>PYHX02000495.1:82356992-82697804 GCA_004302925.2 Cochliomyia hominivorax | reverse complement strand
AACAAACGTAATAATATCCCACCACCACCTCCGATGGTGTAGGGTATAAAAAAAGTATTTCTGTTATTTATGCAATAAAATTATTTATGATAAAATTTAGGAGTCTCTCACAATAAATCCATAGAGAGAAAAACATATGTTCAAGTGTGTTTTGCAAAATATAGAGAAATAAAATTAATTTAGAAATTTTATAGGAGAGAAACACGAATATATTGATGTTGAACATGATAAATATGTTGGAATAATAAATTATTTAATAACTTAAGGAAAATCAAATTCAAAACATTTTCCTCGAGTGTCCATCGAAATCCCATTAAATTTAACTTTAGCACGCCAATAAACAGATCCGAATAAAGCATAACTTAACGTCACAAAGAAGCCAACTTAAAGATGGAATCTATTAAAGAGGTAACGTATTTTAAACAAAGGATTACATCCTTTAACAATTTAAAGATGACCCCCCCCCCCAAAAAACAATACCTCTTTCAGTGAGGAATGCTTTTGTACCAACACGTATAATGATTAATTGTAGATAAAATTGAAAACTTTGAACCATTTTCGGAAATCCTTCCATTTAAGTCACTTTGCTGAAAGGTAGTCCATTAATTAAAATTCATTACACTTTTGGACCCCTTTTTGTGCACTTCAATTCCCTTTTAACAAAAGTTCAATATCTCTCCACTGATCTAAGCTCCGAAGAGTTTGAAGGATTTCCATAAGTCTTTATAGTGCTTTAAGTCACTTTGCTTCGAAAGGTAGTCCATTAATAAAATTCTTTACACTTTGGACCCCTTTTGGGCACTTCAATTCCTTTTTAACACAACTTAATATCTGTCCTCATGACCTCAGCTCTGGACAGTTTGGAGGACACCTTTTGTGCTTTTTAATTCCAATATCTCTCCTCTTGATCTTAGCTCCGACAGTTTGGAGCATTTACCTCTGTTGACACAAATACCATATAATTGTTTTTTACCACTCAAGCGCTTGTTTACCAGGATGCCAAATTCCTAGAGCTTTCAGCCACTACGAAATTTTTTGTTCAGAAGTTGACTCATTTTCCGTGTTCGCCGTTTTTGTCCTGTCTAATTTTTTAAGCCTTTGAATGCTTTTAAACCCTGGTTTTAGCTTTTCGTACCAATAGCCAAGCACTGAGCTAATCAGGCTGCTTTCTATTGGATGTCTAGAGAGCTCTTTGGAAATACATTCAATTTTTTTTACTTAGAAAAATTATATGCTCTATTCCTTCTACCTGAACCAGGAATAGACCACAAGAATATTTTTTTAGAAAACTTGACTTCAATTTCCATTGTCCTGTTTTTATCCTCTGTAAGAGAACTTTTTGAGTCTTGAATGCTTTTAAACAGCATTAGCTAGCTTTTCGTATCAAATATTTCGAGCACTGAGCTAATCAGACTTCTTCCTATCGGTTGGTTGAGAGCTTTTTGGATTTAGAAACATTTCCCTCTACCTGAACCAGGTTTCTATCGGGGGACAAGTTTGATGACAGTCCTTTGAATGCTTTGTATACCAAGTTGAATTCGGTTGAAAATATTTATAAAAAAAAATTTAGTACGCACATTTTACTGGTCACTCCGAAGTGTAGGAACATCTTATAATAAGTAATTGGTGGATACAAGATTATAGTAGCTAATAGGGTAACACCCAGCCAGATCATAATGTTATCGCTAACAAGGAAAAGAAAGAATCACATTTCAAAATTAGGAGTTTAACCAGCAAAGAGCTGAGCAGCTTTTTATGAACATAAATTCAGATCCCACTAATAACAGATTAAAAAATTCGCATTGGTATGAGCTGAATTGCAATCGTAGGGCCCAATTGGTTGGAGTATAGAGACCGTTATATGTTTCGTAACCGAACCACAGATAATAACAAATTTAATCAGAAAGATTTAAAGATTCAAAGCTAAGGAGGAATGCATAATTGTTACTTTGCATATACTTACTCAGTAGCTACCAGATTGAGAACGCATGGGAGAGTCTGAAATCTGATAGTCTTCATTTAAAAAATGGAAATTTAATAAGATGATTTTGTACGTTGGAAACTTAAAAAGATCACATTAAGTGGGAATAGAAGTTTACGTTTAAAGTTTGAGGTTTCGACACAGATGAAAAAAGGGAAAAGTATTGTCCAAAGCATTATGATTAGGAGTCCCACAATAATTCATTTTCCAACGTTTAACATTAGAACACACTCAAAAGAAAAGAAATTAGCGCCCATATGAACTGAAAACGTGAGACATTGAAGAGTCGTGATTAGATACGTTGGAAATTTAAGAAGATCACATAAATTGGGAATAGAAGTCTACGTTCAAAAATTTAGGTTTCGAGACAGATGAAAAAGAGAAGAGTTCTAGTCAGCCGAAAACCTTATTGTCCAACGCATTATGATTGGGAGTCCCACGACAATTCATTTTCCCACGTTTAGCATTAGAACACACGCAAAAGAAAGGAAATTATGAACTGAAGACGTGAGACATTGAAGAGTCCTGATCAGGTATGTGGGAAAAGTCACAAAAAACCAACTCATCAGCGAAGTCGAACATCCAAGTCGTGGAAATAACTGGTGATTTCAGAAGGGTGTTTTGTATTTTGAGCTTTAAGAATTGCATTAAGCTTTAATGGCTGAGGAACACCGATGACTAAAATCGAATATGCAATCAGACATGCAACCACAATGCTCCATCATGACAACGCTCGGTTACAGCTTGCAATAGAAAGGCAACTTGTAGAGAAGTTCAGGGTATTACTTCTGACCTTAGAAGCAACCTTAGAAAACTATTAATTTTCCGATTAAATGAACATGAAGTTCAATGTACTGCTCTTCTACTTTAGCTCCTGTTGCAGGTTATCAATTACACTGTGCAGTATGTTCACTACATTATCTGTGCTGATCTTTGAATTGAGCCCTAACTTCGAGGCAAATTCTTGAAAACTCTAGTTTTTTTTTAAATCCTTGTATCCTTCCCTAAACTGCCGAATATTTTCTTATTACTTTTCTCTTTCTATCTTCAGCCGGCAATAGATTTTATATTAAGAAAAAAAGTGAATATTCATATAAATAATGAAGCTATAACCACGAACAACCATAAATCACTGACGAATTTATGCTGCACAAGGCAAAAACCACTTGTTCTTCCGCCATAAGCAATGAAAGTAAAAAAAAGACGATAAATGATTATAACTTTTTATATATATACATACCCGTTTATAGCATTATAGGTTATAGCTGTACAGTTTTTTTATTTTATCCCATTTTTTTCATTGGAGAACGAATAAAATATGTGAATATGCCAATGAGTTTTTATGCAATTCATTCATAAATATTGCGAAAAAAAAATATATGAAACAGAAGGAATATTTAAAAAATTGGTTGCTCTCTAAAATTGAGGTTATGAAAAAAAGTATCAAACATAAAGAAAACTAGGAAATAGTACGAAGAAAAAAGAAAGAAAACTATATATTTTATGAATGCAAATATAATAAACTTGTGAAGTAACATCATAAATTAATAATAAACATTTATGAAAAGAATATGAGTAAAACTCCTTAAAATCGTAACATATTTTCTTTACAGATATTACAAACTGCTGCTTCCTTAGTAGTGGATGATGGTACACATGCAGAGGCATTGGCTTTAGGACAATCAGAATTATCCCATGCTAATGCTCAGAGAAGACGTCCTGGTATCCGTAAACGTAAACGAAGACCTCAATCAGCAGCTGTAGAGGACACAGATAGTTTTGGAGTATCAAATGCATCTACATATTGGAGAGGACAAGTTGAAGATGATAGGGAAGCAATAAATGTGCCAAATAAATCGTTTAAAATACAAGAGAATACACCTCAAGCTTCATTTAAACGTCGAAAACAATCAGCTGTTAGAGAACCTTTGGCTGCCTTAGAAAAGGAACAAAAACTCTATGAAATGCGCAATAAACCAGAAGCTTCTTCGGGTGGCAATACAAATCTTAATTCCGCCAATCTAAAAAATATTCTCAAGAATAGTGGTGGCCTCAGTTTAAGTGAAATATTACAACAGAAAAATCTTTCCCTTGACGATTTACTTAAGGGTAAACAAAATGCCTTACAAGCTTTACAAACTACAGCTACAGCACCCTTAGAGAAATCCAATCAAGCCAAATATCCAGCTTTCAAACCGAATTTTAAAACAAATACTTCAAGCATAAAACTAACAGATGGCAATAATGATGAGAGGTCAAAACTAACGGCTCTACATAGACTTAAATTATTTGGTAGCTCTTCAAGACCTTCGGGTACACAAGTAGGTTTAGCTGATCATTTAACCACACGCAAACGAGAGGGTAATTTATACAGTACAACTATCAGCAGCAGTAGTTCTACAAGTAGCCCAAAACCTTCCACTACCAAAATACCTTTATACAAGAAAATCTTACATCAAAGGCCCACTCTGAAGCCATCATTTTTATTAAAAAATACTGCTGCTAAAGCAAAAACGTCAACAGAAAAAGTAGTTAACTCATGGGATAGCAAAGAACAATTAGAGGAAGCGGTAAATGGAAAAACTCTGGATAATAACGAGGAGTTAGAGATAATGGAAGATGAAGAAGAGTATTTGATGCAAGATATGCCAGAATTAAGCACTAAAATACCAGAGTCGTTGGCAACAACCAATTGGAAATTGGAAACAACTTTAGCACCCACTACTTCAACCCCCAGCACGACTAGCTCAACAACTCCCAGAGTTAATACAAAACCAACAAGTGAAAGATCTACTGTACGAGATATACCAACATCTACCAGAAGAATGTTTAGCAGTACACGAGGTTCGGGTAGAACAACCTATCGTTATACCACTTCCACCACAACACCAGCTACCACTACAACAACCAGCTCTACGACTACGACCACTACTTCCACAACAACGCCCACACCCCCAACAGAAACCACTACAACCACATCGACCACCACAACCGCCAGCAGCAGCACCATGAATTTAACACCAAAAGCTCATTTAAATTTAAATACCGAAGACTTAAGAGAACGTATACAGGAAACTTTACTTAAAAATCTTATTGAAAAAGAAGATTCATTTAAGAAATCTCCCATAATGGAAGATCATAATGATGGGGAGGATGATTTGGAGAATTTCTTTGAGGAAACTATTAAACCTAAAACAACAAAATACTATGAAACTTCTACTATAACAACTAGAATGAAGCAGTATTCTCCTTCATTCTTGTACACTAGCTCTACAACAACAACAACAACGACATCATCTCCAATAGATTCTACACCCACCGAAAATATAAATTCCATACCCGATTTTGATAATGTAGATGATCGTACAGATCTTTTGGAACTTATAGAAGATCGTCGTTCTGGTAATCGTTTATTTAAAGTATTGGAACAACGTAATATGACTTTGGAAGAATTAATAGAGCATCGCAAACGAGGCTCTAGCCAATTACATTTGGCCACCATAGTAGAAAGTCCATCACGTTTTTATCCAGATAAAAAAGTTGTTCTACAAGATAATATGGATATTGTAACGGCTTTTGAAAATTTCCCACATTTTAATTTACTCAATTTGAAAAGTGTCAAACCGGATGATATAAAAACTGATTCTCAGGGTTCTAGTTATTTTACTTCCATCATAGATATAGAACCCACCGATGAGGTCTACAAGAATCGTAATGGTGGTCAGAGTTTGTCTGGAGAAACCGATAAAGGTGCGTCAAATTACATAAGTAACCGTTTGGATCGTAAACGTCATTTGAGGGGTTCACGTAAATATGGTAGAACCTCCAATGACAGACGCAATAGACATTTCTAAATTTTATTTTTGAAAAAAAAAAAAACAAAACAAAATATATAAAATTTAATTTCTTCTTTTGATTTGTGGTGAGAGGGCTGTTGCTGCTGGAGCGGTTGTCAGAAAAAGGATGATGTCATTGTAATAAGTGAAATTAATAACTTAAGATTTTTTTCCAAGCAGAATCATATAAAAGTGTCTACTTATAGAATTAAGCGCCGTTATTTTTTTTTGGAAGCCGCTAAAGCAGCAGTAGCTCTAACACACCAATTTGAAAAAAGAAACAAGTAAGTAATTATACAAGAATTTGAAGGGTGTTATGTTGTAGATTGCAGAGAATAAAACTTGGGTTAAGTATGTTGGCTCCATAAGTTCTGAAATTTCATTTCGTTTCCTCACTCTTATCTATTGTGGAACTTTAAAGGATGTCGAAAACGTATATATTTGAACTTTTCTTAACTTAGTTGCTGACTAATGCCATTAACAAGACCTTTTTGCAAGGCATAGCATAAATTTTTGAATTAGTTTGATCAAAAAATTTCCAAATTTCATCAGGAGCTTGAGCTAATTTGACAATATTTTCTTACACATTTAGGAAATGTAAAGAATTTTAGATTTACAAGATGTGAGCAGCTCACAAATTGAGCTGGTATTATTTCGCTGTACCCTTAAGCAAATGACCAGCATCAACAAACCAATTTGTTGTCAGTATTTTCCTTCTAAATTCTTATGGCTTTTGTTTCTTGATGATTCTTCTTAAGTCTAATATTCCAGTCCTTCCAAGTCTTCTAATTTTGCTTACATGTGGGATGCATTAAGTGAGAGTAAGCAAAAATATCTTCCACATAATTCAAATCTTCAAATGGACTTTAAAACTTCATGTAATTCCGCCTCTTTTTTTTAAAGATTTCGCTCATCTGTCATTTGTATGAAATTGCTAATCAAGATTTTGCAAACTTCTTTCTAAATACTCTCATATGGCAATACGACCAAGACTCATACAAGACACAAACAAGTAATTCCACAGAGCATCGTCCTGTCTCCTCTTTTATTCAATTTCTGCTTTCGAAATTCCAAGCTCCTCCACCAAGAGCTGACGTGATAACTTATGCGGAAGTCTGCACAATGACGGGCCATAGAGTTGATGATCTATGCAATTTAGGGATTAATTTCTCAACGAGATCAACAATTTCTTAATTGCACCCAACATAAGACTTTCACCAGCGATGTCGACGGCAACACTCTTCACCACCTGGACTAAAGAGGTAAACTCAAATTACGACTATTAATCAGCCGAAGATTCTTTGGATTAAATTTGACAGACTGTTTACCTCCTCAGCTCATGTCACTGGAATTGCGCAAAATTTGAGCAGTAGAAATGAGGTCCTTAAAGCACTAGACGGCAGTAAATGGTTATGGATAATAAAACCTTATTAGCTATTTATAGAACGATTGGCCGATCAGTGATAAAAAATGCTGCACCAATGTGGCCTCCATCGCTAAGTGATACGCAAAATGGAGAAATATTCAAAATAGCCAAAATGGAGCCTTAAGAAGATTTTACCCGTTTAAGATCAGTAAACTTTTCCTTCTCGGATATCATCAGGGGCATCATCTTAACTTCAAAATACCACAATGCAAGATCCTTTTAATAAGTAATCGTATATGATGCTTCGCACGACATTCATAGTGATGCCACATATACCAAGGTTTCAAGACGTACTTGAAGGTTGCACACATAGAATAGAACCTGCCGAGGTCTACAACTACTTTCAATATGGAGCAATATGCTCAATGTCTACTGGTCTCGTATTAACCGTGTCATCCCAAATATATGTCCAGCAAGTGGCCAAGGACCTGCTCTTTGGATGAAATCCTGCCAGTTGATATCTTATGTTTTCCCAATTTACATGTCTTTCATGATGACTACATAAGCTTGGTATTCTCAAGTACAAGAACTTTGGAACATTGACTTGATTTGGATGGAAAGAATCTTGTGTTAGAGGCAGAAAGTTTAGCAAATTATGATTCTTAGATTTTAGAAAAGTATATAGAAATGAACTGTTTGATTGTGCGTACGGATTGAAGTTTCTTCTATATTTTATTTCAATGACTTGTAGTGGAAAATGGGGCATTTTAGTCAGGCCTTTACTCAGCCTATTAGGTTTTCCATTTCATAATTTATTTGACAAAAAAATATGTATTTTATTTCAATATTTAATAATTTTTATTAATTTCCTCTTCCCCCACAGCTTCTCTTTTACCCGATCGTTCAGAAAAGTCTTTAGGTTTCTTTCCCTCTTGGAAAACACTAGCATTAGCTTCTTTGGAATCCAATAACAACAAGGAAACCACTTCAAATAAACATCTAAACAATAAGAATACATATTTTTTACAACCATCCAAAATGCTATTAGAACACAATTCGAATAATAATGAAAACGAAGATAATGATGAAGAAGATGATGAAGATATGTATGATATCAAAGAAAATGAACTTGCACTTATTGGAGGACAAGATGAGGATGATGATGATGATGATTATCAACAGCAAAATCCTATACAAGCAGCTGTTAGACTACCTGATAGTACAGCAGAAGCTATAGAAAATGAAGTGGCCAGAGCTCATGAT
The DNA here is from genome assembly GCA_004302925.2 of Cochliomyia hominivorax. Classification (NCBI taxonomy): domain Eukaryota; kingdom Metazoa; phylum Arthropoda; class Insecta; order Diptera; family Calliphoridae; genus Cochliomyia; species Cochliomyia hominivorax. The sequence goes on along the minus strand of PYHX02000495.1, from coordinate 82,689,358 downwards.
TTAGTGGATTTAGAATTATCCGGACATGGTTTCAAAAGAAATCCCCAAGCGGCCGGAGCTTTGGCTCATAGTCATAGGCATAGTAGTTTCTATACAAACATGCCACCGGGCATTAAATCTGCTATTGTGGCAAGTGCTACTATAGTTTTAACAGCCTTGGCTACATTTATGGTTATATTTGCTGTATGCAAATGGAAACAGCGCAGACATCGTATGACAAATATTATGAAATCCTATAATGCCATGAAAAGTAAATTGCCAACAATAGCAACAACATCAACAGGAGCTATTTCAACAGCAAATACCACCAATTCAAATTCCAGACGTTCATCATTAAGAGAAATGCAAAATTTATTGGGTGGCAGTGGTTTATCAGTGGCAGCCACAATTACCACCTCAGCCTCAACGGGGATGCCAAATACTCCAATACACATAAACTCCTCCTCCTCCTCAATGCCATTAACGGCCTCACAAGGCACAACAACAGCAACAACAACTATGATGGCCGGTAATTGTAGTAAAAACATAAGCAATATTTATAGCCACAATTCGAATAATATAAGCAATACAAGCAACAGTAGCAGCAACAGTAGCAGCAACAGTAGTAGCAACAGTAACAGCAACAACTGTAACAACAATTACAATTGTGGCCTTAGGCCTTTACAACGACAAAGTTCATTATTATTTCAACGTTCATTTAGCCAAAATAACTCCCACAATAGTGCCACCACCATCACCAACAACAATAACAATAACAACAACACTACCACCACCACCAACTTTAGCCACAAAGAGAAACCCACAAATCTATCGATTTTAAGTGGCTGCAATTTATTAGATCTTAAACGTAACAATAAAATGAGTGGCTCTACCACTTCTTTAAGTTTTTCCTTAACAAGTGGTCATAATATTTCCAATAATCACATCAATACCATGGATGCCAATTCACCCGAAGTGCAAGAATATTTATTCGATACTTTAAGAAATTCATTTTAATTTTTATTTTTTCGAAAACAAAAAACAATTATTTATTTCAATCCAGGAATTTTCATTATTTATTGTGATGTACGGAATTGTAAAAGAGATTTGTTTTCTGTGTTAGTTTTTTTTATATAAAATAAAAATATTTATATGAAAAAAAAATAAAATTTTAGAAAAAAAATGAAATTAAATTAAGAAATCAAATTCGGCCAAGACGATTTTTTCAACAAAAAAAAGATAAAAATTACATTTATGTGGAAAAAGAAGATAATAAAGAATTTTGAAAATTTAAAGATCTCAAAATATCATTTGAACATTATGGAACATTTTATGGTTCGAGTAAAATTCATAATTTTATTTCGCCAAAACAATTTTCAGATTTTTCTTTGTATATAATTACAAAGAAATAGATAATGTTTTCTCTGATTAAATCACAGTTTTCTGTTAATCCAATTAATTAAATTACATTTCAGCTGACCTTTAACCCCATAATAAGGAGACAATCTGAGAAACTTTTGCTGTGATTCAAAAATTTTTTTAAGAAAATTCTATTGAAAGAGCAAAAACAACAACATAAGTCTAAATTTTCGAATATAAGGAGTCAGATTGAAAAGTTATTAACATACATATATGTTAATAAAAATGCAACGTTTTTATAGTCCATCTCCTTTTAAAATCGAGCACAATTTTGTGCTTTTTTAATTCTCTTTTAACAATAATCCAATATCTTTCCACAAGCCTTAGTTCCGGACAGTTTGAAGGATTTTGCCTTAAGGGCTTGTTTACCACAGTGAAAAGATGCCAAAAATAAGTGATAATATTATAATGTCTTGTGAATGGAGGCAGCCTTTTTCACAAACAAATCTTGATATAAAATTCAATATTTATAGAGTCCGTTGTAGCACATGGTTTTTGCTTGCTTGTTGAAAAATTCAAACTTCTTTTGGATCCTAAAGTTTTCTTCAACATCAGCAACATTAAAAAATTGTCGGACAGGAAGTTGCGAAAAATCCGCCAGTAAATACGTTTCGTCAAAAATATTTGTGTCCTTTATAAAACTTGGCTTTAATTTCAGTGCTCTCTGGTTTTGGTCTCTAAATTATGAGCAGCGTTCCCATCAGCAACTTTTTGAGTCTTTTATGTAATGAAGGTTGCATAATATTTAACTGTTCAATCCATATAGTCCAAGCACTTAGCTAACAGATTTGCTTTCCTACCAGATGACCTGAGAGCTCTTATGAAAATGCTTTCTATTTTATTGGCTTTAGAAATAACATGTGGACTATTAAGTAAGTTAAGCTTAAGTTCACCCGATACTGTTTAATAATACTGAAAACAGGTTAATGGCAGACCTTTGAATGCTTTTTTTATGACCAACTTGGACTTTGTTGAAAATATTTAATAATTTGAATGAGCACTTTTTTTCTGATCACTCATTTCAGTCATGTTAACAATATTCTTTGATACTAAACATAATCTCACTCCTTAATTCTAGTTCAGTTCAACTCTAGTTGAGTTCTAGCTCATTCCAAGTGCCTAATCATTTCCAAATTTGCAATTTTTTATGCTTCAATTTTCAGATTTTTTTTCCAACAAATTATTATGTAATTTTTATCAAGCAGAAAGAAACATTAAATAAATTTATAAACATATAAAAATTAACAAAATTATTACAAAAAAGGGGTTTCCATTAAAACATAATAGAAAATACTAGAAAAAATGCAAAAATATATAATTTTAACATGAAATTAAGACAAAACTCCCATTAAAAAACACTTATTCCAAAAACAAAAGCTCAACACCAACTCATACACAAACACACACACACACACACTCCCACAAAACATTATTTGAAAAAAGAAATGTTTTTTCGAGACAATAATCTATCGAAAATTGTAAAAATAATAAAAATACAAATAATTGCAAACAAAATGAATAAATAAAATTTTTAAAATAAAACAAAAAAAAAAATAATAATAATAAAAAATTTTACATTTCTGAATTGCAATTATGATTACAATTATTAAACAATTATTAAGAGAAAAAAATTATGTATTGTTATTTATTTCAATTTATTTATTTAATATTTATTGTTAATTTTCTTTAATTGGTCGTTATTTTGAAAATATTTAAAAATGTTTAATTGAAAGTAGTTCTTACAACAATGAAATTATAACAAAAACAATTGATTAAAATGAAATAAACGAATATTAAATAATATGTATTACACTTATGATTACATTTAATGTAGTTTTAAAATAAATAAAAAATTTTAAATAAAAAAAAAATTCAAAAAAATTGTATTTTTCTTCTAATTTAGTTCGAGCTCAAGTTTAGTGCTAATCAAAATCTAGTTAAGTTTTAATTAAATTGTAGTTCAGTTCTATTCTATTGCAGCTGTTTTTCAGTTCCACTTAAATTCTAGTTCATTTCTAACTCAGTTCTAGTTCAGCTCTACTTCAGTTCTACTTCAATTCTAATTGAGTTCTAGTTCAGTTCTAGTTTAATTATAATTCAGTTCTAGTTCAGTTCTAATTGAGTTCTGGTTTAGTTCTATTTCAGATCTACTTCGGTTCTAGTTAAGTTCTAGTTCAGTTCTACTTCAGTTCTAGTTAAGTTCTAGTTCAGTTCTAGTTTAAATTATAGTTAAGTTCTAGTTAAGTTCTACTTCAATTCTACTTCAGTTCTAGTTCAGTTCTAGTTAAGTTCTAGTTCAGTTCTACTTCAATTCTCCTTCAGTTATTCTTCAGTTCTACCACAGTTCTACATCAATTCTAGTTCAGTTACAGTTTTAATTCAACACACAACAGAGTCCTCTGAGAATAGTTAATTCAATTAAAATTTAATTTATATTTCTCTTTAATAAATTCCCAAAATAAAGTTAAAAAGTAATGTTCACATAAATATATTGTATATATTTCTTAACTTACCTTAACATATCATAATTGAAAATGTCTTTGAAGCCCTTAAATGGTATAGCATCTTCTGGCCAATTGTAGATATTCACATATAAACGTGCAATTATTAAACACAATCTTAAAGCATCCGATAAGACATTTGAACCCTTCAATTCGGCCATTTCTTCGGGAGTATAATATAAAACTGTACTATAACTATCAGGCAATAAATCTATATAAGGTTTCCAAAATGAATCAGGTTTCAAAGATTCTATCATTAAAGTAAAAGCCAATTTTATATTGGAAAACTTAAAATATTGATGTACAAATTCATATTCTAAATTCTCCTCTGATAATATTAATTGGCGGGGTATGGTAAAGATTAATTCATCTTTTTTTATATCACGTGTGGCAACTAAACCCAAATCATAATCGCGAATTTTTTGAATTTCTAAACCCTCGTAATGGACACCATGTTCCTTGGCCCATTGATAGAATTTTTCTATATTGGCCAAACGTTTGTCACCACCAGCAGCAGAAACATCATTCTCTGTTAAACGTTTACGCTGTAGGGGAGCTTCCTTTTCTTGTATCCTTTTTAAAACATTTTGAATTTTTACGTATTGTTGCCATTTTTCTGTAGGATTTTCATAACTTTTAAATAAATCTTCTAATACCAAAAGACTTATTAAACTATTTAAATCACTACGTTCCTGAGCAGATAGTTTATTTTTATTTTGTTGCAGAGAATTTGGTGCAGTTTCACCTTCAATATTTTGTGTTTTGTTGCGATTATGATTATTGTTGTTGTTTTTATTTTTGTTGTTATGTTTATTTTTATTATACTTTACATTATTACGACGTCTATCCATTTTTTATTTAATATATTTTAATTACCCGTTTTTTTTTTCTTAACTTGAGTAGAAATATTTGTTCCTTTTTACTTATACACTATTAATTGTTGTTGCTTTTTGTTTATTTTATTTCTAACTTCTTTTCACCGGTAGCTTTTATTTTGTTTTAATAATAGAATGTCTAGAATTCCAGTCAGAAAAAAACAACAAATAAAAAAAGTACCAAAAATGGAAATTGCACGTGTGAATGCAAACAGATTTCAAAGTTAAGCTAAAATTTTAAAGCCGTCAGGTTTCTCTTCACCTTCGACGGCGTTTTTTGAAAACAGCTGGTAATTAAATTGAAATGGCAAAAAGGATAACAAAAACGTTTTTCATATTCGTGTATTTAGTTGATAAAAAATCTATGAACGGTAAGTATATAATTAGAAAGGGTTTGAAGTGATTTTTGTAATTATGTATATACAAACAAAATCATAAAAGAGAAAGCAAAATAAGTAAGAGGTGGAAAGTGAGAGAGAAAGATAGACGCCCAATGCATTTCCATAACTGATCTTAATCCTAAAAGCCAACACACCCTTGGAATAAGTCTAATAAGGCAGTTGCACAACTGGTAAATCCTCTAGCTTTTCCAAAAATTGCTAGTACTACTGCTTCATCCTCGTCAGCTGGAGTCGTGGGCGTCTAGGATCAATATTTAGTCCCTGACATCCTGAAATCATTTCTGCATACTCACCTGCACTGAGCCCTCCTCAAGACATTATCTTTTATAATTCTGTAGAAGAAGCACAAGGGTGGCTTATTCTAATTCATTGGCTATTTCATTACCGATCATATTGCACTGTCCCGGTATCCAGCATAGTCTAACCATGTGATTGATCATCATCCTTCAAACATCTCGCTACGCTTCCAAACCAGCACTAAATTTACATAGTGACACCTAAAAGTGCAGTCAATCATTACCTCATTTACATTTTCTATAGCCAGGCAGCTCTTACAACTCCTTGAGGAATATATTATACTAATTCGGAAGCCCATTCGACCACCTTATATTGTCACCTAACAGAAAGACTTTAATTCGATTGAATAGAGTTCATTATTTACTTAATTGGTCTCCCCACAACAATAGTACTACCAAGTTTTATTACCAAAATACTACTCTGTGTCATCATTATTAATTTTACCACTTACACATATACACCACTAAATGAAATCACCTCAATTCACTGAAGAAATAATTTTTATCATTTTTATTCTGTCATTTTTCACGTACGAATCGATATGTTTTTACGCGTCTAAAAAACGATTTTCTAATTAAAAACGCTAGTGAAAATTAATAAAACTTGCTAAAAAACTATAAAGGGTAAAGCTACAACAAAAATTTCATAAATAAAAAATATTAAAATATGAAAAGCATATAGAAATTAAGGAAATTATCGACAACAAAAATTTTGCGTTGAACTGGAAAAAATAATTTTTTCATCAACCGATGAGTGCAATTAATGCATACCATCATTATATACAACAAGAAGTGATAGTGTTATCTCTTTCTCACTCATGGGGATCTTAAGTGGTGGGGAAAATGAAAAAGTGTATTTTGTTGTTTAATGTGTCGAACAGAAGTATTGATATGATTGAAAAAGTGGGCGGTTTGTGCTAAATGCTGGTGTTTTTTCTTATGTTTTACAACCAGTGTTTTTTCTATCCAAACTATTTGTTTATGTGGCATACGTGGAAATCATATTTTGATTTTGTAAATAGAAAAAGGAAGTGAAAAAAATCTATATAATCATTTGGAAAATTCCGGTAGTGTATATTAAATGGATAAAAGTGAAAAAAAAAACAAATTTAGTTATAACATATTGTTAGTTTAATTAATTTGTGTATTATTATGAAATGAAGAGAAAATAAATGTCGGCATTTAATAGTCGATGAGTTCATGAGGTGAATTTGGTGATCATTGTTGTTGTTTGTCAATTATTTGCTTTTTTCTTTGAAATTATTTCAATTATTACAATATTAGTTGTTATTTAATGGCTTCTGAAGTTTGTTTTAAATTAATATAAGTTTTAACAAAATTTCTGTATTTTTTAGTGATATATCAATATTTTAAAGTTTTCCAACACTAAAAAGAAACTTACCACTTTAAAAAAGTGGCCACTTGTCAGTTTAAGAAAAAACGCTTTATTATCATATTAAAAAAGGCTTTAAGAGTTAAAAAATAAAATACTTATTGTCGACAATGTTTTTAGAATTTTTACTTTTATGAGAAGTGAGATCGGAAATTCTTATCATACATATATGTTAATAAAAACGAAAAACTTAAATTTTCGTTTTTAAGTGATCAAAATAAATTTTACAATTTCAAAAAAAAAATCACTATTATTGTTCTTGTATCACTCATGGACTTGTTTACCATAGTGACAAAATGTGAAGTCAGACAGAAATAAGTGGACACATTATGAAGTCTTATGAGATGAAGCAGCAATTTTTTTAAACATTCCCTGATGTATATTTCGATATTTATGGAGTCGGTTTGGCCTCAACTGCATATTTGCTTTCTATACCAAAAACTTTTTGAAAATTTTGACTTAATTTTTATCCTAAACTTCGAGTATTATCAACAAATTTCAACGGGAAAATTGCAAAAAAAAATGTCAAAACATATATTTCGTCATCCATAATGCAACAATTTAATTAATTTTTTCAGTATTAATATCCGAAAAAGTTACCGAAACTTATAGGCGACACTGAAAGTTTTCATTTGATATCATTTTATATCCTTAATCCATTAAATACAAAAGATATGAATGAATGGGTTAATAATATGATAACTTTTATATAGATCTCCCCAAGACAAAAAATTTGTAGTTGGTTTTATTTTAAGTGCGAAGAGTTTTTCATAAAACGGAAAAAGATGTTTTAGTTAAGTAACCTTCGTTTTTTGTTGTAAATTTTACTTGCAAACAAATTTTCTATTTCTACATTTTTTTTAGCCTTTTATTTTTATGTGGCAACACCAAAACATCTTTAATGTCATAACTGACTGTCATAGATGAAACTCACCACTACGTCTTTTTATCTCGATTTTCCTTTGTTAACGACATTTGCCGATGTAAAAAACGACAGTCATTTTTAGGAGTTTTGTCATATAAGCGGCTTTGATTTATTTTATGAGTTTGGAAAAATTTAAATTTAATTATTATTAAATAATAAAGTTAAAGATTGAAGAAAATTTAGGCGTTTGTTATTGCTGAACATTAAACTTTTAATTTAAAAGCCACAGGAAACGAATTAAAAAGGTGTGAATTTATGAACTTAAATTTAATATAACTAAATTATTTTGATTAATTCATATAAATCACTTATATAGTGTTTAAATATCTGTATAGAATCGAATTTTCATTAAAAATTTGTGGAAAAAACGAGAAAGTATTAAAGAAAAACTTCTAAAAGAAAATAGTTATAAAAAATCACCTGCGTGTTTGTGTGTTAAGAGAATCTTAAAAAAAGTCAAATAAAAAATTAATAAAGAAAAGTGCGAGTTACAATATGAAAAATAACAAAAAAAGAATTAGAAAAAAATCATTAAAGCAGAAAGTTTAAAACACTAACTATATTAAACTATATAAATTGTTACCTACATACAAACACGAAGATATTAAGAGTTTTAAAGAGATTGAGTGAGTGAGAAAGGGAGTATAAAAACACGTATTAATATTTTTGTTGTTGTATAATTTGGTGTCATTCACTGATTTTTCTATCTTTCTTGTTGTTGTTGTACTTTAATAACATTACAACATATAAATATTTTTCATTAATATTATTATAGCAAAAGCAACAATAACTATAGAAATATAGAAAAGAATATAAAAGAAATATAGAGAAAAAGAAAAAAACAAAAACAAAATAAACATCATAACACAATTCACCATAACTTGGCAGTGTTGCATTTCTCTACGTTAACATCTTTTTTCTAACAAAGAGTGTAAAGTTTAGAAGGTGCACAAAATGACTCAAATTTTACCTATACGCTTTCAGGAGCATTTACAGGTAAGTTTTTAAATGAAATTTTATATGTAACATATGTTTTTTTTTCTTTTTAATTTATGTAAAAAATCAACACCCCTTATTTGAAATTAAAAAAAGAGAATTTATCTTGGTATTATATGTTTATTTCCTTTGATTAACTTGTTGCTTAGTTCTTATCTTTATGGTTTTTATATGAACTCTTTTTTTCAAACAATCTGTACATTGTTATACCGTCCACCAACACATGTAATAATAAGGGTATATTAACTTTGTCATTCCATGTGTAACGCTAAGAAGGAATCATTGCAGACCCCATAATGTATATATTCTTGCATCAAAAAAAAAAATCTGAATAGATTTGCTCTCTATCTGTTGTTATAGCACTGAGAGTTTTCCTATTTAAAACCAGAAAAATCAGTTCAGTACATTAAAAGATATAGACCAAAATCTGCGGCATACAGGGGGTATTGAAGATTCGGCATAACCGTATTTAGCATTCTTACTTGTTTTATCTAAAAGTTATCGTCGTTTTAAAACATGGGTGTATAAAAAATAAAATGCTTAAATAAATTATCATTTAATTAAGCATGACTCATAGACTGATCGCAGGGGTGAAGATTGTATAAACAAAGTTTTAAACTAATTGTTGTTTAAAAATAATTAAAAAAAAATTGTATTTTCTAAATTTCTACTCATTAGAAACCTAAACATCATTACTTGTGGTTACAAAAATTTTGGTTAAGTCATCGCCCTCGTTGTAAATGTTAAAGAATTTTTTTAAATATTCACTCAAACTTTTGTATGAGTCACTTAAAAACTAGTTTAGTAGAGAAATATTTGGCAAATGATATTATTTAAGTAACTTAACATTCACCCAAAAATTATAAGTTTTTGTTTAAATTATTTCTCCTTAAAATAAAATGCCGGCAATTTCTGTTTATTATTGTCTTTTTTTTCTGTAAATTCTTTTTGCTTTTTTAACCTCAATTCAGTTTTCTTTTGTATTCAATGGAAAACTGGTTTTGAAACTTTTAAAAAACAGCAATAAAATACATTGTTTACGAATTACGTTATTCCAAAAACAACAAAAACGTATCAAATAAGTAACTCTCTTTAAAGTACTTAAAAAGTACTGTAACTAGAGAGCAATAAAAGTTCATAACTTGTCGGAGTTGGAAAATTTAGTATACTTACTGCATTATTAGTTAGATTATTTAGCATAACATTATTTTTCCATCTCTGTTACACTCATTTTTTCTCATTTTACTCTCTTTACGATTTGATTAATGAAAATAAATCTAATTACAAAAATAATAAGACACAATTGAATGAATATTTGCTATTTCTCTCTCTTTTGTTGATATTTATTGAATGAAAATGTGATCGTTATGTTAGGAGTACTAATTTGGATTAAGATTATAATGCAAATAACTAACATACATATATGTTAATAAAAAGGAAATCATTAAATTTCCAGTTTTAATTTTTTATTTGATTGAAACTATAATTACTAATGATAATATTTTGAAACTTTTTCGAAAACCTTTTCATTTTCATTTCATGTCCGAACAGGTGTTCCATCTCCGTTTAAAATCTACCACACTTTTAGGATACTTTGTTTGCGCTCTTCAATTCTTTTTTAACAAGAGCCAAAAAACTCTACACTGGTCTTAGCTCCGGGCAGTTTGGAACATTTGCCACTCGTGGTACACTATATAATTGTTCATGTATCACATGAAATAGTGAAAGGATGCCAAGTGAGGACAAAAATAAGTAGACACATTATAAAGTCTTATGAATGGAAGCAGCCTTTTTTGTAAAACTTTCTTTATGTTAATTTCGGCATTTATAGAGCTCGTTATAATAAATGATTGGCTTCTTAGCCGCAACTGCATATTGCTTGTAATACCAAGAACTTTTTGAGAATTTTTTATTGCGTTTGGGTCCTAAACTTAATCCAACATTCCCTCGTGCATCAGGAACACAACATTTTTGACCAGAAAATGAAAAACATCTGCCCGAACATGTGTTTCTTTATCTTTGACCTCTAAATTTTCAGCAGCGTTTCTGCCACCAATTTTTTGAGCCATACAAGTTGTTTCTTTTAGTACCAAATAGTCCGAACACTGATCTAACGGGAATGCTTCCCACCGGATGTGTTGGGAGCTCATTTGAAAATGTTCTCTATAATTTTTCCCTTTAAAAACATCATGTGGATCATTCCTTCTACCTGAATAAGGTTTTCTATTGTCCAATAACATTACTGAAAGTTTGACGGCAGACTTTTGAGTGTCTGGCCAACTTTTTGTAGGAGTAAGTTGGGTTTTGTGAAAAATATTTAATTATTTTAGTACGCGTTTTTTTTCTGGTCCCTCATTATAATACAATTAAAGTTTTAATGAAATTCTACGATCTCACTCCTTATTTGCACATTTCAATTGTAATAAATCAAAAATCTTATTCATAATGGATTTAATGGTGCAATGCTGGTACAGATTATCACCCCCACCCATATCGTACATCGAGTGCTTAAATGTTACACTTTATAGGAAAAATGGCAGCTTAGCTTGGTGACCCAATAGAATTACCTTTCTCTCGCAAAAAAGCACATTAATGAAGGAATGGACATTTGGTTATTTGGGTAATATTCTCTGAAGAAAACAAAATTTTTCATATACAAATCAGACGTCCGGATTTTTTTTCACAAAGGAAAAAGGAGATGCAGAAAAAATACATTCATTCGACTATTAAACATGGTGATGCTGCTTTCATGGTATGGGGTTGTATGAAGGCGGCTGGAGTTGGGGAACCAGTATTTTTTCAGGTATCTCCCATATAAATGTCTCCACGGAATGAGGTTTTATGCTCATGAAAATTCTAAATTTAACAGAAATAAGTCTTATGATTTGAAAGTCAAGTATTCACTTTGAAGGGCATAAATCTCACTTATACGAGAGTATTGTTATAATAATTGCTCAAGTTAAGATAAATATAAGTAAAAATCTATGTTCAAAATTATGCGAGGGTCGTTTCATAATTTCATGTAAAATGCATAAATATCGCATAAATGTTAGTTCCACAATAATGAACTTACACACTTAAGAATAAATTAAAAAAATAAAATTTTACGAGGGTAGTTCATTGCATTTTAGTAAATATTATTTATAATCATTTTGGTGTCTGACTATTTTTTTTTTTTTTTGGATTTTGAAGAATGATGGCAAAGGCTTTATCGCAATGATTACGGTTACTCTAGTTCACCACCTATATCTTCGTATAGGAAGGAGGGGTCCTTTCACTCATTTATCCGAGTACATGTGATAAATGAGTGAAAACCCCGGACAAGGGTAAACGAATACCGCTATGCGACGCTTCAACGTTTAAAGTTGGATGCAAAACTCTCAAAAGGCAAATAAACGAAGTACAGCCTGACCGTCTTTAAGAGATAACGAAGAACGAACTCACCCAGTGCTGGTTTACGACTAGTATCCAAATATAACATTCTTACTCGTTATATAGCTTTAAACACATGATATATGGTGATCATTTTAATGCCACATTGGAATTGGAATTTTGGAAATTTTCGTATGGAAATGTGGAATTTATTTTTCATACACTGACTCATGGACAAGTCTATACGAAAAAAATTGAGAAATTTAAATCTTTACATAAAATGGAACCTAAAATAGTGTACCCCCCAGCTCCTTTTAGCTATAAATTATTTAAAACTTTTCAAAAAATCATCTGGCAACCACTGTCCATTGAAGCCTGAATTATATTTTTGAAATTATAAATTTCTCCTCCACTTAGTCAATTACTATTAATTGAATACATCGTGGCAAAAAAAAAAAAGAAGAAAATAAACTAACAATAAAAGGGAATAGAAAAAAAGAGAAAGTGTGTGTTTATGTTTTTCCAATAATAAAATTATTAACCGCGATTACACACATACTTCCTCTATATGGTCGTCAAAATAGGGGTCGATATATTGAAGATAAAGAAAAAGAGGGAGGCAAAAAGACAAGGAAAAAAAAACAAGTAATAATGTTGTAGTCCGTCAAGCCCGACTATGTAATACCCTACAACAAATTCTTGGTTGTAAATGACTACTACCAAAAAATTGAACGGCCCTCGTATAATTTTACTATGTATATTTATACTTATGTGGGCACATTTATGACAAATTTATGCATTTTGAAAGAATTTTTTTCTGGAGTTTTTATATGGGAGTTAGAATTAAATTATGGACCGACCCTCGTATAATTTCGCACAGTAATTTTGCCTTATATTTATCTTAATTTGACTAAATATTTTTAAATATGTGAGGTTTATGAGTTTCAAGATGATATTTGTAAGGGTGGTTGTATGGGACCTATGAGAAATAATGGACTTAATCTCGTATAATTTGGCACATGATTTTAGAATATCATAAGACTTATTTTCGCAAAAATTTGGATAAACTGATTTTATATTTAGGAATTTAATTACCAAAAAAAAAAAACATATTCCAGAGGGGACATTTGTATAGAGCAGAACCTACATGAAATAATGGATCGAACCAATTTCAATTTAGGTCAAAATATTACGTGCCAAATTTCCTAGAAATATCTTCAAAACTGAGAACTGCACTTTGTGAACAAGCTTTACATGAGCTGCCCGTCGAATGGACGGAGGAACGGACATGCCTAATCGATTCAGGAAGTGATTCTGAGTGGAAAGGTGGTGGTAGAGCTATTTTTTCTGATCGTTACAAACATCTGCATGAATGCATAATACCCCCCACCACCACCTATGGTGGTGTAGGGTATAAAAATAGATAAAAAAGATCTACATAAATAGAGGGAGTTGGAAACAAACACAACAATTGCAATAATATTATTATTGTTGTTATTAAAATAGAGACATGAAGAAGAAGAACAACAAAAACGCATGCGCTTCAATAAATTCACTGAAAAAAATGTACTAAATGTGGAGCAACAACCGTTAGAGTATGAATGTTGTAATCACAATAACAGCAACAACAATAGTTTTAAGTATCATATTTTTCCAAGACTTAACTGACTTGTTTATCATTACGTTACGTTATAACAAATACAATAACAATAATATAACGAAATAAACATAACGAAAAAAGTTTAAACAAAAAAACAAACATGTTAATAATGAAATAAATCACAATATGGAAAATTAATAATAAAAGACAATACCCTAAAGCATATTTCTATAAAGGCACCTAACTTTTTTTGAGGAATTAGAAAAAAAAAACAATTAAGAATGTAAATTTAGGCTTTGCCGAAACTTTAATACCCACCAACAAAAAAGCGTGTGAAGTGTATACGATATGTTGCATCCATATGGAATCACACATACACTCACAAATATGTACAAGGGAGATGAACGATTTTTGATTAACGCCGTTCTCAGTGAAAGTGATTTTTAAATCACTGTTCTTTAAAACAGTGACAGTAATCGCAATATTTCAAAGAAGAAACATAAAAATGTTTTTTTTTTTTTTTTTTTTTTTTTTTTTTTTTTTTATTAAAAAATTAAAAATCACAAAAAAATGGTTCAATAAAAGACGCCAGAGGACATTACTTTCTTTGAATATGAGATTTTCCGTCTAGATCACACTGTGCTCCATAGAAAACAAATCGTGAAATTATGCTCAGCGCTACTTTTAAGTAATTTTGCTGCCTCAAAATAAAAACAAATACAATTGAATTCCTCTAAAGAGGAAAGAACGACATTATTAATAACTGTTATTTCATAATTTCAGTCACTGTAGTTATCAGTGATTGACCAATCACTGTGATTAAATCCCAGTCGTGAAAATATCGCTCATCTCTAGTATACAATATATAAAAGTTTTTCCTAAATAAACAACGAAAACACTTAGTGAATCATAGAATTAGTTATATTTTCGGCTAAAACGTTTTTTTCGGTTGAAGATATCGGTCTATAACTTTCAAAATACTAAACTGATTATGCTGATTTCAGGACTATAATGAATACTCAGGTCATTTTTCTTGTGAATCTTGTGAATTGTGATTGCAAACGTATTAACAACATACAGACAGCTCCTGGTTATTTGGACGATTTGCCTCTCTTGGTGCATTACTACATTATTGTTCTAGCACCGCTCAAGGGCTTGTTTACCATAGTGAAAAGTTTCCAAATCAGACCAAATATAAGTGGACACATTATGAATTTGTAAACATTCCTTGATGTAAATTTAGGTATTTGTAGAGTTTGCCATTATTGTTTGCCATTTCAAGAATATTTTGGGAATTTTTGACTGCTTTTGGGCCTCAAACTTTTTTTCAACATTCCCTCTAGCATCAGCAACATAACGTTTTTCTCCCGGAAGTTTGAATAATCTGACAGAATATAAGTTTCATCATCTATTGTGCAGAAGGAATAGACTTCAATTTTTGTACTCTGTGGCCTTTTAATTTGTAGAAGCATTCTTGTCAGTTACTTTTCGAGCCTAATGTGTTCTTAAACCTGCCTTAGCTCTAACTTGTCGTGCCAAATAGTTTGAGCACTAAGCTAACCGGACTGCTTTCCTACCGAATGTGTAGGGAGCTCATTTGAAAATGCTTTCTATTATTTGGCTTTAGGAATATCATATGAAATATTTCTTCTATTAGAACAAGGTTTTTTATTAACGGACAAGTTCACCCAGTACTTTTTAGTTACATTGAAAACAGTTTGATGGCAAATCTTTAAATGCTTTTGGCCATCTTTTTGTAGAACCAAGTTGAGATTTTTCTTTAAATATTTAATGATTACAGAATGCACTTCTTCCTGGTCACTCATTTTAATCAGATTCTTAATAACTGACATGTTTTGCACAGGTAACTTCATTTAATGAAAGACGTGTGCTAAGAATTTTTCGATCTCACTTTTTTGTTAGCGCTTTAATTGTAGAGTATTGAATTTGTTGCGGGTTGCTTCTACTTTTTAAGGATTAATTTTCTATATTTTTGTTAATTCAGGTTTCAGAAAAAAGTTTAATTTTGGTCTCTTCTTGATAGAACAGAAAAGTTCTCTTTAAACGTAACGAAATTAATCACTTAAATTAGAAAATACTGCAGTAAAGATCATTATAGAAAGTTATATTTTTTAAGCAATTTTCACATCGGCGTTTATAGAAATAATCCACATAAAATAGTACCGAGAACAGTTGATCGTATAAAAAACGTTTACTTTACTTTTGAATGAGTACAACAAGGATAAAGCAAAAATATAGCAAACAAAAATGAAATGCATTTATAGGTATATGCATCAGTGTTTATCATTTATTCACTTGTAAACAATTTTCCCTCTTCTCCCCTGAAATTTGAACAACATTTTATTTGTAAATTTAAATTTTCTTTTTTATTTAGGAAAACAAATTAAAACAAAAACAAAACATCATCATTATCATCATACTGACGCCTCAGTTATTTTCTATATAAACAAAAGTTGTTTTTTTTCTTTTAGTTTCAATGCAAAATTTAACAAAAACATTGCAAAATTGTAGAAAAAAATATTCATAATGAATGAGTGAATATTGGACTTTCGAAAACAAATTGTATGAATGAACAAAACACACATTTGACTTTTAATAGAGCATTGTATATACAGTCATGGACATAAGTATAGATACAATTAATTGGCATTTTTTTGAAAACTGCAATGTCTGCTTTTTTTATAATATTGAAGCGAAAAAACTGAAGTTCAATGAAAAATTTGTTAACATCTGCATAATTAAGACAGATCTTTTGAAGAGATCGGAGAATTAGTAAATCGTAGCCCGTTAACTATTCAGACGATCACAAAACTGATCTTAAAAGTACAAAGCGTAACGGACGTCCATTTTATTTCATTAAAGGAGAAACTGGATCCGAAAATAACATCTACACAACTTGCCTAATAATAAAGGAAGATTTTTGCCAAGAAAGTGCATACTTAAACTGCTCGGAGATTGTTACACAATTCTAAGTTACAATTGAAGAAGACCTAGAAGAAAACCATCCCATATCTGTTATTTATCGGGGGAAAAGATTATGTAAAGCAATTTTGAAGATGACTCGATTTCATTGGGAAGCAGCAAGTGCTCTTCTTAGATGAAAGCAAATTTAATCAAAAGTGAGATCGAAAAATTCTTAACAAACGTTTTTCAATGTCCAACAAAGTGACCAGAAAAAAAGTTCCTACTAAAATTATGAAATATTTTAAACAAAACCCAATTTGATCCTATAAAAATTTAACCCAACATTAAAAGATCTTGAGTGAAATTGTTTACAATGTTATTAAACAATAACGGGAGACTTGCCCCTTAGTTCTGGTAGAACGAATGATGCATGTGATATTTCTAAAGGCCAAAAAAATAGAAAGCATTTCAAAAGAGTTCTCCAGAAATCAGCTAGGAAAGCAGTCCGCTTGGCTCAGTGCTCTGATTGTTTGTCACAAAAAGTTAAAGCTAAAGCAGCTTTAGAAAGAAACAAGACTCAAAAAAGTGCCTGACAGTAACGCTGCTAAAAATTTTGGAAATGAAGTCAAGTTTTCTAAAAAAATATATATATTCTTGCAGCATAATGGATGACGTAACTTATGTTCTGGCAGATTTGTTGTTTACGTTTACGGCCTAAAAGCAGTCGTAATCTCTCAAGCAAATCGTTTGTTAGAACGAGATCTTTAAATACCGAAATTTACATCAAAGAATTTTTATAAAAAAGTCACTTATTTTGACTTATCCTGATTTCTCTCACTATGGTAAACAAGCCCTAGAAGTGGTGCAAGAAAAATAATGTGGTAATTGTGCCAAAAGAGGCAAATCCTTTAAACTGCTCGGAGCTAAGGTCTGTGAGGAGATATTGGTCTTTTGTTAAAAGAGAATTGAAGAGCACAAAATAGGTGTTCAAAAATGTGGCAGATTTTAAAAGGAAATAGACTACCTGTTCGGACAATGTGACAGAAAGTACTATTTCCAAAAAAAGTTTAAAAAAATCATCATAAGTGATTTAAACCGTAAGTTTAGTGGTTTCGTATGTATGTTAATAATTTTTTGATTGCATTCCTTTGCGATCAAATGGACATTCTAGAGTATGAAAAAGTCTAACACTACATATATAAAAGATATCTTTCACCAACAGTAAAATATAGTGGCAGAGGAGAAATGACATGGGACTTCATATCCGCTGAACAGATTTTAGAACTTGAAGTTGAATTTGTTACAGTCAAAACATTTTAAATTTTGGATTGCATATAATATGCTACATGCCACATTTAATCATGCTAACAGTCACAATTTAAACATCTTTCAAAAAATAGATCCATCAGTGTAGACTTGCAATTAAAAATTTTAATTTTTACTGTTTGATATTAAATGTAAATCTTTATGTACAGTGGGTGAGATTCTACTTGGTGCAAATATACATTATTATTTTAGCACCACTCAACAGCTTGTTTTCCATAGTGAAAAGATGCCAAATCAGGCCAACAATATGTGGACACATTTTGAATTATTAAAGAAGCAGACTTTTACTAAACATTCCTTGATGTATTGCATATTGTTTGCCACATCAAGAATGTTTTGGGAATTTTTTACTGCTTTTGGGTCTCAAACTTTTCTTCCTCTAGCATCAGCAATATAAAGTTTTTCCCCGCAAAGTTTGAAAAATCTGCCAAAATATACGTTTCATCATTTATTATGCAGCATGAATAGACTTCAATTTTTGTACTCTGTGGCCTTTTCATTTTTAGGAACAGTAGGTGAGATTCTACTGTACATAAAGATTTAGATTTTATGTCCTCTATCATTTTGTGCCATTACTTATGTCCGTGACTGTGTACTACATTCGTATATATTTTGGCCTGTTTTGTTAGAATTTGAAATGATTTCATTTTCTTCTCTGTTTTTTTTTAGTCAAAAATAAATGTTTATATCAACTTGGAAAGACCAACTACTAATCACAAAGGACCAAGTGGTGGGCATGTCTCCAAATCAATTCGTAAACACCTTTGCTATTGTCAAGCCGATTAATATTTCCGAACTTAAAAAATTATTTCCAAAAAGTTCGTTTGGAACCAATAAGCTGGGTTTATATATTATTGTTCTTCTTTCGGACTTAAGGTCTTAAACTGTTTATATTCTTTTTCAATATTATGCTTTTAGTTAAAGGGTTTTATAAAATTCATTGTATTCATCATTTATGCCACACTTCCGTCACATTTCTGCATTCATCATCAACAAAATGGAGAAGACATGTGTAAACTTTCTCTATACACATTTGTTAAATTAAAAATCTATTCAATTTATTTCTTTTGTCTCTTCTCGCCTTCATGTTTTTTTTAAAGCTTTTTTCTCTTTATTCAAATATATAAGTATAATATGATTCTTTTTCATTTAATGCTAATTGTAGACTAAAAGTTTATTGCTCTGTTTTCTTTTCCGGCAGCTTTTTGCTTTTTGTGTTTTCTTTTCAATATTATTTTTCTTTCTCTGAAATCTTAATCTGAAATGTAAAGAAAAAAAATTAATAATGATCACAAGGGACGAACGTGTAAGAGTGAGATTATATATTTAATATACACTAGTGCATATTCGTATAAAGGCACATAATTATTTTTTTTAATTAGACAAGAAAATATTCGGTTTAATCAACAAATTAATCGATTACGTATGGCAACCGATTTTTAAAAAATATAATTATTTTAATAAAAAATATAATTTTATTCTATTCTATTTCGTCTTGCTAATGATACAGTGTTGTATTTAATTGCCTGACACCCTTTACGAAGAAGATAAACTTCGTTATTCTCTTAAATTTTTTGCAAAAAAAAAAATTCATGGAAATTCAGCCTAAGAATTCAATTGTGCTCTATGAATTGTTTCCAAAATGACCGAGAAAGGAACAGTTAAAATTAAAAACTACGCAAAAAAACAAACGTTTAAGCATAATGGAACCTAAAGAAATTATTCGATATATATATCTATCACCAATGCCCAAATACCACAAGCAATATTTGGATTTAACTCCATTTGTTCAAAAAGTACCCCAAATTGTTCTCTTGTTTTAATTTAAATATTTTTTTACCTTACAAAGTACAAGCGTTATTCTTAAAATATAATAAAAAATTGAAAACAAGTGCGAAAAATATGCTGAAAAACAAAATTGTCAAAATATTTACTGTTGAGCAACTGAAATTGATAACTTTAGTTGTCAGTTGCCATCTATGAAGAAATTTTGGCAACTAATAACCAATATTTGCTTTGTATGGGGGTACCCTTCCCTCATGCTACTATGCGTTCAACGTTCTCTCTAGTAAAACAGTTTCGTGAGAAAGTTGTCAGGACCAAATTCGAGAATTCTCGCTATTATAGTTCATAAGATTTAAGATTTCCTTTATACTGGTCCTGTTCGCCATACCTTTTGTTCAGTATAACTCTTACTTGAGTAAGTAAAATAGTTCAATGAGAAAGTTGTTCAGACCAAATTTAAGAACTCTCGCTTTTATAGTTCTTTAGATATTCGATAATCAATATTAACATGGTATTGATGGCATCTCTTCCCCTATTCCTATCGGAATTTGTTGTAGCTTATGTTAATTTGGAGTATATTGTGATCGTTCAATGAAAATTTTATCAAAATTGACCCAGACGTTTTAGAGTCTATACATTATATACATACACACATCCTATTTTATATAGATAGAAAGATAGATAGATAGATAGATAGATAGATAGATAGATAGATAGATAGATAGATAGATAGATAGAGCCATTATGCGTTCGTTTGTGGGCATTATTTAAATAAACTTTACAGCCATGTAGTATCCCTACAAGTTCTCCATTATCTTGGAATCTTCATATATTTTTTGTTCCATAAAAGGGAAGAGGATCTTCCAGCAGTTCATTTTAAAGTGTGCTACTCATTTTTGTTGGAACAAAATAAATTTTAGATTTGCCAACTGCAGAAAATGCTGTCCAAACCATAAAACTTTCACCGCCGAAACATTTACATTTTGACATCCAAACAAAATCTTTTGATCGTGTCAATAATCTCAGTATGCGTCAGGACCTCTAAATTACTTTATTTTTCGCGAGAGGATATAACATTTTTCCACTCTTCTGCCCATTTTATGACTTTCTTTATTGAAGAAGCCACGGTGTAAGCCAATGCCCAAGGCTTACACCGTCTTTTCTTCATGCCTTAGTAAAATGTGAACAACATGTTTGGAGGACACAGAAAGACAGTTTGTCTAATTTGATGCGGTTTGCTTCTTGTCTTTATGTTAATTTTGTATTTCCCTTAGTTTTCGGACATCATAATCTGTCTTGTCTTTAGGTAATTATGCACCAAACTTCTGGGACGTTTAACTGTACGACCAATTTCTCTATTGGAACATCATTGGTCATGAATAGAATTAATTTGGAAATTTTTTTAATCAGACAGAAAAGTTTCCTTGGACATTTTTAAATGTCATGAAATTTTTTAATTGAATTGCAGTTAAATTGAGATATCGTCTGCCTTTAGAGAAATATTCCACATAAAATAGCACCAAGAACATTTAATTGCATGAATAAGGCAAATAATAAGAATGAGAAATATTCTTGTTTACATTTAAAAGTATCGTCAATGAAATGCATCTTATTAAAAAATGCATCTATAGGAATATTCATCAGTGTGTTTTGTAAATTTGTACTTAATTTACTGTTATCAATATAAAATGTTTTCAAAATGCGTTTGCAATCAAATGCATTCCACCATTTTTTTTTTTTTTTGTTTTTTTTCTGGCCCAAATTCCATATTCTTTTTAGGATTTATTTTTTACTTTTTATAAATAATAAAAAAACTCTTTAAATCTAAAATAAACATTTATAACCTTGAACTTCTTGCTTTAAGTCGTTTCAAAATCTCTCTTTGTTTTTTGGGTCGTGTGGAAATGAAATTCACTCTGGCAATTGAAAAGAGAATTAAAGATATTTTTTTAATTGTTATAAAATGATGTCAAAATTATTTTATGAACTCTAATTTAATTTTATATTTTAATTTTATATGATTAGATTGTAAGGAGTGAAATCGAAAAATTCTTAACATACATATTTGTTAATGAAAATCAACCATCAAACTTACAGTTTTAAATATTAAACATTAAAAAATATATATTAATAATTTTAATCATTAGTGATAAAATTTTGAACCTTTTTCGGAAACGCTTACATTAACATTTCTATAGAGCTTTTTGCCACTTTGCTTGCACAGGGAGTCGGTCTTCATTTAAAATCTACTATACTTTTAGACGTCTTTTTTTGTGCTCTTTAATACTCTTTTAACAAGAGCCCAATATCTCTGCACTGGTACAGTTCCTCTCTTTGTATAACAAACCGCATTATTTTTCTTATGCCACTCAAGGGCAGGATGTCAAGTCAGACCAAAAATAAGTGAACATATAATGAAGTCTTTCAAAGGAAGCATTTCTTGATGTAAATTTTCGGTATTTATAGAGCCCGTTATTACAAACGATTGGCTCTTTAGCCGCAACTGCATATTTCTAGGAAGTCAGAACATACGTTTCATCATCCAACATGCAGCAAGAATATTTATTTTAGAAATCTCGTCTTCAATTTCCGTGCCCTGTTTTAAGCCTCTAAATTGGTAGCAGCATTCCTGTCAATAACCATTTAACTCTTGTATGTTTTTAAACCTTCATTAGGTTTAATTTTTCGAAGCAAAGAGTCCCAGCATGGAGCTAACCAGATGTGTTTGGTTGCTCTTTTGAAAATGCTTCTAATTTCTATTCGGAAACATTATGTGAAACATTCCTTCTACGTGAATCAGGTTTTCTATTAATGGATAATTTAAACTGTTACTGTTAAATAACATTTTGAAAACATTTTAAAGGCAAATCTTTCAATGATTGTTCAATTTTTGTAGGACCAAGTTGGGGTTTGTTGAAAATATTTCATGAATTTTACTCATTTTATTTAGATTAACAATTAAGAATTTTTCGATCTCGTTCCTTAGCTGGTGGTTGCATACAAATAATACTTGCGTTGTTTCTTGAAGACCAATATGGTCCATTGTGCGCCCTTACAACTAGATATCAGGGTTGAAGGCTTGTAAATAAAACTTTAAAATCAGATTACAAAGAAAGCAGAGAAATAATACAGTCACTTCCACTACTTCCATGGGCACTCTTGGTGGCACGAATTTTAATGTTCCTGTAGAACAATGTACACTTATTCCAAAACGATTTTTCGGGAAGTAATTTTGTATCATTTGAACCGTTCTGGATCTTTTAAAAAGAGATCTTAATAAAATTTAACATCATTTTAGCCGGGGTGGTTTCGTGGTGATTAATCAAGCTCCCACGAAGATTTTAAGAAGAAGATCCTGAAGGTCCCTTTGTGTTATCAGTAAAGAAAAGTATTAGAAAAGGAGAATGTAGAGATGTAAATTTGAAATGTACAGAATATAAGAAGAGAGGCAGAGAAAAAACAGTAGACTAGAGAATACAGACTGAACATGGGGGAGAACCATCCGTTATTACGTATAAAACAAGATATATCCCCCATTAACCTCAGTCAATTTATTGTTCTCCAAATAGCTGCAATCTGCTGCCTGAAAGTCTAAAAGAAATCGGACTATTGAATACCTCAATGAAGACAGCTCCACTAAATTCCCCCCCCCTTTTAGGAGCCATGGGAAAGCGACAAAGACCATGCTCCTCCTATATGATGAATTAATGATCTCAGCAAGAGCGTGGAAGGGATGAAATAATCAATGAGTTCTCGAATTATGCCACATCCTAAACTTTTAGCTCCCTATGGCGCAAGAGAAGAGGAAGAGCAAATCTTCTGGTCAGTTGAGTGTTGCAAATGTTAGACTGAAACACATTTCAAGGAGGGTTCAAGTGATTTTCATCGTTGAAGAGAATTGGCCTTAACACAAATTTTGTAAATCCAATTCAAATTTCTGGGATTAAGTATCCATCTGCCTTCTATGGCTTGAATATCCCAGAGGGGAGCCCCACATCAATTTGCTATTGAGAATTATTCCTTAACATTTAGGCCACTCTTTATACTCGAAACACTTAGAGTTCTAAGTGTCTGTTGTGATGGTGTGTTCAAACTATCACAATAGACACATGGATACCTCGTTAGCATTTGCGATGTTCCTGAGACGCAAACAATTACATTCAATTTATAATTTTAGCCTCAAGAATAAGGTATTCCCTATATTCATGAGTCCTTTCTAATCCCAATTATATTTCTCTTTTAATTTCCCGCATTTTATGGTGCCCAAAGTGATTACGATGTACAACAAATACATACAAATTATGACTAAATACAAGGCTGCAGAGAATTTATGCTGCCTTGTTGCCATCTGTATAATAATTTTTAATCTTTTAAGGGGTGTTAACCAACTGTGATATGAAGGTCATTTAAGATTTGAATAAAAATCTTTCTTTTTTATTTTTTTTTAGCTCACAAATGTCGGTATTAATATCAATTCGATATCGTTTAGTACTCTTACCATGGAGTCGGATAAATTCATTTGTGTGCGTGAAAAGGTCAACGATACCGCACAAGTTGTCATTATTGATATGAATGATACAGCTAATCCAACTAGACGTCCAATATCAGCGGATTCAGCCATCATGAATCCAGCTAGTAAAGTTATTGCACTCAAAGGTAAAAATTTTATTTAAAAATTTTTTCGACATTAATTTTCGAATTCTTTTTTCAGCGCAAAAAACTTTACAAATCTTTAATATCGAAATGAAATCGAAAATGAAAGCTCATACCATGACCGAAGACGTAGTCTTTTGGAAATGGATATCATTGAATACTTTAGCTTTGGTTACAGAGACCTCTGTATATCATTGGTCCATGGAGGGTGATTCGACGCCCGTTAAAATGTTCGATAGACATTCCTCATTAAATGGTTGCCAAATCATTAATTATCGCTGTAATCCCAATCAACAATGGCTATTGTTAGTGGGCATTTCAGCATTACCAAGTCGTGTGGCCGGTGCTATGCAATTGTATTCGGTGGAACGTAAAGTATCGCAGGCCATTGAAGGTGGGTTTCAATAAGCAGCTTTAACATCTTTTTATATATAAATTAAATTGTAAAGAAATTGACTAACAAAACTCCTCGTATATTCTTTGTTGTTGTTTTTTTGTTAAAATAGCTAAATTTCTTTACTGAAATATTGTTAATAAAATTTATTTTATTTCATATTGATTTTATTTATATTTTCATATTTATGGTTTTTCCCCTTTTATTATGTAGGTCATGCTGCCGCTTTTGCTTCGTTCAAAATGGAGGGCAACAAGGAACCTTCAACTTTATTCTGTTTTGCTGTCCGTACTGCTACTGGTGGTAAATTGCATATTATTGAAGTGGGTGCTCCACCAACTGGTAATCAACCGTTTGTTAAGAAATCCGTGGATGTATTCTTTCCACCCGAGGCCCAAAGTGATTTCCCCGTAGCAATGCAAGTTTCCTCGAAATATGACACCATCTATTTGATTACCAAATATGGTTATATTCATCTTTACGACATGGAAACGGGTACATGCATTTACATGAATCGCATTTCAGCGGATACCATATTTGTGACAGCACCACATGAATCGAGTGGCGGTATTATTGGGGTAAATCGTAAAGGTCAAGTATTATCGGTGACAGTTGATGAGGAACAAATAATACCCTACATTAATACGGTATTACAAAATCCCGATTTGGCTTTACGCATGGCGGTACGCAATAATCTCTCTGGTGCTGAGGAATTATTTGTACGTAAATTTAATAAATTATTTACCGCCGGCCAGTATGCTGAGGCCGCAAAAGTGGCCGCTTTGGCCCCTAAGGGTATTTTGCGTACACCGCAGACGATTCAACGTTTCCAACAAGTTCAAACGCCCGCTGGTTCTACAACACCACCTCTATTGCAATATTTTGGTATTTTATTAGATCAGGGTAAATTGAATAAATATGAATCTTTGGAATTATGCCGCCCGGTGTTGTTGCAAGGCAAAAAGCAACTTTGCGAGAAATGGCTAAAAGAAGAGAAATTGGAATGCAGCGAAGAGTTGGGTGATTTGGTTAAGACCTCGGATCTCACTTTGGCTCTCTCCATCTATTTGAGAGCCAATGTACCCAATAAGGTTATACAATGTTTTGCTGAGACCGGTCAATTCCAGAAAATTGTTTTGTACGCCAAAAAGGTGAACTATACTCCTGACTATATATTCCTGTTGCGCTCGGTTATGCGCACCAATCCTGAGCAGGGTGCCAGCTTTGCCTCCATGTTGGTGGCAGAAGAAGAACCTTTAGCGGATATCAATCAAATCGTTGACATTTTCATGGAACATTCTATGGTGCAACAATGTACCGCCTTCTTATTGGATGCTCTGAAACACAATCGCCCCAATGAGGGAGCCCTACAAACACGGCTCTTGGAAATGAATTTAATTTCAGCTCCACAAGTGGCTGATGCCATTTTGGGTAATGCTATGTTTACCCACTACGATCGTGCTCACATTGCCCAATTGTGTGAAAAGGCTGGACTCTTACAACGTGCTTTGGAACACTATACCGATTTATACGATATCAAAAGAGCTGTTGTGCATACACATCTCTTGAATGCTGATTGGTTGGTGGGCTTCTTTGGTACCCTTTCGGTGGAAGATTCTTTGGAATGTTTGAAGGCAATGTTGACTGCTAATATAAGACAGAATTTACAGATTTGTGTTCAAATTGCTACCAAATATCATGAACAATTGACCACCAAAGCTTTAATCGATCTCTTTGAAAGCTTTAAATCCTACGAAGGTCTTTTCTATTTCTTGGGTTCCATTGTCAACTATTCTCAAGATCCAGAGGTACATTTCAAATATATACAAGCCGCCTGCAAGACCAACCAGATTAAGGAAGTAGAACGTATATGCCGCGAGTCCAATTGTTACAATGCTGAGCGTGTAAAGAACTTCCTTAAAGAAGCAAAATTAACCGATCAATTGCCTTTGATTATTGTTTGCGATCGTTTTGATTTTGTTCATGATTTGGTTTTGTACTTGTACCGCAATAATCTCCAGAAATACATTGAAATTTATGTGCAAAAGGTGAATCCCTCTCGTTTGCCGGTGGTGGTAGGAGGTCTTTTGGATGTTGATTGTTCCGAAGATATTATTAAGAATTTGATATTGGTGGTTAAGGGACAATTCTCTACTGATGAATTAGTGGAAGAAGTAGAGAAACGTAATCGATTGAAATTGCTGCTACCCTGGTTGGAGTCTCGTGTCCATGAGGGCTGTATTGAGCCTGCTACTCATAATGCCTTGGCCAAGATTTATATTGATTCGAATAACAACCCTGAAAGATTCCTTAAGGAAAATCAATATTATGATAGTCGTGTTGTGGGACGTTACTGTGAGAAACGTGATCCCCATTTGGCCTGTGTGGCCTATGAACGAGGCCAATGTGATCGTGAATTGATTGCCGTATGCAATGAGAACTCTTTGTTCAAGAGTGAGGCCCGTTATTTGGTTAGACGCCGTGATGCTGAACTTTGGGCTGAAGTATTGGCCGAATCAAATCCCTACAAGCGACAACTTATCGATCAAGTTGTACAGACCGCATTGTCTGAGACTCAAGATCCCGATGATATATCTGTCACTGTCAAGGCTTTCATGACCGCCGATTTACCCAATGAACTCATTGAATTATTGGAAAAAATTATTCTGGACTCATCCGTGTTCTCGGATCATCGCAATTTGCAAAATCTTTTGATTTTAACCGCCATCAAGGCTGATCGTACACGTGTAATGGATTACATTAATCGTTTGGATAACTATGATGCTCCCGATATCGCCAACATAGCCATATCGAACCAATTGTACGAGGAAGCCTTTGCTATCTTTAAGAAATTCGATGTCAATACCTCGGCTATACAGGTGTTGATTGAACAGGTTAATAATCTCGAAAGAGCCTTATGAATTTGCTGAACGTTGTAATGAGCCAGCGGTATGGTCTCAATTGGCCAAGGCTCAACTGGATAAGGGTTTGGTTAAGGAAGCCATCGACTCTTACATCAAGGCCGATGATCCCAGTGCCTATATGGATGTAGTTAATGTGGCCTCTCAGTCTGATTCCTGGGAAGACTTGGTACGCTACTTGCAAATGGCCCGTAAGAAGGCTAGAGAATCATATATTGAAAGTGAATTGATTTATGCCTATGCCCGCACTGGTCGCTTAGCTGACTTAGAAGAATTCATTTCTGGACCCAATCATGCTGACATACAAAAAATAGGCGATAGATGTTTCAACGATGGCATGTATGATGCCGCCAAATTGCTTTACAACAATGTCAGTAACTTTGCCCGCTTGGCCATTACTTTGGTATATCTCAAAGAGTTCCAAGGCGCCGTTGACTCTGCCCGCAAGGCCAACTCTACACGCACCTGGAAAGAGGTTTGTTTCGCTTGTGTTGATGCTGAAGAATTCCGTTTGGCTCAAATGTGCGGTCTCCATATCGTAGTTCATGCCGATGAATTGGAAGATTTAATTAATTACTATCAAGATCGTGGCTATTTCGAAGAGCTTATTGCTCTCCTTGAGTCTGCTTTGGGCTTGGAACGTGCTCACATGGGAATGTTCACTGAATTAGCCATTTTGTATTCGAAATTCAAGCCCTCAAAAATGCGCGAACATTTGGAATTATTCTGGTCGCGTGTCAATATACCCAAAGTATTACGTGCTGCTGAGTCAGCTCACTTGTGGTCCGAGTTGGTATTCCTTTATGATAAATACGAGGAGTACGATAACGCTGTAATTGCTATGATGGCTCATCCCACCGAAGCCTGGCGTGAAGGTCACTTCAAAGATATTATCACAAAGGTTGCCAACATTGAACTGTACTACAAGGCTATACAATTCTATTTGGACTTTAAACCTCTACTACTGAACGACATACTTTTGGTATTGGCACCACGTATGGATCACACACGGGCCGTTACCTTCTTCTCAAAAACTGGACACTTGGCCTTGGTCAAACCCTATTTGCGTTCTGTGCAATCGCTTAACAATAAGGCCATCAATGAGGCATTGAATGGTCTACTCATCGAAGAGGAAGACTATCAAGGTCTACGTAATTCCATAGATGGTTTCGATAATTTCGATACAATTGCTTTGGCTCAAAAATTGGAGAAACATGAATTAACTGAATTTAGACGCATCGCTGCTTATCTGTACAAAGGTGTGTATGGGAAGGGTGAAGGGGGAGAGATAAAAAATTTGGCAAAATTTCAACGTTACAAGGACATTATTTTAAGGAAGAATTATTCCATTTTGGGATCAATTATTAATCTTAAAATTTTTTTTTTTAATTTTCTATTGAAATTTAGGCAACAACCGCTGGAAACAATCAGTTGAATTGTGTAAAAAGGATCGTTTGTATAAGGATGCTATGGAATATGCTGCTGAATCTGGTAAACAAGAAATTGCCGAAGAACTGCTGGCTTGGTTCCTCGAACGTAATGCCTATGATTGTTTTGCTGCCTGCTTATTCCAAGTAAGTAAAAAATAGTTTATGAATACCAAAAATATATTAGTCGAGATCGATCGCTTAAAAATATTTATCGAATTTTCTTAATAATAATTTATTTCTTGTTTATTTCTTTAGTGTTACGATTTATTAAGACCCGATGTTATTTTGGAACTTGCATGGAAACACAATATTATGGACTTTGCCATGCCTTATATGATTCAAGTAAGTTAACAATTATTGATCGATACTTATTTAAAAGCATCATATAGATGCGTCCATAGTCTCTCTCGACCGTAGATGCGTCTATAGCCGCTCTCGACTATAGATGTGTTTCTAGTCTCTCTCGACTATAGATGCGTCTATAGTCTCTCTCGACTATAGATGCGTCTATAGTCTCTCTCTCGACTATAGATGCGTCTATAGTCTCTCTCTCGACTATAGATGCGTCTATAGTCTCTCTCGACTATAGATGCGTCTATAGTCTCTCTCTCGACTATAGATGCGACTATAGTCTTTCTATTGACTATAGATGCGTCTATAGTCTCTCTATTGACTATAGATGCGTCTATAGTCTCTCTATTGACTATAGATGCGTCTATAGTCTCTCTCGACTATAGATGTGTCTATAGTCTCTCTCTCTCGACTATAGATGCGTCTATAGTCTCTCTCTCGACTATAGATGCGTCTATAGTCTCTCTCTCGACTATAGATGCGTCTATAGTCTCTCTCTCGACTATAGATGCGTCTATAGTCTCTCTCTCGACTATAGATGCGTCTATAGTCTCTCTCTCGACTATAGATGCGTCTATAGTCTCTCTCTCTCGACTATAGATGCGTCTATAGTCTCTCTCTCTCGACTATAGATGCGTCTATAGTCTCTCTCACGACTATAGATGCGTCTATAGTCTCTCTCACGACTATAGATGCGTCTATAGTCTCTCTCACGACTATAGATGCGTCTATAGTCTCTCTCACGACTATAGATGCGTCTATAGTCTCTCTCACGACTATAGATGCGTCTATAGTCTCTCTATTGACTATAGATGCGTCTATAGTCTCTCTATTGACTATAGATGCGTCTATATTCATTCTCTCGCCTATAGATGCGTCTATAGTCTCTCTCTTGACTATAGATGCGTCTATAGTCTCTCTCTCGACTATAGATGCGTCTATAGTCTCTCTCTCGACTATAGATGCGTCTATAGTCTCTCTCCCGACTATAGATGCGTCTATAGTCTCTCTCCCGACTATAGATGCGTCTATAGTCTCTCTCCCGACTATAGATGCGTCTATAGTCTCTCTCTCGACTATAGATGCATCTATAGTCTCTCTCGACTATAGATGCGTCTATAGTCTCTCTCGACTATAGATGCGTCTATAGTGTCTCTTGACTATAGATGCGTCTATAGTCTCTCTCGACTATATATGACTCTTTAGTTTTCCTCTACAGTCTTGACTAGAGTCTCGACCCATAGATTCGTCTATATATATTTCAAATGAAATTTTCAATTTTGTTTTATTATTTTTTTATTTTTTACTTTATTTTTGCACTTGTTTTTTTAGGTCATACGTGAATATACCGCCAAAGTGGATAAACTCGAACAAAACGAACAACGACGAGAGAAAGAAGATGAAACGGTGGAACATAAAAACATAATTACCATGGAACCTCAATTAATGATAACAGCTGGTCCTGCTATGGGTATACCACCACAGTATGCTCAAAATTATGGTGCTGCTGCAGCAGCGCCCGGTTATGCGCCTAATATGGCTTATCCACCCGGTTATGGAATGTAGGCTTTCTTTTCGTATGGTTGTTTTTTATTTAAATAAACAATTTATTCTAACTGTAACTACGAATTAAAAACAAATTTAATTATTATAAAATTATAACAACAACACATTACAACAAAATTTCTTAAGAAACAAAAAATTCCATGTTTATTAATTATTTTCTTTTTCATTATTATTATTATTCTCCTTGTGTATTTCTGTTTATTTTTTTCTCTTTATGTTAAACAATTAATTTCTATTTTTTATTATTAAGTTGAAAAAAAATCCAAAAAAAAAAACAAAAACATACGAATACTATACACATACACTAGAAATTATATAAATAATTACAAATGAACTTTAGTAAATTTCAGTCAAGAGAAAAATGGGCTAAAAAATTTTTTGATTTTAATTTTTTTTTTTTTTTTTTATTTTGTAAATGTTTTGAAAAAGTTTTGAAATCTTTTGTATGTTTAACTTTTTTTTGATAATAACTTTAAATAAGTTTTTGTTTTAGTTAATTTGTATGTTTTATGTAAGTTTTGCTTTAATCTTTAATATCCATTTCCCTTCCTGTCCTCCCAGCCCTATAAGAATTTTCATTGTAATTTCCTATTAAAATAACTTTTATTTTGTATTTAAACTTATGAAATTTAAATTAACAAAAAAAGAAAATATTAGAAAAAACAACATCAGAAAAAAAGAGAAAAATATATTATGGATAAACATTTATTATATTATATATTTTTTAATTTACTCTTTATTTTTTATTTTATGTTCTTTATTAAGTTTAAATATTAATTATTAAATTAAATTAAAAAAACAAGAAAAAACAAAAACAAATACATAAATAGTAATGCCGCTCTCCATTAAACAACAAAAACAAACAAAAAAATATACGCTCTATTATATATAATCGAACGAAATTAAATTGGATTTATTTATTACAACAACAAAACTAGAAATTGTTCACAAAAAATGTTTATAAAAGAATTAATACAGTAAACCCTCTATAAAGCGTTGTCTTATAACACTTTTTCGTGAAAAGCGCGATTTCACTCCCTCGTATAAAATACGGGCTTTACCCCATAAACTTCATGATTTCCGAAGCACGAAGTAACATAGAATATAAACAAAATTCCCATAGGACCAGGAGAAGGGGTATTCCCATACAAAGCAAATAAAGATTATCGAATATCTAAAGAACTATAACAGAGAGAGTGCTCCGCTACCTTACTGTTTGTACTGGACAAAACGTAAAACGGATAGGACCAGGGTCGGAGATATCCCCCATATGTAGCAAACTTATACCAATCACTTCTCGCAGTTGTTTACTGTACAAAATGTAGGACGGAAAGTGTGAGGGGGAGGAAAGTTCCCTCATATTATGGAATACTTAAAGAACTATTTCTTTCCACTCATTTTCTAGAAGAGTTTTTTTTTACTGGACAAAAAAATATTACAGCGAAAATTTCAATTTTGATCTAGAGCGGAGTAGAATTTTGGGGCGGCTAAAGCGCAAACTAGTATAATATAAATTATTTATTTCGAACTCATGAATAGTGAAAAAGGTAACATAAGCTAAATGCACATAACAGTGCCTGAAGACCTGTCCTATCTCCCATACAAATTTCCCTCGAAAAATTTACTTCAAATCAGTTTCAAGTACTCAGAAATTTTGTGAAATCCAAACACACATTTGGCTTTTGTTTCTAACATTTATCGTCTACACTGATGGCTCGAAATATGGGCACAAAATTGGAAAGTTGTGTCTTAATTGAGGAATTCAACATTAGTATGCCATTCATGGCATCAGTCATTAGGTTGTTCTGGTAAGACCCATGTCCTTGCACCCAGATCAGGGCAATATGGAAAAGCTTTGTCATTATAATCAATGATATGCGGCATTCTCGGACAAGATACTATGTCGTGTAGACACCAGTAAGGGACTGAATTGCAGACTTACTCTCGGTTAAAATCATGATATCTCGACCGTTTATTCTATAATACCACAGCTTTATGAATTCAGCATTGCCTGTAGAATATTATACTCCCCGGGACGCTTGAAAGATTTAAAGATGTTGAATTCCTTTAAAGAAGACACCATCACCAATTTTGTACCGTATTTTCGCACCATTAGTGTAGATGCCCTATGCAACTCCTTGAGAGACATAAAACATTTCTCACAAGTGATGGATAAATTCGGAAGAATATTTCACAGGAAAAAATTACTCAATACAACGGAAATGTTACAACATCACACTTATTAGTTTTGTTAACTAACTACTTCTTGGATAGACAGGGAAGAGTGAGTCTACGACAGTGTACCCATCACTCGGTGGACTTACATAAACCATTGTGATCAAATGATTAATAAACCAGAGTAGTGGACATATCTGAAAAGATAAAATTGCAGAAGAAGAGAACGTTATTTGCATCATGGCACCTCAATTCTTAATTAAATATGTTTGTGACTCAGAAGTAAAATAGGAAACATCTAAAAAATCCACTAAATGCCGGTTTTGTTTTTTCCTCTCGAGCTCTAAATAGCTCGATTATTGCTGGATCCTCCAGGCAATTTAGGAATTGCCGTCCTCTTTATACTAGTTTGCTGGAATTCTGGTCAATGAAACCGTATCACCCTCACATCTCTGCATTCTGATAGAGTTCTATTATCCGACCTTGACTGATAAAATTCTGGCCAAATAATCCTTGACACTCAACAGTTAGTTCTTGTCTTTCATATATACTATGATCCCTTTTTCATAATGTGATTCCCTAATTTTCATAATGAAGATCCTGCCGCGGTGTAAGGTCGGGTCGGTATAAAAGGCTCAATGTCTAAACAACTGCATAAACCATGTTGATCTAAACCTACATGTTTCAGACTGGAACTCACCGCACCCGTCAAGTAACTTGAAGGATCTTCTGGTTTTGTCTCCATCAAGACAGGTTCCTGTACCAGTACCAATATCCATCTTTAAGCATTCAGTGAATACCTAACAGTGATTAAATAGACTATCCTTTCTACTCTAAAGATCTTTTCCGGTTACCTCTCGGCCATATTCGATATTCCCTCCTAATCCTATATCTCAAAGTCTAAGCTGGCTTTTTACCATCATTTCCATAAAAAAAACTTCTCCAGGAGGAGAAACTTGAGAATGGCGCCAAGAGCCGCTTGTGCTTCTTTTTTGACATTCAAAATTTTTCCCTAACCTCAAATTATCTAGGATTAATTTGTAAAACAATGCTCAGAGGTTCCAAAACAATTTTTTAATTAATTCAGTAACTTTTAAACAGTAAGACAAATTGCAATTACCAGCTAGAATGAGATGCTCTTGAGTTGATTTAAAGCTGTAGAGTCTAATATTTGATCAGGGACGTAGACGTGGGACCTAAAAAAAATTCTCATTTTCCAGTGAAAAGATTCCCCTCTCGTTAGAAGCGTTGTGTGGTCAATAATAAATAAAAACATTTAAGGTATGAACATGAGTAGTGAGATCGAAAAATTCTTAACATACATACACTAAAGTATAAAATCAGCCAACCATATTGGCCATGTCTCTAATAAAAGCATCCGTACATCCAAGGACTACCATAAGACCTCTAAACGATAATGTTTTTTTAAGCAGAACTCCGCGTAAAAATAACTTTAATATCTGAAAACCCCCGCCATCTTCGTCTTGAGTTTGGACGTGTACATATTGATAAAGGAATTGACTTCTGGTCCAAAGTTCTAAATATTTTGGAGAAAACGAAATGTGGCTAAGCAACTTCCAAACTTAATACCAAATGTGATGGCTTGGAAAGCTAAAGCAGCATTTGGTATTAGAAAAGGCAATATAGAACACCGATACCATTATTAGAGTATCTGTGGAAAGCTTGGGTCTTGAAGGCAACGTTATACTGCCCCACAAAGTCCGGATTTATATCCAAAAGAGCATATTTGGGAACTATTACAGCGTAAAATTCGCCAAGGCAAAATAAGAGATGATGAACAATTGAAAGAAGCTTTAGTATAGACTTTGTTTCCATCAATGCTAAGACGCCTCAAGGCTGTATTAGACAATACTAACACCAAACAAAATACTATGTATTTGTTTGTGAAGACTGAACTGTATGTGACCTTTGGCCATATCAAATTTATGATTTTTTATGACGTTCTTATAGTTGCTTTCTGTAACATTTTTCGGAAACCTTCCATTAGCATTTTTATAGTGCTTTCTGTCGCTTTGCTCGAACAGGTAGTCCATTTCCGTTTAAAATCTACCACACTAATGGATACCTTTTCTGGGATCTTCAAGTCTCTTTTAACAAGAGCTCTATATCTCTCCATTAGCCTTAGCTCCAGTCAGTTTAAAGGATTTGATTCTCTTGGTACAAATACCACATTTTTTCTTCCACTCAAAGACTTGTTTACCATAGTAACAGTATGCCAAGTCATGGCAAAAATAAGTGGACACATTGGGAAGTATTCTAAGTGGTGCTTGCCTGTTTTTTTAAACCTTCCTTGAGGTAAATTTCATTATTTGTAGAGCCCGTTTTAACAAATGATTGGCTTCTTTTGCAGCAACTGCAAATTGCTTGACATACCAGAGAACTTTTGGAAAGTTTTGGCTGCTTTTGGGTCCTATACTTTTCTTCAACATTTCCTCGATCATCAACAACATAAAATTGTTGCCCAGGAAGTTGCCAGAACATACGTTTCGTCATCTATTGCGCAGCAAGAATAGAAAACTTGTGTTCAATTTCCAAGCTCTGTTTTTGGCCTTTACATTTTTAGCAGCGTTTCTATCAGGAGCTTTTTGAGTCATGTATGTTTTTAAACCTGCATTAACTTTATCAGTCCAATTACTGAGCAGGCCGGTTCTGCTTTGCTAACTGATGTGTTAGGAGCTCTTACGAAATTGATTTCTATTTTATTTTGGCTTTCGAAATATCATGTGGAATATTACTTTTTGCTGAACCAGGTTTTCTAGCCACAGACAAGTTCTTCCGGTCTTTTAATAATGTTGGAAAAAGTTTAACTTTAGAACTTCGAATACTTGGCCAACTTTTTGTAGGACCAAGTTCGGTTTTGTTGAAAAATATTTCATAATTTTGGAATCGCTATTTTCTGATCATTCAGATTTGCAATTATTGATATAAAAAACACAATAACTGGCATGGCACTGGTATGGGTTGATCTCTCACTATTTATGCTCCAAACAAGTTTTCCCAATTAAACTTGCATTAACTGTATGACGACACTATTTACTTGTATACCCAATAAAATAAATATTGACATGTTAATTCAATCTTGTTTTTAATTTTATTAATTTTTTATCTTTTTGTAAAACTTTCTAAATAATTTTTTTCTAATTTCTCTCTTTCAGATACAAATAATTACAGCCTAATTAATGTTAAGAATTCCTGTATTCCTGTTAAATAAAACGACTTCTTTAAGATGAAATTATGAACAAATACATTAAAATAAACATAATTTATTAAAAAAAAAACAACAACAACTGCAATTAAAAATAAATAAAAAACAAAAGCCTGGCGAAATATAAGGCTCCTCTCATGATACAAAACAATTAGTGGCAAATTTCTCGAATCAGTGAACTATAAATATGATTTATTTTCCTAAATAAAAAAATTTTCAATAAAATCACTTAAATATTTTGAAAAAAAAATGCAAATAATTTCAAGCAGGGTGGCAACATTATTAAGAAAAACATTTTGTAAAGAAAAGTGTGGCTAACTGAAATGAAAATTATAAAAAGCAAAATAGAAAAAAAGCGTAATTGATCACCTTTAAGCACAAATATAAATTATCAAAGAAATCACATTATTTCACCAAAAATTGTTATGAAAAATGAAAAACAAAATTATTTGAAATTTTTTTATATAGAATTTCGATTTTACAATACATACAGCTGCTGCCAAAATAATAGCACCACTTATAAACCTCTTCTTCATTTAAATAAAAATATAGTTAACACCACCCGATTTCAACTAAAACAATTAAGGTCAGGAAAATTCCCCCGTTGACTTGACGAGAAGGAACATTTCATTCTGTTGCCTAACCGTTAAGATATATTCGTCTCCTCATATAGATGTTGTATTGAGGACATTTGTATGCAGCCCGTTACATTTCTTAAGTCTGCTTTTAGGCTACTTTGAATATTTCTCTCTTGCATATCACTTGGTGAAGGTGACCACACTGGAGCAGTATGATTTATCACTGATTGGCCAATCGTTTTATAAATAGCTAATAAGGTTTCTTTATCCATAACCGGCTGGTGCTTTGTGGAGCTTATTCCTACTACGCAATTTTTGAGTGATTACAGTGACATGAGGCAATTGGAGTTAGTCCCAAGGCATGTTAGAAAAGATCTTCAAATATATGAACAGAGCATACATTATGCTCCTTTTGAGCAGAGATGAGAGACGCCAAAAATTCCACAGTTTCAAGTTGCCGCACTAATGTAGTACTTGAAGGCCGCTCACCTTCCCCCGCAGTTATAGAACAGAATCTGGCAAGATCTACAATTTCGATCGGGATTAAGCAATAGATTGAATGTCTACTAGTCTCGTATTGACCGTGCTTTCTCTTATATTTGTCCAGTACAGGGCCAAGAACCAAATGATACACAACTTTTGTCTGCCTAGCAAAACCCACCACTCTTATTCTAGAAGATCTATGGACTAATCCGATAAACTAGAACCTGAATCATAACAAATTAACTAACTTGTTTTACAG
The DNA here is from genome assembly GCA_004302925.2 of Cochliomyia hominivorax. NCBI lineage: Eukaryota > Metazoa > Arthropoda > Insecta > Diptera > Calliphoridae > Cochliomyia > Cochliomyia hominivorax. Next base: position 82,651,529 of record PYHX02000495.1, on the reverse strand, counting down.
TTGTTACAAAAACAACAGTTTTTGTTGTAAATTTTGGATTATATTTCCCGTTAGCAGATCTCCTTATATTCGTTTGAGAACCCTTTTCAGCAAATAGAATCATTTTAGACTTATCAGTCCACAGAATATAAGGCCAATTTTCAATAATGTGTTTAAGAAAAATTAAATTTATTTAAGACATGCCGAGGTGGACTATTCTTGGACTATGGATTTGCCAAATAATGTTCCCTAAGCCTAAGTCTAAGACCTTAACTTTTAATTTGTAGGTTATAGCATTTTATCATTTTTGTCTGAACATCGAATAATATTTCTACTTTCGACGTGAGTTTCTCGATCAGATACCAGCTTTTTATTGGGTTCAAAAGCCTACCTGGTGTAGCAATAATAGTGCTGTCTAAAATTTTCAATGCGATGATACAAATCTTTCCCAAAATATTAAAATTTCGCAGATTATGATTCTGAAATCTGGTAAGGATTTGACAATATCATCACCCTATAGAAAGTAGGAAAAATTATACAATCATCCCAGTTCACAAATTTGGTTTTCTGGAAAAGCACTGAACTAATTAACAGGTAAACTATTTAACTGGAGGGATTGGAAAATCGGCAATAAGTACAGTTGAAGGACCTCTTATATAAAACTGGTATTCTGCTACCACCATTTTCTCACAAATTGTTAGAATCCAATTGGGATGGTTGGCATTCCAAAGTAAAATATAACGACTTTTTAACTGGGATTTTCTATATAAAGGCTGATGTTCCTCAGGGTAATGTTGTAGGACTAACCATTTAATTAATATATACATCAGAATTGTCCTTATTTGATGATCTCACAATCTCAACATTTGCTGATGATACGCCAATTCTTGATTCACACAAGGACCATAACTTAGCTTCTGGTCTTCTGGACATTTATTTTCAATGTTTGAAAACATGGTTGACGAATTGAAGCATTAAAAGGAAGCACGTCACATTCGCTCTTAGAAGAGGAAACTGTTCACCAGTTTCTCTTAATGGTGTTAACATCCTTTAGGGTGATTATGTTACATGCCATCGTATTCATTTGGAAAGGCGACTTACATGGCGCCTCCATATAGGAAGCAATATTGTTTATTGGTAGTTAATGGCCTCCACCTTACATTAGTTGATTAACCAGCAGTCAAAATTAAGATTTGACCATAAAGTCATCCTGTATAAAATTGTTCAATATGGCCATATGGTATTGAAATAAGCTTTCAAAACCAGTATTGATATTATACGGAGGGAGTAATCTAAAATTTAACTTCTGTAACTGGTGCACCATGGAGTATAAGAATTGACAACATTATTAAAGATTTCGATATTCCATCCGTAAAGAAAGACTTTGAATAATTATATAGGGGATCAATCCACCTGCCAGATGTTTTATGGATATGCAGACAGTTTCAAGACTCTGCCAGAATGATTTACTACCATGTTAATATAAGAGATTAGGGCGATGGAAAGAAGAAGTAACATTTTCGTAGATGATAAGATTTCTATAATATATGATGATGTGCTGGCAAGGCCACCTATGGGTCTCTTCTTTGGTGGAATTGAAAGGAGACTTTAGACTCAAGTGGATTGAAATGTCTGACTGTAGGGTGGCTAGGACTCTATGGCCACAGCTTAACCCTGGAGTTACAAACATCATCATTAATATGGGGCGCAAGGGGCTGAGAGCCTTAAAAGAAGCCTTAACGGGTCATAGGCTTTTTAGCGAAGGTTGCACTTTTGGAATAGTCATACCCCCGAATTCTGTAGAATGTGTGACGAGGCGGAGAAGACAGTGGAACATATCTTGTGCCACTTTCCAAATCTGCAGTCCCGTAGACAGAGGTGATTAAGTACTTGTTACTTTGAGGAATTGGCTATGGAATGGATGATTTGATAGGGTTCGTGACAGAGGTGGTTAAGTACTCGTTATTTTGAAGAATTGTTCGATATCCATGGCTATGGATTGGATGATCTGATAGGGTTCGTGAGTAGAATTGAGTAGCTAAGAGGTTTCCTATAGTGAATGTATTTCACCAGATATCCGCTTCCTCGATTTAATATCTTTATTATCTTTATACTCCTTTTTCTTTTTATGACAGCTATAATTTACTTCTGAAGGCATCACATTGGACCCTAAGAGTCTTCGGGTGGAGGTGTTAGGCTATCTGGTTTTTAAGGATCCTAACCAAACCTAACCTAAGATTTCTACAGTTATTGTGTGGCCTCAAAAGAGATACAGATTCAATAAATAAAATTCAATTTGAAAAAAATAAACATGAAGAAAATCATAATTCAGAATAGAAAAATCTGACATGTGAGTGGTGCTATTATTTTGACAGTAACTGTATATAATTTATATCTAAACTGTATAATCGTTTAAAAAAATATTTTAATATAAAAAGATTATCATAACATTGATGAACTTTTTCATAAAATCATTAAGTTTCACTAAATTAAAATCGCTCACAATTTTTTCATTAAAAATCGATTTAATAATTTATTAAATTATTTAAAAAAATGTTCCTTTAATTTATGAATAAATTTTAAAACTTATGTCAACCTGCTTGAAATCTATATTTGGATCATTGGATCATATAAAAATATAATCAAATTAAAGTTTGGCCTTAAAAATTCTTGATTCGCAACCCTCTCTCAAGGCTTAATTAATCTCAAAAAAATGTTTATATAGAATTTTGAATAATTTTCGAATATAGAAAGATTATACGGTTATGAAATTCATCCCCATAATTTAATGATAAATTACAATTTTAAATTCTTCTTCTTAAAAAAAGAATTTAAATAATTTTCAAATTTCATTGATTCAGGAGAGAGTTCTTTCGATGAATGTATTACGAAATTTTCAAAATTTAAGGTTATAATGATAATCACAATTGAAATTAAAAGTTTTCGATATCAAAGTATTTGAAAGTTCAATCGCGTTCAGATTTCCAAAAAAAGGAGGCTGAAAATAATTCTGTAACTTTGCAACAGCTGAATATTTTTTCAAATGATTAATCGACTGGCGGTATTATAGGAGTAAATCATAAAGGTCCATTATTACTGGTGACAGCAAATAAGGAATAAATAATACTCAATATTGATACGGTATTACAAAATCCCGATTTGACTTTACGCATGGCGGTACGCAATAATCTCTCCGGTGCTGAGGAATTATTTGTACGTAAATTTAATAAATTATTTACCGCCGGCCAGTATTCTGAGGCCGCAAAAGTGTGCCGCTTTGGCCCCCAAGGCTATTTTGCGTACACCGCAGACGATTCAACGTTTCCAACAAGTTCAAACGCCCGCTGGTTCTACAACACCACCTCTATTGCAATATTTTGGTATTTTATTAGATCAGGGTAAATTGAATAAATATGAATCTTTGGAATTATGCCGCCCGGTGTTGTTGCAAGGCAAAAAGCAACTTTGCGAGAAATGGCTAAAAGAAGAGAAATTGGAAATGCAGCGAAGAGTTGGGTGATTTGGTTAAGACCTCGGATCTCACTTTGGCTCTCTCCATCTATTTGAGAGTCAATGTTACCAATAAGGTTATACAATGTTTTGCTGAGACCGTTGAACTATACTCCTGACTGTATATTCCTATTGCGCTCGGTTATGCGCACCAATCCTGAGCGGGGTGCCAGCTTTGCCTCCATATTAATGGCTGAAGAAGAGCCTTTAGTGGATATTAATCAAATCGTTGACATTTTCATGGAACATTCTATGATACAACGAGGTACCGCCTTCTTATTAGATGCTCTAAAACACAGTCGTTATAATGAGGCAAATTGGCAAGAAATTGGCTAAAAAAGAGAAATTGCAATACTGCAAAAAGTTGGTTTAATTTTGTTAAGACCTTGGATCTCACTTTGGCACTCTCCATCTCTTCCAATAAGGTTATGCAATGTTTCGCTGACACCAATTATATCCAGAAAATTGTTTTGTACGTCAAAAAGTTGAACTATACTCCCGACTTCGTTTAAGCGCACCAAGTCTGAGCAGTGTCCCAGCTTAACATCCATATTGGTGGCAGAAGGAGCCCTTTAGCGGATATCAATCAAATCGTTGACATTTTCATCATCGTTCCAATGATTCTTAAGGTGTTTTACAATTGATTCAAACCGTATTCGGTCGACCAGGTTTGCACCTAAAAAGATGGCCACCTCTGGTATTGATATTTTTTTGAATCGTCAAAATTTCATTTGCGATTTGATTGAAAACAAATTTTATAAGATAAACAAATCTGAGGTCATTTAGGAAAATACTTTTCTTTAAAGAAATTTAAAATTGACAGATTTCCAAAAACATTTCCATAGCCAAGGGGACCAAATTAAAAGGTCCTGCCTCCGTCTTTCGGAACTTGCTAAAAGTTTGTGCTTTAAATTTCAAAGTAATCGGTGGACCAAAGGTATTGAAAGTTTTTTTTAATTGTCAAAATTTCATTTGCGATTTGAATGAAGACAAATTTTATAATAACCAAATCCGAGGGCCGGGTAGAAATTAAAAACTGACAGTTTTTTTTAACTTTTGTGACCTAATTTGAAGGTCCTTGTCAGTCTTCCAGATTCCAGTAAGAATCTGTACTTTTTTCAAATTAATCGAAAAACATCTTAAGAAATTTATAATTCCAAAGTGAGAAAATTTATTAAAAGAGAAAAGCATTTCCGGACCACGGTGCATTGCTTAGATAAACAAATCGGTAAAGACAGAACTTTCAAAATGAAATTTTAAGGAGAATACAAATGTTTCCATCAACAAAAGTTTTCAAGAAAATTTATTTCAAAATTCCGATTATCAAAATCAAAATGGAGGAATAAGCAAAATTAAGAATTCGAAACGAAACCCCAGAAATATTAATTTCATAAAATTTATGATAATTTTGTTAAAAAAATATTTAAAAATTCTATACAGAAAGGGATTCAAAACTCTCAGAAGATCCCTTTCATAAAACAGCTGTACTCATGCGAAATCTATAGTTTCACTATTCGAATTTTCATAACCTTATAATCTTCCATTTAAAATACCTTCAAATACTTTACAAAATTTTCAATTATTTATTATAATTTTTTAATAGTTAAAACTTAAATTATTATATTAAAAAAAAAAACAAAATTTTTAACATGACATTTAATTAATAGTGAAAGAAAGAAAATAAAAATAAATTAATAAAAATATTATTAAATTAATAAAAAAATAAAGTTCAATGTTCATAAATTCACATTAAAAACACGAAGAGAATTATTATATTATTAATTTTTAAAATAATAATAAACCATAATAATTAATTAAAAACCAATAATATTTAAAATCCGAAATTAATTATTATAAATAAAAAATAAATATAAAAAATATATTGTACTAAAATTAATGAAAAAAATGCTGTAATTTATTTGTCTTAAAATTAATAAAAAAATAAATTAATTATAATATAAAAGAAGAGAAAAAATATTGAAATTTATTGAAGATCACTTGAGGATCACTTTCTTTTCTCGTGATTAAGGTAAGTGAACTTTAGTTTAAGAGTTTGAGAAATTCTTAACACATTCTTTGTACCGAAATGACCCGAAATTCTTCGGCCAAGGGCTCTCACTCAAGCAACGGAAGAGAGACAATCACGCACAAGATGCGAAGTAGAAAAAAAAAACTTCATATAAATGGATTGCTCAGTGACATGCAGTGGAGAAAATATCCAAAGCTGTCAAAATGCAGGCTTTGGAACCAGAACATACTGTAGTCAAATGTTCTAAAATCATTTTGTACATGAGGAAACAAAGATCCTCCCAGTTAAAGAACATAATGAAATGCTAAGCAGTTACTTCTGGGATGTCAATATCACACAACTGGAGTTAGCAAAGAGGCATGTAAGAAGGGATATGAGTATATAGGAATAAAGATTCCTTAGATCAGCATTAAAAGACATTCATGGAGACGTCTCCACAGTCATTGGAGGCCACCCATCGCCCATTGTAGACAATAAACAGATTTTACAGAGGTCAATGAAAGTATTCCTGGCACAACATAAATTGAAATGGAGCAACAGAATCAATGCTTAATGAACTAGTATTAAATGTGGCCAAGGACCATATGAAACACCACATTTTTACAATGATCAGTCAAACCCTACTTCACTCAGTCCTGAAAAAGCTGTCAAAATGCAGTGAAAGTTAAAGAACATAATGAACTGCTAAATAAGCAGTTCCTTCTAGTATGTCATCGAAGAAATTATCCCAACGCAACGAGGCATTGGATCTGCATTAAATGACATTCACAGAGACGTGTCAGACTCCACGGTTTCAAGTTAACGAATGAATGTCATGTTTAGAGGCCGCCCATTGCAGACAATAAACAGAATTTACTGAGGTCAATAAAAGTATTTCTGGCACAACTGAGATTGAAATGGAACAACAGGATCAATGCCCACTGGCCTCCTATTTGCCTATAGCCTACATGTGGCCAAGGACCACATGATGCACTACATTTATTCAACTGCCAGTTCAAATCTACTTCACTCAGTCCTGAAGGTCTAAAGACTAATCAAATCCAGGTTGTTCGATTTCTTTGCCTGCAGTTGAACTATGACATGGACTAAAGTAACCAAATGTATGTATTCCTTTCAGCTGTTACAACAACTAGCGATGCGCAGCCAGAATAACGCTTTACTTCTGGCAAAAATCAATGAAATATATAACTGACATAATACATTTTCATCAGCCGGAACACCCATTTCATATCCATTATGCAGAAGGAAAATTTTTCTTTTAGAAAACTTGACTTCAATTTCCGTGCTCTGTTTTTTTACTCCAATTTTTAGCAGCGTTCTTTTTAAGGAAAAATGTGAGCCTTGTTTATTTTTAATAATCCGAGCACTGAGCTAACCGGTTTGCTTTCCTACTGGATGTCTAGGAAGCTCTTTCGAAAATGTTTCCTATTTTTATGGGTTTAGAAATGTAATGTGGACCAGTCCTTCTAACTAAACGAGGGATTTTTTAATGAAAAATGTGTGTTAAGAATTTTTCGATCTCACACCATTTTTCAAAAATACGTTTTGAGACCAATGAGAGTCTCCTGGACTCACTAAGAGTTTATAGTATTACAACATATCAATAATATTTAACAAAAATATTCATTTAAGCAGTTCCGAAAAAAACCGTTTGTGGAACACTGTTCAAGAGTTGTCATGACAATTTCATATAAAATAACGTTAACGATCAAACTTTTTAACATTTTCAACGTCTTTTTCTTCACTTCAAAACTAATAAATTTTATATTAAAATAAATAAAATTCATTATGCCCCGTTTAAAACCCACAACAAAAATCGATGTTATAGGAAATTTGGATCTAAGTCCCGAAAAAGCTGTGGGCGATTATATAGAATCCAAGCAGCAGGATGCATTTTTTGTGTAAGTCTTCTTTTTTATTGGAAAAATTTAAAAACATTTTTATCACAGTTAATTTTTCAGTAAACCTCCCAATTGGGATTCAGCAGGAGATTCAGTAGAATTACTTTTCATACGTAATGAACGGGAACATGAGGCCATGTTAAGGTTACAAGAGGAAATGTTAGAAAATGCTAAAAAACAAACGGCCAATAATGCCAATCGTATACGGAGATTATATAAAATTCATGGTGACTTAAGGAAACGTTTCATAGAAGTCAATAGTTTTATAAAGGATTGTGTGGATAAGAAACGTATAGCAGAGAAAAAGGTGGAGGAAGAAATCGCCATGCAAGAAGTGGTAAAAGAGAATATAGTAAAATACAAAACCAGCATAAAAGAGTTAAGTAAGTTTATTAGATTCTCCGAGAAAATTGGATGAAATTCAAACAATCAAACATTTCTGTATTTCATTAAGCTCAATTTCGTGATGTTTTGAAAGCCACCGTTCAAGAATTTGAACCATATGAAAAAGTGCTACAAGAAGTTGTTGATAAATCTGATATTTTTGTTTCCGTCAAAGACTGTATGGATCGTTGTGATGCTTTAAGTAAGTTATAAGGAAAATTTTGGGAGAGAGCTTTTCTAAATCTTAAACAATTCTTTAACAAAAGTGTTGGCCCAAGTGGAAATAACACGTTTGGAAAATGAAAAAATCCAGGAAATCGAGGAAATGCGCAAACGTATGGTAAAGGTTACGAATGAGGCAGCTTTAACAGTTTTGGGTTTGAAAAACGATTTAGCTCAATTGGAGAGATCATATAATCAGGCTCGAGCTGAATGTTCCAAATGGGAGAAAATTATGGCTAATGCTAAGAACACCGTAGCTAGTCATGAACTCAATAAGGATCGTGCTTTAGATGGTGTCCATTATATGTATCGTTTACTGTGTAAAAGAAGAAGTAAGTAAAGATTATAAACCAAACATAAAGAAGAAAAGTAGGTATTTAGGGAAGGATGGTGTATATATCTAGTCTATATATATACCTTCTCCCGGAGACCATGATGGTCCATTCTGAACCCTTCTTCCAACTTAAGCAGGGTTGGTGTCCTGTAAAGAGAGAAAGGAAAAGAAAAGAAAGAAAAATAGTTAGTCGCCCAATGTATTTCCTAATCTGATTGTGGTCCTTATAGCCAACATAATAAAATTCTTCTTCATCCTCGCCCCAACCACTTCATTCTCATCAGCTGTAGTCAACGACCTTGACAACGCACATTCTACAGTTACCTGACGTGCTCGGATATCAATTTATCGCCTCTAAAAGACAATGCCCAGTAATGCATCCTATGACTCTCCTTTGACAAACACTGTCGGTGAACAGATGTAGGGTTGTGGGTTCGGGATCAATCCTCGGCCCTAATGTTATTAATACCCTGCAATTATTCCTGCTTATCAACCTGCAATGAGTCCTCCTTAAAGCATTATCCATTATTGTGCCGTAGAAGAAGCATAACAGAGACTTGACCCGTTCACAGTTATTAGACTTACATAGTACCGAGCCACCACGAACTAATTTATCACCAATTTCTTTGCATAATCTTATTCTGTGAGTGATCAGCAGTCTTCTTAGCATCTCCTTACACTCCTTAACCAGAACTGAAGATAGTAACCCTAAAAGGCCTTTAACCCTGCCTGACTCTTGACACAGATGTTAACTGTCACTCCCTAACTTACATATTCCATAGCCAGCTGCCCAGCTCTTAAAACTGATAGAATTTTGGCCTGGAATGCGCTACACTCATCTGAAGACCCCTATGACCTCCTTATATTGTGCCCCACTAGATAGAACCCCGTGCCGGTTACCACCTACATTTTGGACATGTCCATGAAGACTGATTAGCCAGCAAATAGGCGGAATGATCACATTCAGAATATTCCCGAAATCGTGTTTAGCCAGACGATTTTCCAATCGTCTCATGTTCACCGAGTTTCAATTTCTCTAAGATCTGAATGACCATACGCGATATTCAACTTAACCCAAATCTTCTTTCGCTCCCAACACTAAGATCTCAATGGAGATGTGTTTCCAAAAAAAGAAAAAAACTTATCTTTTGAAAAGATAAATGTTAAGACAAGTTTCTTTTATCACGTGGAACGGTCCATATTTGCTGACATATCCCACACAAAAAACACTTGGAAAAATGGCTTAAATCTCAAATCACAAATCCTACAAAAATCTGTTCAAATAAATCGTGATAACTTAAGTTTTTTTAAAATTTCAGATATCGATCCTGTTTATCAACGTCATGAGATTGAAAAACAATTAGATTTTATTAAAGATGAAGTCGAAATACTTTATGAAGTTAATAAGGAATGCATGAAACTGGTAAATGGAAATACGAAGGATCCAAATAATGAAAAGATTTCAAAAAAATAAATTTTATTTCTAAATTTTTTATAAAACTTCAAGTTGTTTTTATTTTTAAAATATTTTCAATAAAAACCGTAAAAACAAAACTCATAATTCGTATTTAGTTTAGTTCCAAGGCAGTAACCTATAGAAAGGACACATGGATTCAAAATTGTAAATCCCATTGTCATGGACTTCAGTATTAACAACCCCATGACGGTTATTTTTTAACGGTCTTTACTGGCCTTCTAGTTGGACTAACTTAAACTCACATCAAAGGAATCTTCGAAACGGACTTATACAGGACAGTACAGAGCAGATGGCAAAGTGTCATATTATCTCACTCTCTGCTCACTTGAAAAAGAGAGCAGGATCTTTGTTTTTATATTGACAACTCATGCTAAAATGGGTTTTTGAAAAAAAATTCAACAGAATCCTCCACTTTACATGTAGGACCACTCTTCTCTTAACTTTCAAGTACGGGCTGGGATATGAAAAATATTAAAAATAAATATAATTATAATTTAGGCGGTCCTGACTAATACTCATTTTAGATCAATCGATATTCGGATGCCATAACGTAATTTCGAAGTTGGTTATTTTTTGAGCAGGCAAATTACTACATTTTGAACCTTTTGCGGAGACTCTTCCATTAACATTTTTAAAGAGCTTTCTGCCACTTCACTCTTAAAGGTTTGGGCAACTTTTTGTGCTCTTCATTTCTGTTTTAACAGGAGGCCGATATCTATCTCTCTTTTTGGAAATTTTGACTCCTTTTCTTTCTTAGCATTTCCTCGAGCATCAGCTACATATGCTTTTGACCAGGAAATTATACAGCAAAAACTATTTTTTTTAGAAAATTTCATTTCCGTGCTTTGTTTTTTGGCCATTAAATTTTTGGCAAAGTTCCTGTCAGGTATTATTTGAGCATTTGGTTTAACTTTTCGCACCAAATAATATGATCACAAATCTAACCGGGCTTTCCATTTTTTGGCTTTAGAAACCTCTTTCTACCTAATCCATGTTCTTTAACAACGGGCAAGTGCTCCCGGTACTGAAAAACAATTTACGGCAGACCTTTGAATGCATGGTCAACATTTTGTAGGACCAAGTTGGGTTTTGTGGAAAATTTTTTAATCAGATTTTCTTTAATTTATTTCATATTAACTTGGTTTACAAGTGCGAATGAAATTTAAGAATGTTAAGATTTTTCAATCTCAACTCCTTAGTTAATTTAATTAAAATATTATTTGTCCACTAAATATTTTCTTGTCAAACTTTATTCTTTTTCTTTAAAAAACATAATGTGCATTTATAGGAATATGCATCAGTATAAATACATATGTAATGAACATATTCATAATAGCAGAGTGATTATTTGAATGGACTAGTAAAATTTGTAAACTTATTTTAAACGATCTAGGGTTTTCTCTAATTCCCAGATCCGTGGACAAGTTAATATTGTGAGGAAATTTCAAATAAATACCGATATTAATTTCATTTTTTATTTACGATATGTATCATATATTTTCAATAAAAAAGTTTAAATTTTAAGTATTTAAAGTAACGTTTTAATAGATACCAATTATTTGTGCAGGAAGTATATTTACATCCCTAAAATCCAACCTAAACCTCTAGGGGTCCACTAGACAAATTTGCAATAACTTCAGCTATAACGATATAAAATTTGTTAAGATATCTCCAATTTTATTCACTAAAGAGTTGTTAAAATCTTTATTTATTTTATATATTAAAAAGTTTATAATAAATTCAATTTCATTAAAAAACTTAGGTTTATTAGAAACTTCAAAATCAACTTTTTTAAATTCTATTCACAAGTTATTTGAGTAAGTGCTGCCAAGTTTGATTTATTCTTTAGTTGTGTTTAGTTTGAATTTGATTGCTAGAGAGTTGCCATATCAATGAGTTTTAAACTAGACTGAGAGAAAAACTTAATCAATATTAATATTTTTGAATATGTTTCAATGAAACGTTAAAAAAGGTGGAGATTTTAAACATTTTTTAAAATATTTTCTTCTTTTTACTTTTATACATAAACCTTTTTCGGGCATCCAACAGTTTTCAATAAGGAGAAAGATCTAAAAATACTAAACACAAGTTTTTCATTAAAACTTTTAATCCAATTATGATTTTAATTTTATAACCTCGTATTTTTACTTGTTGATTCATTTTAACTAGATTATTTTCAGTATTTTGATATATAATACAAGTAAGAATGTTATACTTAGCCGGGCAGAACCTTCAATACTCTCCGTCACAAATGTGTGTAAAGTAAATACATAAACAGTCACAGACGTATACAATAACAAATGTGTGTGAAGTAAATCCATACTCACATATACAGTTACAGGCGTATAGAGTATATATATGAGTTATTTTTATGGCTATTATTTTTTTACTGCACCGATTTTGAAAAATTTTGAATGGTAATGAAGTACATATAACTTAATATTAGAGCAAAATATTCTTATTTGTTAATTTACAATTGACAATTTTACGAAAGTTTTTTGTTGAGCAAACATATACTGAAAAATAGGAAACTTCTCAGATTTTAAAAAAAATACTCAAGTTAAAGTTCATTCAACTCTGTTAATTGTTGTGGATATGAGCGTGCCAACAACGGACAGACGGACATAATTAAATCGACTCAGATTTTGATTTGATGCAATTATATAAATACATTCTGTGATGATTTATTTATAGCATTTCAATGATGAAGTTTTCACCACTTTTGGTTGTGGAGGGCATAAATCATTCAAAAAATTTCAATTATTGGCCATGAAATTAAAATTTTTCTAGTGCCATAACCTTGGTATTTTATGATCTAAATAAAAAGTATTGTCTACAAGTTTTAAAATGAAAGAAAATGCCGCTATATCGTGGCTTTTGTAGATATCTGAACTTTTGTGTATACCATAGAAAAGTTTTCTTTAAGTCCTTACAATCGTTTCAACATTGTTATCATGATTGAATATGCAAAAGAGAAAAATGAATAAATTGAAAAAATATCTCGAAAACTATGGGAGTATGAACAGAAGTCTTTACTTTGCTGCTTTGTATATTATACATATATTTTTTGTTTTTTAGAAGTTGGTGTAAAAAAGGATTATTTGTAAACGGCGTTATGTTACAGTTTTAAGATGCCGCCGTTAAAAATCTAAAAAAATAAACTGAAAAATCAAATAATACATATGTATGCGCTTAAATTATGCAAAGAAATTAAATTTCCGCTTTCGCCGCCGTTGCAAATGTAAATAACAAAATATGTTATCAAATACAACTCTGTTCTGTCACATTAATACAAACATGTTCGACTGCATTGACTGCAGAGAATCTATTCTAGAGAGCTTCCTATTGCTTCAAGCTTTTAAGAAAAGCAGTACGATATGCTTGAAACTAATTAAAGTCTGCGCCGGTGAAAATTTCTTCCATGACATTGAGATCATATACTGTAAGCAGCGTTTCGGACTAAAAAAAATTATTCAGTTTTATTTTGCGGTGGTCATGTTTGGTTGTAAATCGGTAATGGAGGTAAACGGCTAATAAAACGGAGTGTTAAAAATAGATAGAAAAGCTGGAACAACATTTTGCTTCACAAAAAAATAAAGTAAATTGCTTTACAATTTTCATAATTTAAATTAAAAAAAAATAAAGAAAATTGAAGTTTCTTATAAGAAAGTTATAAAAAGAAAACTAAAAGCGAAAAGGCCAAAGTGGCAGCAAAATAAAAAGAGAGAAAATAACGAAGAAGTGAAGAAAAAAGAAACCTAGAAAAAATGTGTAGAAAGATATAAACCATTTTTGGGTGAAAAGTTTTTTTTTGTTAAGCAAAACAGAAAAAAAAAAAAAAGAAATAGATAATTATGAAAAAGAAATTTGAGATAATTTTGAATAATTGTTAACAATTTTAAGATCCAAAAAAAGTTGTGAATTTATTTAAGAAAATCATAACACGCCCAAAAAAATCTTATGTATAGGAATTTTAAAGTTTTTTTTTGTAAGAATTTCATGGCATTTTTTCGGGGCTAAATATTGGCGTAATTTGTTTTAAATCTAATTGGATTTTTCATGCTTATTTTGTTGTTTTTATATTTCTTTACTGTGGTGTCAGTGTAGAAGTGAATCATTGAATATCTGTTTTTTCATAAATTTATTGCTGTTTTTTTTCAATAAACGAAGAGTGTTGTTATTGTTGCTGTTAGTGTGTTGTGTGTGTTTTATTTTTGAGTTTATTTTAACGAGTTTTCGTCATCACATCAGTTGCGCGCCGCTGTGCTTAGAACTTTTTATTTTTTGTTGTTGTTTTGCTGTTAAAGTTTTTCTTTATATTTTTTTTTGGATCTTAATAAGAACAAAAATTACAGCAACAACTTGGAGTTTTTTTGTTCATATGCGTGTGTTATTTAGTGCGTGTGTTTGTTTAAATAATTTTTTAATTTCTCTATAAAATTTAGCTCTTTTTCTCTTTAGGTTTTGTTTTCTTTTATTATTATTTATAACAACAAATAAACAACACGTTGTTTTGTTTTACTCCAATTGGAAAAATCTATTTAAAGTTTGTGTGTGTGTTTAAACTTATTAAGAGCAAACAAATACAATAATAATAGAAACAACATTAAGCATTTGAAAAAGAAAAATAGAAATAACAACAAAATATTAATTACTCTTCTTGTCAATTAATTTACTCACCCGCAAATAACTCAACATTAAGAGAGCATAACACAATAATAATAAATAAACAAAACTAGAAAGAACTCAGCTTCATCATGGCGGATTTTGATCTAAATGTGGACAGCTTAATACAACGTTTATTAGAAAGTAAGTTAATTTCTTATAACGAAATTATGAATTTTTTTATTTAAACTATTAAATCATTTTTATTTTTCAATCTTTTTTTTTTTTTTGATGGTGTGTCTGTGTTTTTTTCTTTTTCTTTAATATTTATATTGTTTTTGTTTTCAGTTTTTTGCTAAATCTTATAACCCCTGTTTTAGGTGTTATTTTTATTTAAATTAATTTTTATCTTTAATTTAGCTGATATTTATTTAAAATTCTTTTTTTTTTTTTTTTTTTTATTTTTTACTTAAAAATCTTGTTTTTGTTTATCTTTTTTTCTAAAGTTGTTCATTTTATTGTTTGTTTGAGAGAGACATGTTTCATTAACCGCTATTTCTCTTCGCTTAATTCTCCATAGTAATACCCATCAAGCGTTTTTGATTCTTAAAAATTTTAATTGAAAAAAGTGAACTTTTTCTATTTTTAATAAAATTTTATTAAATTTTTTTCAAGTGATCACTACACTGGTGCATATACCTATAAACGCTCATAAAGAATTAGAAAAAAATAAGAAAAGAACGAATTTTGTAAGTAAATATGGAATGAGATCGAAAAATTCTTAATACGTGTTCTTCATTAAAACTTTATTTGATCAAGTCATTTTTGTTGTTGTTGTAACAGTTGTAAAAACAAGTTAGTAATTTATTAATATTCAGATTCTGCTTTAACTCCAGACCAAGATACTGTGAGTCCATAGATTTTCTGTCTTGGCAGTTAAACAAATGTTGTGGTCCTTGACCATACACTGGGCAAATGTGTTGGACGTTGGCATTGAGCCAAGTAAGTCATTCATCATGGGGTTTGGGAATTTCGTTCAAAGCTGCCATATATAAATCCTGATCAAAAGAATTATGCACATACATATGTATGCTCATGTCATATATTCAAAGGTCTTTTCTAACATACATCGGGAGTAACACCAGTTGTTTTATATTGAAGTTAGGTTGATGCTTCCGATGACAACCAAGAACAAACTATTTACTGAGTATATCATTATGTTTCTTAAATGGAAAGATCTTTTCTTTCCCATATTGATGTTGTATAGAGGACTTTTGTATACAGCACATTACGATTATTGGAGGTGCATTTAGTCAACTTTGAATATATTCCATTGTAAATGATGTAGCAAAGGAGACCATACTTGAGCAGCATAATTTATCACTGATTGGCCCAGATATTTCCGGCAAGTGCTTTGATGACCTTATTCCTATTGCGTAATTGTGGTGGTATGAGCTGAAGAGGTGAATAGGCTATCTGGCTAATTGGGGAGCTTAATAGTCGATTATAATGCCTAAATTCTACCTCTTTAGTCCAGGTGATGAGGTGCTTTGCTGTCAACTTCGATTTCCCCACAAAATCTCCATTGGGTTTAAACTTCGACTGCAAGCCGGACAGTTCAATCGAAGTACTGCTGTGTTTGTTAAACCACGATTTAGACTGATTTGAAACATGTAACCCAGCATAATCTTGCTAAAATATCCAATGTTCATCCATTTTTTCATCCACAAAAGAGTGAAGAACATCTCCCAACAATTCGTTATAAATTGTATGTAAAGTTTTTTAAACAATTTTCTCATCTGCATTTATAGAAAAATTCTACCAAAAATTGCATCAAAAACAACATGCCTAAGAAAAGATCTTGTTTACTTCAAAAAAAAGTACCGTTAAGTTGACACTTAGTGAAATCCTCGACTCTTTTTGTAGAGGAACAATAAGAGAAAATGTAAAATGCGTTTATAGGAATATGCATTAGTGTATATAAAATATATAATTTTATATTAAAAATTAATTGTTTATAAAAAATTTGTGAAATTTTGTAAAAATTTACATAAAATTATCATTTTTTTTTCAATATTTATTGGAAAAAAGGGGGAAATTTTTATTTAATTAAATTTTTTAACAGAGAAATTATAAATAATTTTTGTCATTAAAGAAAAAAAACGGTGTTGATTTTAATCGTTATTTATATTAAAAATAATTGTTATTTTTTAATTTATAAATTAATAAAACGGGGAATTTTAGTTGAAAATAATTAATGAAATTTTTAATTGATTCTCTGTTAAATAAAACAGGTTTTTATAACGTTAATGGAAACTCTTCCATTAAGATTTTCAGAATGCTTTCTGTCACTTTTCACGAACAAGTAGTCCAACTCTTTTTGAAATGGAACATACTTTCGGACAAGTTTTTTGTTTTATTTAAACTGAAATCCAGGCAGTTTGTTTACCATAGTGAAAGGAAGCCAAGGCGGGTCCTAGAAAAGGGGACATATTATAAAGTCTTATAAATAATTATTGATGTAAGTTTCGGTATTTATAGAGCTCACTGTAACAAATGATTGGCTTCTTTTGTGGCACCGCCCTAATGCTTGCTATACTACAAGCATTCTCTCGTGTATCAGCATCAGGAAGTATTTGACCAGGAAATCTGCCAAAAACATACGTTACGTCCACCATTATTCAGCAAAAATACTTTTTGATTTAAATCTTCGTGCTCTGTTTTCAGCCTCTAAATTTTAAGCAGTGGATCTATGAGAAGCCTTCTAAGTCTGGTATATTTTTGGAAACTTTATTAGCTTTAGTTTTGTTGTAACAAATATTCAAGCAGTGAGCTATATGATCTGCTATCCTAACGGATCTGTTGGGAGCGGTTTTTTCGAAATACTTTCTAGTTTTTGGATTTTTCTAACTGACAATTTCCCTAAACACAATTTAATAACATTCGAAACATTTTGACAGGAGGACCGTAGAATGCTTGATCAACTTTTTGAAGGACCAAGTGGGATTTCTCCAAATTTCGTACTAATGAATGTAATCGATTTATAGCGTCCTTAAAGAGGTTTCTTCCAATTATGTCTAAATTTTATTTCAACGAATTATTTGGATTATTTTTTTTCAACTAAAAAAGTTTTAGCTTTTTTTCATTTTACAACAAAAATGTGTGAAAATTTATGTTTATGAAATTAAAAAAAATAAAATCACACAATAATTAACACATTTTAATTGAAATAAAATTAATAACTTTTTATTCTTATTAAACAAATTTGTAAGCAAATTTTATTAAAAATTTAGTCACCGTATTTTAGGAATAAAATTTTTAAAAATTTTCTATTCAGATTTGATAAGTTTTTCCAAAACTGCCAGAAAGAGCTACGCTACACCAAATGTCGTAGGTAATATTAACGAAAAATGTTCATAGAATTTTAACGAAAAAAAAGTTGTTAAACATAATTTTCTTCAAATTTAAGAATTTTCTTTAAAAAAAATTAATGAACAAAAAATTTTTAGAAAATATAAAGTTCAATAAAATTTTGTTAAAAAATTAACGAAAAATACGTTTAACCAACAGATATTTAATAAAACCGATAGTAACACACATAAAATTTATTCAATTTTTTGTACTAAAAGAAGTTAATTTAATTAAAATTTTTGTTTATTTTACAATTTTTGTCATCAAATAATTTTGTATATTTCCTTTGTCATATTGAAGGAAATGTTTGTCATATTAAAGAAAATGTGAACAGAATATAGAAAACTAAGGAGGATAATATTTTGATTGAAATTAAAGATTGAAATTTAAGGAATATTTTGCATAAATTCATGAAAATTCAAATGGAAGAACAGCTGATCAACAAACCTGTAGAGACTTTTCATCAGAAATACAAGCCGATCGACTTCCTTCCTTTGATATTGCACTATTTTTAGTTGTCTCTTCCATTTTCTATTTAATTTCCATCTAAAACTAGTTTTTATCCGGTGCGATTTGCTGCATAAAAATTCTCCTCAGTCCCAGATCTCGAAAGAAATTTCACAAATCGAATGAGTTTTAAGAAAAAAGTAATTGGGACCAAATTCTCGCTATTGTAGATCTTTAGATATACGATAATTAATATATGCTTTGTCCAATAAAACAGTTCTTTGAGCAAGTCATTGGAGCCAAATTTGAAAATTCTCCTTGTTACAGTTCTTAAGATATTTTAAAATCAATATTTGTTTTTTATGGGCTGTACTCCTTCCTTTGGTCCTTAATATTTTATGTATTAATTTATTACAACAATTTAACATAATTCTTTCCTCAATTCAATTAAAAATTCTTAAATTTTACTTAAATTCAAATTGAATAATATTCATCAGTATAATGAATTTTTTATCAATTTGAATAATGTATTAATCAAATCATATAATATTTATTCAAATTAATAATAATTGTAATTAATAATTTTATTAAATTATTCAAATAGTCATATTGACAAATTTTTTCATCATTTGAAGAATTTACGAAAAATTAACGGAAATTTTCGTTATGCTGAATAAAGGTACTACCTTTAATAGTTCAGTGTAAAATTGACGTAATGTAACCTGTTTTAATTGTATTTTTAGCCAAGATATATAAAACGATTTACCAGATTTTTATATAAAATCTTATTCGAAGTTTTTTTTTTTTTTTTTTTTTTTTTTTTTTTTAATTATTAATTTTTCGAATAATTTAAAAACCGGTTTTTGTAAAAATATCGGTTCTTTAAATACTCTAATTAACCTGTGAGCAGAGGAGAGAAAAAAGGATAATTTTCTCTTCACTTATACTCATGTTATTTGCACGATTTGAGAAGCCACGACTTTAGAATGTCAAAGGTTAATTTCAGTAGTGGTAGTCTTATGATCTGAACAGCGTTTTCTGCAGTGGAAATAATAGAAAATCATGAAGTTCAGAAGAGAAAACGGTATTATAAGTGAAAAAAATTTAAAAAAATTCCCGAAAAATAAATTTTCCAAAATAATTTTTCCAAAGTTCCGAATTTTATTAATAAAACTTTTAAACAGATTCATATATTTGTATGGATATAACAGTAATATTTAATTTAAAATTTTATAGGGAATCTGAAACATATTTTCTGAAAAATTTTGAAACCAAATTAAGTCAAAAAAGAACAAAAAAATCTTTAAAAACATATTTTCGACTTAAAAATTTCTGAAAATTTTGGAGTTCCAAAAGAGATTTTCTAGCACGATTTATATAAATTTCTTTTGTCTAAATTCATTACCGAGTTTTTGCTGAATATTTAAAAAATCAATCTTCTCGGGTGGTTCAACTTTGTAGGGTCACCGACTGCGCCCCTAACAAGATAGGGCCCTGTCCTTCTCAGATATATGCGAGAACCCCTTCAGCTCTAATTATGTAGAATTATTTAAAAATATCTTTAACGGTTAAAAGTTGAAACAGTTGTTGGAATGGGTTCGTTATTTTTGTTTTTACAACCTCCACCAACACCATAAGTGGGGAAGAGGGTATATTAATTTTGGTCCAAGTATTTGTTATACTCCTGAGAAGTTTCCCAGTTAGAACCAGCATAATCGGTTAAGTATATTAAAAGATATAGACCGATTTCTGAGGTAACCTCTAATGTCCAGAAAAGAATTTTCATTAAATTGTCAATTATTAATGAAGAAATTAGAAAAAGATTTTAGTACCTCATTACGATTCCAATAATTATCAAAAAATCGGTTCAGGTGAAAACAGTTATAACTATATTCTATAAGTCTGTGAGTGTATCTTAGAGTGTGTATATATGAGACATAACATTCACACGTATTTATGGTGGAGGGTATTGAAGAATCGGCATAGTCGATTACAGTATTCTCGCTTATTTTTGTTAAAAACTTTATTTAAATGACCTTTTCTATTATAGTGCTTTTTTTTCCTCTTTTCCTGTTATTTAAGCAAAATTTTACCTCTAAAATATTATTTTTATTTTTATTTTTAGTTCATTTTTATTTATTTATTATTCATTTTCAATTTTATTCTCTCCTTCCACTAATTACTCTGTCGCCAATTTAAGCTTATTGATAATTTGACCCATAATATTTTTCAATGTGACCAAAAATAATAACAAAAACCAAACAAACAAACAAAAAAACATTTTTTTATTATCAGAAAATTTCCATTTGAATGCATAAAATTTTATAAATTTTTTACTAATTAAACTTCATGAACTTTATTTACAGTAAAAACTAAAGAAAAAAAGTTAATTTTTTCTTTTTTCAAATGTTGACTCATTTTCATTAACCTTTACATATAGATTTTATTATAATTTCCCTTTTTCAATATAATTTTATAATTTTCTTTATAATAATTTCCATAATCAACTTAAGAAAAATGAGAAGAAATCGAAAAAAATAAAATGAATGAAATAAAATTTCAAATAAAACAACCTCCCACCCACAGCTAGAATACTAACATATACATCAATACGTACATACATATATAGACACCATCAATTGAAGGTGACCACACGTCAGACGAGAAACATCATCATTATTAGCAACGCCACTTAATATCATCATCATCTTCATCGCAAAGTTTGAAAAATGTACAATAATAATAATAAAAATGTAGTTTACTGTTTATTGGGGTCTAATTGTAGTTGTGGGTGTATTTTGTACAGTAGTAAATTTTTATAAAGAAAATAGAAAAAAAATTTTTTTGGTAATCGATTATTCGAATAAACGATTATTCGAATAATCGATTATTCGAATAAATTATTATATTAAATGATACTTCATAAATTTGTTTAATATATATAAGTTGGTTTTCGACTATTTTATTATTCGATTAATCGATTATTCGTTTAAATTATTATTGCATTAAATGATTATAATGATTGATTTTATTATATGAATAATCGATTATTCGATTAAATATTTATTAAATATGTCAGCTATTTGTCTATCTATTTATTCGGATGAATAGTAAATTTTATATAGAAAATTGAAAAAAAAATTATTTTGGCAATCGATTATTCGAAATCACGATTTTATTTTGTACAGTAGTAAATTTTTATAAAGAAAAAAAATTTTTTTTGGTAATCGATTATTCGTATAAACGATTATTCGAATAATCGATTAGTCGTTTAAATTATTATTGCATTAAATGATACTTCAAAAAAATGTTTAATATATATAATTTGGTTTTTCGACTATATGATTATTCGAATAATCAATTATTCGATTAAATATTTATTAAATATGACAGCTATTGCTCCACATATCTTTTTATTCGCTTGATGCTGTATTTTGAAAGTGCAATTTTCATATATAATCCTAATGAACGATAATCGTTTATTCGATTAAATATTTATTTGATAAATAAGCTTTTTGTGTATCTGTTTATTCAGTTGAGTAGTAAATTTTATAAAGAAAATTGAAAAAAAATTAATTTGCAAACGATTATTCGATATCACATTTATTCGAATAACCGATTATTCGAATAAATTATTATTGCATTAAATGATTGTTCATAAAAAGCAATTATTCGAAAACTTGATTTTTTGATTATATAATTTACTGATTATTGGTTAATCGAATAATAGTAACATATTGGAATAATCGAATATTCGGCTTATATATACATTTCTCCTAAATGCTTTTTGTATAACTAATTGTTCTATTCTGTTAACTATTTTTTTAATAACCGATTATTCGATTTATAGCTATTTTAAATATTTATTTTAACAATCGAATCAATTAATCGATTATGAATTTAAGAATTCAACTATCAATTTAATTAGTTCTTTCTTTAACAAATTATTCGATTAACATATAATTCGCAATAACTATTCGATTAAACTAATACTTAAATAGTTATTTCGTTTATCCGATTAATCGTTTGATGTTATTGTACTGTTGTTAAATTATTATGCGATTAACCGAAATGAGTGAAAGAAATTTTTGTTGTAATATTATCTAAAACACTATTATACGATTAACCTTTTATTATATTTGAATAATTCCATTTTCCGTTTTTTTAATCATCTTTTATTCGAATAAATAATTTATTCGAATAACCAATTTTTGAATTTAAGATTTGCTGTTCTTTTGTTCGATTAACCAATTATTTCGTAAAAAGTTAACAGGATAAATTCATTTATTGTTCCAATTTTAATTGAAAGATCGATTATTCGATTAAGCTAAATAATTTAATTAATAAATAATTTAAATAACCGATTACTAATTATATTTTAAAATAATAAATATATTTATATTTATATTTTATATTTTATATTTTATATTTTAAAATAATAAACTGATTAGCAAGAAATTTTAATATAATTTTATTTAATTAAACGATTATTCTGTTGGCCGATTCAATTAGATTTTTATTCGATTGTTCAGTTTTCTGCTTTATTAATTACACATTTGTGATTAAGCGATTTATATGATAAAGCCGTAATATGGAAAAACTTTTGATTTAAAGTTGAATTTGCGAAATAAAAAAGAACAAAATATTCGTTTCATTATTAGATTTTATTCGAATATTATAATTCAAATAACAAGTTACACTAATAATCGTTTGCATATATAACTTGTTATTAAGAATACTCAAGTAATGACAAATAAAATTTTATGTCATTAGTTACACACTTAAGATTTATTCGATTAAATGATTTTCGTTTTAATCGATTAATAATTTTATTTCGATTATTTGATGAACTAGTTATTTGCTTTTTTAAAAAATTTTTTGGATACTAAAGTTACAAATGTCAGGGCTTTTACTTAATAAATTGTGGTAACCAGATGAGTTGTCACGATGAAAAATTATGGCCCCTTGCCGGGTCCATTTCTGTTGTCTGATCTATTAAAATTGAAAATTGTCGTCGGTACGCCTTCTCTGTGATCTTCTGATTCAACTTATTGCTCGTAAAGCGAACCCCTTTATGATCCACCATTAGAGAGCATTAACCTTACGAATATTCGATCTTGAAATCGGACACTTTCACTTGGGCTGCCGTAATGGGTCCATCTGTCAACATCAACTACATTACGGTGAAAAAAAGTTACTTCGTTTTGTATTGTTCAAACATTATTTCCGATATACATCCATCATTCAGAGCTTTTGTCTTTGAATGCATTCCAATACTTAACAATTTCAGAAGAGGTCATCTTCCTCTATGACTTCTAATGTTTATATATATTTTTTATTAACTGAATGAGAATTATTATTTTAATATTTCAATTTCCGGTTTATTATCCTTCGCTAAATGATTTCTCAACATTTTTATTATCCCTACAATTTATTTTTCAATTAATAACACTGAAACTTCTCTCTTCTCTTCTCTCCCTCTCATCGCTCATTCATTATTGTCATTTGTAAAATGAAAATTTATTTAAATTTCCTAAACAAATGAATGAATGGTTGATTGAATAAATGAATGAGCGAGTGAGTGAGTGAGTGAGTGAATGCCTGGTGATTTAGCAATAAAAATGTTGGATGAATGATGATTACGATGCACGTGTATAAGACTGTGGTCGGTCGCTCTATAAAATGTTTGTTTGTGAATACACACAGCACCCTTTCTCTATATCCAATACCACCCACTCTCTCTCTCCCACTATTGCTCTTTTCCTCTTTCTCCCCATAACACACTCATGTTTCCCTACATCATAATAATGATTTAAATGATGATGATAATTGCATATTGTATATACATTCTAACGAAATAGGGAAAGAGTGACAGAGAGTAAGAAGGAGAGAGAGAGCGAGCGATTTTTTTAGGTTCTTTAGAAAATTTCAAATTTGTGTGTATTTAACAGTAAAATAACAATAATAAATAAATGTATTTACAACAACAAATTTATTTTAAAAACGTTTTTGTTGTTTTATCGCTTATTTTCTTCATGTTTGAATTTGTTTTTTTTTTCCAATATTTTTTATGTGGGTGCGCTTTTTTTCTCTTGCTGTTTCAAAAATATCTACAGAGTAGAAAAACCCGACAGGAATTGAATACAGTTTTTCTTTTGAAAAATGGTTTATAAAGAGTGAGAATGAAAAATTCTTAACATACGTTTTTCATTAAAACTGTTGATCCAAGTATTATCTGATTTCTTTTTTTGATCAAGTTACCCAACTTGGTCCTACATAAATTTGTTCACGCTTTTAAAGGTCTGTCTTCAAACTGTTTCCTGGAGATCTTGTCCGTTGACAGAAAACCTGATTTAGTTAGTAGAAAAGCTTCACATGACTTTCCGAAATCTTTTTCATCAGAGCTCCCAATACATTCGGTAGGAAAGCAGATCAATGATATTAGTCCTCGGACTATTTGATACGAAGAACTAAAGTTTAAAAACATATAAGGCTTAAAATGTTCCTGACAGAGATGCTGCTTAAATTTTTTTAGGCCGAAAATAGAGCAGGAAAATTTAAGTCATGTTTTTTAAAAAAATAGTCATGTCGCATAATGGATGAATTTTTCAACTTCGTGGTCAAAAATTTTATGTCTCTTATGTTCGAGGGAATGTTGAAGAAAAGTTTAGGACCCCAAAAGTAAGGATTTCCCAAAAAAAGTTTTTGGTGTTGTAAGGTGTTGAGAGGACCCTAATTTACATTAAGGCTGCTTCCATTCATAAAACTTCATAATATTTCCACTTATATTTCTGACTTGGTCTCCGGTCACTATGGTAAACATGCCCTGAGTGTTAAAAGAACATGAACAAGAACTAAGGCCTGCGGAGAGATATGAGTTCATGTTAAACGAGAATTTAAGATCACAAAATGGGTGCCCAAAAGCTTGTTTAATTTTAAACGGAGATGGACTACTTAATTACATCAAGGAATGTTTACAAAAAAGGCTGCTTCCATTTATAAGACTTCATAATGTGTTCACTAAAACCATGGTAAACAAACCCTTGAATGATACAAAAACATTAATGTGGTATTTGTACCAAGAACACCTCTCTTCTCCAAATTGCCTGGAGCTAAGGCCAGTGAAGAGATATTAGGCTCTGGGTAAAAGATAATTGAAAAGTGTGATAGAGTGGTTTTGTTTTTATCGACATATATGTATGTTAAGAATTTTTCGATCTTACTACTTAGTTTATTTCTTTTGTTATTTTTGTAGTTGTATTTGTTTTAGAATTTAGTTTACATAAGCGGGTTTAGAAAACGTAACAATATTGAAATTGTTTTCAAATAAACAATTAATTGTTATTTTTTGTTTATTCCATGTTTTTTTTTTAATTTATTTAAAATAATTATAATGTTTTTTTATTCATTCAATGCGTTTTATGTGTAATTGTTTGTGTGTTTGAGAGAGGGAGAGGGGGAGAGAGAGCTTTTTTATAGCTTCTAATTGTTTGTTTTGCTAGTGTGTGTATGTAGGAAATGAAATCTTTGTTAAAATTTTTCAAAATTTAAATGAAATATTTTTGTGAATTTTCATTTTATAGATTTTTTTTCTTAAAAATTTTCTTTTATTTTGTTTTTTTTTGCTTTTTTAGGTTTCTTCTTCTTCTTTCAATGAGTTTTGCTCTAGTTTGTTGTTCACAAATAGATATTAATTTAATATATATTTTATCTTAATATACATACACACACATACATAATTTTTCATAAGATTAAACAATTTGTTAAGTATTTTTTAATAAAGAGGGAATGAGAAAAAAAATATTGCTGTTTTTTAAGTCTACAATTATTACACCCTACACCATATTTGATGGTTGGGGTGGTTTGTGCTGATGTTTGTAACATAGAGAAAAAATGGCTTTACAACCACTGTTAAGTATACCGTTCAACTCAGAATAACTTTCTAGGTCGAATTGTTGTTTTAGCCCAAGGACGAAGCCTTTTGAAATTGGCGATGTTCGGTCCAATATTTTTTTGTACCTCCCATACAAATGTCTTTCGCTCATAACATTTCTAAATATAAAGTGATTTTAATGAAATTTGGTTTTAATGAAAATAAATATTGTAATCTATAATAAACCGATGCGCCAAATTATACGAGGGTCGGTCTATTGTTTCTCATGGCTGCCATAAATCTCTCATATAATTTAATTTTATAATAATTGGTCAAATTAACATAAACATAAGCAAAAGTCAATGTGCAAAATTATACGAGGGTCAGTCCATAACATAGTTTCTATTTAAAACCTCACAAAAATTCATATTAAAATGCCAAAATTTTACATAAATGTTACTTACACAATAATGTACTGCACACTTAACAATAAATCAGAAAATAATGTTATGCGAGGGTCGCTCAAACCCATTTTGCTACTAATATTTATAACCAACATTGTGGTGTGGTGTAGGGTATCACATGTTAAACGTGACCGATTGTAACATTCTTAATTGTTTTTAATTGATTTTTTTGAACGAATAATATTTTAACCGAATAATCGTTTAATTAAATTCTAATAAATAATGAATTTTTAAAAAAATGTCTTTATAAAAATTATTACAAGAAGCTAAAGTTTATTTTCTTAACAAGTTTTTAGTTTTTGTTAGCGAAAAATCGATTACCGATTAATCGATTAATCGATTTCTAATAATAAATAAAAATACAGATTGTTAAATAAACTATTAAAAGAAGCAATAATTTAAAGATTTTTTAAACAAGAATAATCGATTACCGAATAACCGGTAATCTTTAAATGCTAAAGAGTGAGATCGAAAAATTCTTAACATACATATATTTATTTTTATTTGATAACAAAGAAAAAATTTATAGTTTTAATCATAAGTGATGGAAATTTGAAAGTCTTAAAAATGGAGACTACATTACCGAGCTTTCGGTTTCGTGTTAATTTTAGAATCGATTATTAGTTATGTGACTAAAATATTATCCGAATAATTGATTAATGGACAATAAACTATTTTATTATTTGCATAAAATATAAAATATTTGTAAAAATGATTGATAATTGATAATCGAATAACCGATTATTCGCATAATCTAATTTAATAATAATTAAAAATTGTCCAAATAATTTTTTTTTCGAAAAAATTATAATTCTTAGAAATGCTTAAGAAATTTAGTGTTTTTTTACAAATTGATTATTCGATTAAGCAATTATTCGTATAACCGTTTACTTGATATTTTTCGAATAAGAGGAAACAAATATTTGGTTATTATAGTTTGTGATAAATTATGGAATATTTGATTACATTAATTATTTATGCGAGTAAAATATTATTCGAGTAACTATTTATATAGATAATTTATTCGGGTAACTTTTTATTCGAATAACAATTTTTAAGAAATTTTCTTATTCAAAGAAACACTTAAATAAATAACTTTTTCTTTCGCAAAATTTTATTATCCGATTAAAAAATTATTTGATTAAGCGATTATTCGCATAATCGGTTGCTCGATATTATATCGCTTAATGTACTGGAAAAGCGTTATTAAGTCTATTTAGGGTTATTTATAGAATTTTTTTATTAGATTAATTTGTTGTATGAGTAAACTATTATTCGAGTAAATGGTTAATTGATAATAAATTATTCGAATAATCGATTATTCTTATAAAAAAAATTTTAGAAATATTTTTTTAATTGATTAATTGATAATCAGAATAAGCAATAATTCGAATAACAGACTATCTGGATAATCGTTTATTCGGATACCAAAATATTTGCATAACCGATTATTCTCAAAACCAATTATTCTCATAACCCATTATTCTCATAACCGATTATTCGGATCGATAAAATCGATTATTCGCTTAACCGATTATTCGGATAATTTTTCATTTTGCTAAAAATTAAAATTTATTTTTCTTATTTTATGCTCAATAATAAATTTACTTAAAATTTTTGTTTCCAAGCATTAAAAGACTATTAACATTAGTTTGTGCTAATTATAGAGCAAGACACGTGCTACTACCATATTCACTTTTATTCGCATCTCACTATATTTTGTATTTATATGATATTTTTTATCTTAAACTATTCGTATTTTTTCATATTTTACACCTTATCTTTCTCTATATTCTACTTTAAATAAAACCGAAAACATTTGAGAAAACAAAGCGAAAAGAAAACAATTTTTTTCAAAAATTTTTTTTGGGGGTTCGTTCTTTGTGTTTCGTGAAATTCAAGGTTTTTTTTTCGCTATAAAGCAAATAAAAACAAAAATTATTATTATTTTTTATAGATATTTATCATATAATTTTTTTTACGTTGCGCTAATTTCTAAATTGCCTTGCCTAGCTACCTTGTATTCTTCTTATGTGATGTTCTTGTTGTTGCTGTTTTTTTTCTTATTTTTCAGTTTTTAGAAAAATAAATATTTATTTTTCACGGAAATTATAAAAAAATATAACAAGTAAGAATGGTATATTCGGCTATGTCGAATCTTTAATACCCTACACTACAAATGCGTGAAGTTAAATGCATTACAGACAGCACACATACACTCACAATCGTTAATAATATATAACTGGTTTTCTTTAATACAACACAGCAGCTCTTGATGAGTCATAAAATTAGTGTTATATTTGCCTATATCTCTTTTTTTTACTGAACCGATTTTGATAATTTTTGAAATGATAATCGAGTACTTATAACTTTATATTTAACTAATTTGTCGTTAACTAATTAAAAGTTTTGTGCAAATTCTTAGAGGTTGCCTCAGTTATTGGTCTATAACTTTTGATATACTCAACTGATTTTGCAGAATTTAAATAGAAAACTTCTCAGGAACATATAACAAATACTCAGACCAAATTTCATTGAGCTCTGTCAATTATTGTGGATGTGATCATGCCCACAACAGACAGTTAAGCGAATATAGCTAAATCGACTGAAATTTTGATATACATTATGGGGTCTGAGATGATTCCTTTTAAGCGTTACACACGAAATGACAAAGTTAATATACCCACATCATCATTTGTGGTGAATAAAAAGTTAACAAAAAAAAAATTGATAAAAATAACATTGTAAACAATGTGATTTTGAACTGAAAGATGTTAAAATGATAAGGAAAAGTTTTAAATTCATTATTATTCAGGGTCTAATTAAAACAGTATTCTTTTTTTGAGATTTTATTGAGCTTTTTTTACAGGATTTTAATAAAAGTAAATATTTTCTTTAATTCGTTTTAGATCCAAAATAAAAGTTATTTATCTTCAAAGTGAAATCAATGTTGTTTAAATAATGAACTAATGAAGTAAAAATGTAATAAATTCGAAATTCATTCAGTCATAGAAAATTAAGCTTTTTTCTTTTTTGATATTAATGAAAAACTATAAAAATATATTTACTATCAATAAATCAATCAATTTGTCAGTTTCCCAAAAAAAAGCAGCAAATAAAGGAACGAATTCTCTTCATTGGCAGATAAATTTAAATAAAAGAATATTAATTAATATTTTCATATAAAAACGATTGTTCTTTTTAAAGTCTAAAATAAAGAAAAAAATTGAAAAATAAATTAAAAAAAAATATTCGAATAAATTATTCGAATAAATTATTCGATTAAATTATTCGGTTAAAAATTTTATTCTATTTTTTGAAAACAATTAATTTAATTAATTTTTATAAATTTTCAATAAACAAAAAATCTATAAATTAACGATTATTCGTCATTTTGAAAAATATTAAAATTTAAATTTAACTAAAACATCATACGAATAACTAACTTTTAACGGTTCAAAACAAAATTAAAAATAAAAATTAAAAATTAGAAAAATTATTCGAATAAATTATTCGAATTGTTAACCGAAATTATTCGGTTTACAATTTTATTCGAAATATTTTTTGAATACAATTAAAGAAATTGTTAATTTTTTTATTAATTTTCAATAAATAAAAATTTATAAATTAACGATTATTCGTCATTTGGAAAAATTTAAAAATGAAATTCAACTTTAACCATTATAATACTCGAATAACTAATTACAGTCTTAACGGTTCAAACAAAATTAAAGAAAAAAATGAAAAATTAGAAAAATTATTCGAATAAATTATACTAATTGTTAACCGAAATTATTCGGTTTACAATTTTATTCGAAATATTTTTTGAATACAATTAAAGAAATTGTTAATTTTTTTTATTAATTTTCAATAAATAAAAATGTATAAATTAACGATTATTTGTCATTTGGAAACATTTAAGAATGAAATTAAACATTAACCATAACATTACTCGAATAACTAATTACAGTATTAACGGTTTAAACAAAATTAAAAAAATTAAAAATTAGAAAAATTATTCGAATAAATTATTCGATTAACAATTTTATTCGAAATATTTTTTTGAAAACAAGGAATAATAATGTATTAATTAACGATTATTCGTCATTTGGAAAAATTTAAAAATAATATTAAACTTTAACCATAACAATATTCAAATAACTAAATATAGTCAATCCGGTTTAAAAAAAAATAAAATTAGAAAATTTCTTCGAATAAATTATTATATATTTAAATATAAAAATTAAGAAAGTTAAATAAATCGAATAATCGATTACACGTCTAAAATAAGAATATCCCGTAACAAATAATATTTTTTAACTGGACATTTAATAAATTTTATAATAATTAAATTTATACAAATTATTCGAATAAATTATTCGGTTAAAAATTATTCGAATAATGATGTAAAAAATTATTCGTTAAATATTTGATATTAATTTTTAATTTATTTATCAAAGATAAAAAACAATTCAAAAAAAGTAAAAGAAATTGAATTAAAAAATAAAATTATTCGAATAATCGATAATTAGGTCTAACAATTTTTTAAAAGTAAAATAAAATGATATCTCGAAATTTCAATTTTCAGTCAATTATTTTTTTTTATTTTTTTATTTTTATTATTTTATTATTTTATTATTTTTTTATTAATGATATGATTTTAATTATACCGAGAGACATATTCGGTTAACTTATCATTCGAATAAACTGCATATATAAAAAAGGAAAGAAAAAGATGACCTAAAGCTTTATATAAAATAAATTTGAAATAAACAGTTAAATTAAATCGATAAAATTTAAAAAATATTACTTTTTTGAAAACGTATTCGCATGAAAATTTTTTAATCGAATAATTGATTATTCGGTTACTAATTTTTTTGAAACATTTTCATTATTATAATTAAAAAATTAAACTTTTAGTATTAATTTATTATTTTCTCAATTTTTATTAAAAAGAATAATAAAAATAATTAAATTATTCGGATAACTTATTATTCGGAACAACTTGTACTTATAAAAAGGAAAAATAATGGTAAAAAGTTCTATATTAAAGAGTAAAAACTAACAATTACATTAATTTGTTTAAACTTAATAGATATTAATGTTTCAAAAATTTATTCGAATAATCGATTTTTTAACCGAATAATCGGTTAATCGATTACTCACAATTTTTTTAATACTTTTTTAATATAATGAAATTTTTTCAATAACTTATTCGAATAATCGCTTTTTATCAAATCGAATAATCGATTATCGGTTACTCAATATTTTTTTAATATTTTCTTAACATAATAAATCTAACATTTCTTATCAATTTTGGTATCAATTATCACATTTATTTTCTCTCTCTGTGTAAAAATTAATTAAATTTTATTTCATTTACCTTGTAAAGTAATTTATTTTACATAATTTTTTTTCTTATTATTTTGTTGTTGTTTTTGTAATTTTTAATTGATCAAGTGTCACTCCCCAATCACTTTTTGTTAAATATATATTTATTTCAATTTTTTTATCTCTATTTCAAATATTTTTCTCTATATCATTCTTTGATTACTTTTTTTTCTGATATCAAATATTCGTCATTGTAATCAATTTATTGATGAGTTTTTTTTTAAGTTTTCATACCCTCCACTACCACAAGTGATGAGGAGGGTATATCAAATTTTTTATTACGTGTGTAACGCTAAAAAGGAATCATCTCAGATCAAATAATGTGTATATATTCTGGCATTGAATGAAAATCTAGATCCATCTATATCTGTCTGTTGTTGGCATGCCTACGGCCACAATAATGGACAGAGTTCAATGAAATTTGTTCTGAGATAGACCTCAAAAGTTTCCTATTTAAAATCAGCAAAATCGGTTTAGTATGTTAATAGATATAGACTGATATCTGAAGGCAACCCTCTAAGCTCAAGCAAAAATCTTACGTAAAATTTTTAATTATAAATCGACAAATTAAAATGAAATTTTGCCATAATATTAAGCTTTATATACTTCATCGCCATTACATTATCAAAATCGGTTCAGAAGGAAAAAAGTTATAGTCAAAAATATAACAAATTTTATGACTCATCAAGTGTTTCGTGTTAGATTCAAGAAAATCTATTATTTATTGTATAAGTCTGTATATGTGAGAGTGTGTATGTACGAAACATAAGGTATTTACTTCACATGAATTTGTGGTGGAGGGTATTGAGGATTCGGCATATTCGATTATAGGATTTATAACATTTTTTTGTTGATTTTTTTCTCAATTGATATTTTATTATTGTTTTTTTTTTTTAACTCTCATTCAGTGTGGGTTGTCGCTGATGATGCTGATGTTTAGTTGATCTCCTGAAAAAATATAATAAATTTCTTTTATTGAGAACAAACAAATATTGAAACTATTGCTTTTGGGGTCAATTGAGTTTGACACCAAACGTTAGACGTTCAATTTTGAGAATAAAATTCAACACAAAAGTTTTTGAAATAAAAAAAAAAAAAAAAAAACAAACAAACAACAAATTAATGATGAAAGCGCTT
Organism: Cochliomyia hominivorax; assembly: GCA_004302925.2. Lineage (NCBI taxonomy): Eukaryota > Metazoa > Arthropoda > Insecta > Diptera > Calliphoridae > Cochliomyia > Cochliomyia hominivorax. The sequence goes on along the minus strand of PYHX02000495.1, from coordinate 82,618,365 downwards.
TCAAAAGTGATAAAAGATTTATGAATATAAAATTTGAGAAAAAATTTAGGTGGAAATTTAATAAATTTTCAAAAAAGTACTGTATAAAGTAATTCTATCATTCATTTGAGGATAACTTATAATTTTAAAGCTTTTCTTTTAAATTGTTCATCGAAAATAGATGCATTTTTAAAATGTACTGTATAAATTATAGTTTAATTTTATACAGTACTTTAAATAGTGAATGATATGGAATTACAGTAAGTTACTACACAAACTGTTGTATACTTTACATCAAAATATAGTTTATAATATTGTCTATACAGGCTTTAATCGAGTCTATAATATAGACTAGAATAATGCTTGTAATATAGACTTGATAGTCTATAGTATAGACTAGATCATAGTCTATAATATAGACTAGATCATAGTCTATAATATAGACTAGATCATAGTCTATAATATAGACTAGATCATAGTCTATAATATAGACTAGATCATAGTCTATAATATAGACTAGATCATAGTCTATAATATAGACTAGATCATAGTCTATAATATAGACTAGATCATAGTCTATAATATAGACTAGATCATAGTCTATAATATAGACTAGATCATAGTCTATAATATAGACTAGATCATAGTCTATAATATAGACTAGATCATAGTCTATAATATAGACTAGATCATAGTCTATAATATAGTCTAGATCATAGTCTATAATATAGACTAGATCATAGTCTATAATATAGACTAGATCATAGTCTATAATATAGACTAGATCATAGTCTATAATATAGACTAGATCATAGTCTATAATATAGACTAGATCATAGTCTATAATATAGACTAGATCATAGTCTATAATATAGACTAGATCATAGTCTATAATATAGACTAGATCATAGTCTATAATATAGACTAGATCATAGTCTATAATATAGACTAGATCATAGTCTATAATATAGACTAGATCATAGTCTATAATATAGACTAGATCATAGTCTATAATATAGACTAGATCATAGTCTATAATATAGACTAGATCATAGTCTATAATATAGACTAGATCATAGTCTATAATATAGACTAGATCATAGTCTATAATATAGACTAGATCATAGTCTATAATATAGACTAGATCATAGTCTATAATATAGACTAGATCATAGTCTATAATATAGACTAGATCATAGTCTATAATATAGACTATATTATAGTCTGCAAGGTAGACTAGATAGTCTATAATATAGACTAGACTATAACTAAATATATTAAATTATATTATGTCAGACTAAAGTATAGTTTAAATTACACCATCACTTTATTTTTCGTAGGGATTAGTTTGCAAGACTATTTATACAGTTGTTTTAAACTCTTAGGTTTTTTTAATTTATACAGAGCAATAGGAAGAGGATCAAATGTTATTTTCACTTTAAACAGTACTTTAAAAGTACTGTATAAAAGTAGATTTTTGTATATTTTTTCGCTCATTTTTAACCAAGATACTTTTTTTGAAGGATTATTTATACAGTACTGTCTTCTCGGTATTTTTTAAGTAGATTCTACCTATAATTTTCATCCTATTTTTTTTAGCATTTAAGGAATTTTGTTCCAGCAAATCAAATGTTATGAGTTTTTAAACAGTACTTTACTGTAAAAATAGGTAATTTAGTGGATTAGCAAAACCGTTTCGCTCTTTTTAGTTGAGAAGCTTCAAGAAAATGTTTATAGAGGAGCAGTTTTAGGCAATATTTACGCAATACTTAAAAGCACTTTGACCTTTGGTACAGTCAACTGTTTCCATCATTTTTCACTGAGAAATATTAAAAGAATTGCCACAGGTTTAAAGTTTGTGCGCTTTTATACAGTACTTTATAGGTACTGTATTTTTACATTTGCTAAATTTTTCGCTTGTTTTTATCAGAAAATTTAAAAAAAATATGTAGAATTTTTTAACAGTACTTTTAAAACTGTATTCTTGGAACTGTTTTAAAGTGGTTTTTTCCTTAAATTTTCATCATCATCATTTTTTTTTGCATTTAAGAGATTTTTTCCTGTCAATTCAATAAAATTATTTTATACTTTTTTAAACAGTTTAATAACATTTCCTCTGAAGGTACCTTAAAAAGGATGCTATTTTTGTAAAGAAAATCCACCTTTCATTTTTAATCTTTCTTTTCTTTTTTGGTGGAGGGATTCTTTTTTATAACCAACTCTTTATCCTCTTTATATAATTTATGTTGTAAAAGTATTTCTTTGGCATTAAATATATTAAAATTGCTTATTTGTGTGCCGTAATATGAGCCCTTTTTTCCATTTTCGTTTCCTTTTTTCTTCCTTTTTCCCATATTCTTTTTTAAGTTATTATTTTACCTCAAGAGGATTTTTTCTTTCTTCTTTTTCATTTTCCAGTTTTTATTTTTGTTTTCTTTTTTCTATGCAAAAAAGAGAATGAAAACATAATAAAACAACACCTCGAGTATATATGCCAGAGACTTAAAAAATTTTTTACCTCAATCCACCTCCTCCAAAAGGCCTGCATCCCAAATCCAATTTACTAAGTAAAAAGGTATGCAAAAGTATGTCTGTACTTAGGTCTAGGTGTTCGTTAATATGCCACTTGCAGCTATAGACTCGGGCAGACTGCTACTTGCTCTTGGTTGTGGTGATGATGATGATGACGTTATGGCACTCATTCCTTCACTCTTCCTCTCACTCATTGATTTACATTTGGTTGTCCCCAATAATTTCCGTTATGGCTTGACGTTTACTGTTGTTGTAGCTTAATTCTGCTAAGGTATGCCCTTACAACCACTTTTGTAATACCTCAAATGTGGCAGGAATGAAAAAAGGGGAAATAGAAAAAAATATGAAACAAAATCATGTCGAGTGTGTATGAGCGTGTGTAGTGTTGAAAAGTGTTTTTATTATTTTGCTTTAGAATAAAAATGTCAGAATATTTATGGGATTTAAATGAAAAATTGCAACATTTTTTTTGTTGCAAGTTTCTTTCTTATTTTATTTTTTTTTTGGGCAACGTATTTTTCTGTTACCCGTTTTACTGTCTCAAAGTGTCACTGCAACATTGACATTGCGATGCTACGTAAAGCAGAAAGGAATTTTTCACGTTTTGAAAGTATAACAAGTAATAATGTCAGGGAATAAAACGGAAATAGGATTAATGTATTCATCTTTATGTACAAAAAATATTTTTGAAAGGTTTATATTTTTTACATGATTACGCTACGTAACAAAATTTTATAAATTTTCAAAGTTAAATTTTTCGTTGAAATCGGTTTTAAAATTTAAAAGAAAAAATCTTTTTTCAAAAATTATGTACTCAATTACGTAACGTAACATAACTTTCATTACGTTATATAGGCAAAATGGTAAACTGATTTGTTTTAAATTTTAAGCAAATGATAAACTTAATTATATTTTAAATTTGTTTGTTAAACAAGTATGTAATTACGTTACGTAAAAAAATTACGTTTTATAAAAATTAAATTAATTATCAAATCATTAAAAATTATTTCAAATCTGTTTAATGCAAAATGATAAGCTTAATTATATCTAAAATTTGTTTGGTATACAAATATGTAATTATGTACGTAAAGATCACGCTTCGTAAATTAAATTATGTATTAAATAATTGAAAATTATTTGATAATAAGATAATTTTCCAAAAGAATATGAAATCTGTTAAAAATTTAATACATTTTTTTCAAAAATATGCACTAAATTACGTAACGTAGTGTAATTTTTATTACGTAATATAGTTAAAAGGATAAAGTCACTTGTTTTAAATTGTAATACAAAATCATATAGCTAAACTGTTGAATGAAAAGTAAGTAAATACGTCACGTAAATAATGACCCTACGTAAATTAAATTAAATTCAAAATTATTTAATAAATTTTTACATATTTTCATTTATAAATAAAACGTTTAAAAAATTCGAAACACTTTTATAGAAATAGTGACGTAAGGTAGAATAGGTGCATGACATTACGTAACACGTATTGAAAATGTCGTAAAAAGTGGTTTAGGTTTTACTTAATTTTCTACTGGTTTTTCAAAACTCAAAGTTTTGTTCGGAAAACTAAGGAAAAGTTTTAAATTTCTAGAGAATGTTAATTGTGAACACCCAGTTTTAATCTGAAATAACACAGGGCGTCAAAATTCGTTTTGTAACTGTGGAATATACAAAATGTAGTTCAGTTTTTAAGTAATATTTACTACTGGGTATTCAAAACTCAAGGCTCTGTTGGGAAAACTATGGATTAGATTTCAAGTTCCTTGAAAATAATAATTGTGAACACCCTGTTTTAATATTAAGGATAACGGATTGTGTCAAATTTGTTTACTTTGAAATTGAGGGTTAATGAAAGAAAATTCTAATATTTAGTTAGAAACAAATAAGAAGTTATAGAGGAGTTTTTAGAATTCTGGAAAAATGTTGTCATGAACACCCTGTTATAATGTCAAAAGAGCTTTTGGGGTATTCAAGTTAAAGAATTGTATATTGACGGAGAATATTTAAATTTTTATTTGAATAAAAACTCTAGAGAGGAGAGGAGGAAGCTTCAGAAAAAAATTTATAAAAAAACTACAGGGTGTCAAGTAAGAAGTACAGAACATTTAAATCTAAAATATAAAATTTGATAATAATAAAACAGATTTGTTTAGAAGGCATTTTAAATTAAATTATATGTTTGAAAATATTGTAGAGGAGTTTTCAAGTTTCCGATAAAAATCAAATTATGAACACCCTGTTATAATAAATAAAGGCTACGGGGTGTTAAAATTTGAGATTGTATGGAAATTCAGTTTTTAGCCAATTTATTTACTAATTATTTTGATTAATTTTCATTTCTGCTCATTTCTTCTGTTCCCGTTCTCAATAAATCATTTTAAAATTATGACAAACTTTTCTCGCCATTTCCTCTTTTATTAGTTGTTTTTCCCTCATTTCGCTCATAATATTGTTATATTGATGGAAATGATGAGTATAAAATTTCTTCATTTGATTATCATATTAGAGCTGGAACAAACTTGGAGGCAGACAACAGGCAGGCAGGAGCTGATAAAGCAACAGTATTTTGTTCATCTTGATTATAAATTTTTATTGATGGAATTTCATTTAAAATCCATTACCTTCATCATCTTATTTGGGATTCTCACAAATAGAATAAGTAATAATGTTATCATCATCATCTGCTGTCATTTTTCCCACATTACAGGCGCCTGAATTTCTTTGTAGTTTTTTATTCTTTCTGTTGGCATGAATTTAGCATAAACGTCAGGAGGGACAAGTAACTTCCATCTTCCTTTATAGAATTTGAAAAAGTGAACTGAAATTTTGTAGAAAATTCATTTAACTTGTATTTCCAACATGTTGAGTAATAATGAATATTTGTCAGGAGCTCTAACGACTCCTTCCCAAACCCCTCAACTCTTGTGTTCTTATGAATCACAAATTTCATGTTTTAGTCATTTAAACTATGTAACATTTCAATATTGTTATTATAAATCTTGTCTTGGTTTTATATCGAAAAAACGACTATCTTGATATCTTGTAGATATTCAACGTTAATGTCACACTTTTACACACATTTCAATGAGACACAGTGATCCCAAAATGCTTTTTGGGATATAATTCTATAACTTTGGAAGTATTGTATATTTTTGAATGAAATTTCATATCAATATTCTAGAGGGGTTTTTCAATTGATTTACCAAAAAACATATTTCTAATGGGTCTTAGGGTCGGGAATAACATCTTTAAACTTGGTCACCTCGGGTATGAAGATTTTTTAAAAATTTTCAAAATTTTATTTATGATTTGAATGAAAAAAATATTTCACATACATATCACCCTTATAAATCTCTACAAAAATACACTTACAGATTTGGGGTATATCTATAGTTTAAGAGATATTTCGATCGTATTACAATTTTGAAACATTTTCTTACAGTTTTTTTTAGTTTTATAAAATTTGTGGGCTCAATTCAGGTCCAACAAATTTTTCTAAAATGTTGCCTGAATTTTATATAAATTTTAAATAATTTTTGTGTAAAAATCATATGTGGATTCATTAAAAATGGGTATTATTTTGGATATAGAAATTTTGAAAAATTTTGAGAATTTTTTTTTCCAAAAAGGTGGTAACATTTTATCACTTTAAAATCCACTATTTCCTTCTCTACTATACTATATTTTTCTTTATTCTGAAATAATTTCTAACGCAAAATTCATATAAAGCAAATCCGAGGACATTGGGGGAAACGATTTCGCCGCTAGCCCTATGGAAATTTCGTTAATTTTCAAATATTTTTCTTTTATTTTTGGGGGAGGAATAAAAAGTCAAAGCTAGAATCGGCAAAAAAGTAACTTGATTATATAGTTGTATTTATCCACCATCCACTCAAACAATTTGTAATGGTCCAAACTTCTTATAACCGCAGGTTTAGCAGTTTTTTTTTGGAAAAAAGTGAATTTTTAAACAAGTTTTTCACGAATTGGAATTTTGGGTATTTTCTGATGAAAAAGTGGAAAAATTTTTAAATCCTACATTAAGGACAATTTTATCCATATTATATTCAAATATCGTTTTAATATCTTTTTTCTTATAAAACTTATTAAATGTCAAATATTAAAATTTTTTACTGGATTTCACCGAAAAATATTTTTTTTATTTTTTCACAAATTGTTAAAAGATATTTACCTTAAGTGCTTTATTATGTACATTTTATTATTTGTCAAGTAATTACCTTTCCAACGATACCAAATATTTGTATAAAACATTTTCATCTTCCTCTAAAAATTAACTAAAACTTCGTCCCCTCCTCCAGAAATTTGCACAATTTACATGTAAATCTGTGCTGCAGTGTTCTATAATTTAATAACCGTTAAACATGTTTAAGTGAAATTTGGCACAGTTATTTCTAAGGTACTTATGGAGTGCTTTGGAACAGCATAAGTTTCAAGCTCCTCTTGAAGTCAGATGAGAAGCATTTTCTTCATGATTTGGAAAAAAACTCGGATGCGTCCATTTTTGCGGGTACACCTCTAGCTTCGAAAGGAGCCAGGGACATGTACTACTGCAAATCAATTGGAAAACACCTCAAGAATGTTCATGCCAAATTCCGTTAAAAATTATTCAATAGTTCCAAAGTTATGAAATTATTTCCGAAAAAAGCGTTTAATGACCACTGTGTAACACTAATAATAGAAAAACTGTCACATATTCATTTATTTTTCGCCTCTCCAACTGCCGTTATCTACAATAGAAATTGTCATTTATTATTGTCATCTTTTTTTCAATTTTGAAGATGATGACAAAGTTTTTTTGATGTTTAACCATAAATTTCAATTTTTCCAGTTCAGTTATAAATTTTGCAATCTTTGCATTACATTGTAATAAAAAAAAACAACAACAATAACAAAAAAAGAAAATTACAATAATAACGAATAACAATAACAACAATAATGACAAAAAAATTATTACATTGACATTGATGTGATGGAGGGAAATTGCGACACAAAAATAAATATAATTATTTAATTTTAAATAATTTCCCAGAATTTTGCAATAAAATCACAGACGCTAAACATTTTTCTACAAATTTTATTTAAAATTTTTCAAAATAAAAAATTTTTCATAAAAATATAATAATTTATAAATTTTAGTGTTGGTAAATTTTTGTTTAAATTAAGAAATTTAAAGCTTTAATCTTAATAATATTATAATAAAATTATTATTATTTTTAATTTAAATTTTATACCTTTAGCTGTTTTATTTCAAAATATACAATCTCTTTGTGAAAAATTTGTAAATACTCCGAAAAATCTTTAGTTTCTTAAAACAGTGTTGGTAAATTTTAAAGGAAATTAAAAATGTTTACTATTTAGTCATGATAATTTTAAATTAAAATAAAAATCTCTCGATTCTTTTCAAAATACTTTAAATTTTTCTTTGTTTCCAAAAATAGTGTTGGGAAATTTTAAATGAAGTAATAAAATTTTCATTTTTTCAAGCATTTTAAAGAAAGTTACTGTATTCATACAAAATCTTGCAAAATATCTTGTAATTTCTATGAAAAAAGCAGTGTTGGAAAATTTTTGTTTAAATTGAAAAAAAGGTATACATTTTTTGCAATATTAAAAAATCTACAATTTTTATATCAAAAATTGGTAAATGCTTTGCGCACTCTTAAGTTTCTTAAAATAGTGTTGGTAAATTTTAATGAAAATTTAAAATTTTCACTACTCGATAATGAGAATTTTAAATTAAGTTAAAAATCTTTAAATTTGCTTCAAAATACTTTAAATATTTCTTTGTTTTCAAAAACAGTGTTGGAAATTTTTTACTGAAATTACAAATTTCCAACATTTTTTGCGAGCATTTTAAAAGAGCTTTAAGTATTATTTATTATTAATATTAATATATTTTTTCAAAAAGTTTGAAATTTCTATAATAATTTAAAAACTTTTGAAAACAGTGTTGGTTAATTCTTGTTTAAATCGAACAAATTTTATTCTTTAGTTGTAAAAATTTTTATTCAAATTATTGGCTATTGAATATGAAACCTTTTTGTTTTGAAATGAACAATTTTAGAAAATATTAATATTTAAAAAAAATAGTGTTGGTTAATTTTTCACATTTTTAAATAAATTTAATTTTTTGTATGCCAAATCAAATACTTAGCATTCGCGTTATTAAAAAACACTAAGATACTTCAAATTATTTATTTCTTTTAAAAAATAGTGTTGGTAAATTTTCTTTAAAGTAAAAAATTTAAAATTTTTATGTAATAATTAGAAAAGTAAGCATTGTAAATGATGTCAGGTATATAAATCTTTCAAAATTATTAAAGTTTTAAAAATTAGTGTTGGTTAATAATTGACTAAAATTAGAAAATTTTAAATAAATTTTGATTTCTGCGATTTAACACTTTTTGTTCACATACGTATGTTAAAAAAATTATAAAAATATATCAATTTAGTTAAAATAAATAATTAGAAAAATCAGTGTTGGTAAATTAATGGTTTTCTATAAAAACATTAATCTATTTTTTATGTAAGTAAACTAAAGAACGATTATAAAATGTAATTTTTGGCAATTTTAAAAAAATAGTGCTGGTAAATTTTTCTCAAGTTGAAGAATCTTGAAAAATTTTAACTGAAATCTGTTTTTAGGTTTTATTAAAAACTGTATAAAAGTGTTTGATTATATTTTATACAGAAAATTACTTGAAATACTAAAGAGAAATGTTTTAAATTTAAGGTTTGTATAAATTTTTTATTTTCTTTGTTCTCCTGCTGACCAAATATTTTATCTTCCCCTTGGGGTTGTATGAAAAAATTAATTGTTTTTTAAGTTGTTTTTATATTCGCACTTTATCTCTCGTCAATTTTTAATCAAATTCCGTTTTTGTGTTTGTTATTTTGTGTATTAATAATTAAATTATCTCTGCTCTCATATTGTTACTAATTAGTCTCGTTTGTTTTTGAAAATGCTGAAAATCTCATTCCATTTGCACAAGTTTATTTTTATATATTATTTTTCACCAACAACCTCCTGACTAAATTGCTAATAATCCTCAAAACTTAGAGACATGGAGAGCGCCAGAAAAAGAGTCTGGGTATGAGCAAAGCATATGTCACGAATGTATAAAAAAATAACAGTTTTTTCCAATTTTTAAGTAAAAATGCGAAAAAATATTTTGAAAATAGAGGGGTTGGGTTTTTGCTTATGAGTTGACAGCAAAATAACCTTGACCTTTACTGATTTGTTGACGACCTCCTTATGTTGTGTACTGAGTTGGCTGTGTACAAAACTCTTCTCCATACATTATTTTCAAATATAAATTTTATTTATTTTGTTTCGCAAAATGGGGTTATAATAAAATTAAATATACAAGAGTCATGTTGCTTTTACACTAAAGTACAAAACTTAATTCAAATTAAGAAAAATTAACCAACACTAATTTTTTAAAGTCAATTAAAATAAGTTTTTTTTTTTGCATTTTTCTGTTTCATTTATAAATTCTTTAAAAAATATAAAAAAATTCTATAGCAAAATTCTAAATTGACCAACACTGATTTTCTAAAATTTTGTATATTTTTTCTTTCACAACAAAATTATATTTTCTAATACAAAACACCAGGAATTCACTTAATATTTAATAATAAAAAATAAAAATTTTTGAGATATTTCAATTTTCTATCTAATATTAACCAACACTATATTCGAAAAATTTAAATTTTACAATTTTTTACCTTATCATTCTTATTTTCTCTTAATTGCTGGAAATTTGAAAGAAAAAGTTTCAAAACTAAAAAAATTTTCCAACACTGGTTTTAAAAAAATTGAAATTTAAAGTATAAAATTTAAATTTGTATAACAATTTTATATATCTTATGTTCATTCAACAGAAATTGCTGAAAATTCTTAATTATGTCCATTTTATAGAAAATTTAACCAACACTGTTTTTTTGAATTGTTAACATTTCAAAGTTAAATTGCAAATTTAAAACAAATTTAGTTCCTCTACAGAAAAGCTCTTAAAATTTAATAAGTTTTTATTAAAAATTAAAAAAATGATCAACACTGTTTTAGAAATTTTTTCGCTTTTCAGCAATAATTTTGAAATTTATAGAAAAATCTGCAGACGTTTTACTGAATCTGTTTTTCCTTAACATTTCACCTTTAAAAAATTTAACATTTTTATTATAAATATCATTTCCTTACCAGATGTCATCAAATTTTGCAAAAAAATTTACCAACACTATATTTTCGAAATTTAGTTTTTTTGAAAATTCTAAATACATTATAATTTCTTTTCAATAAAGTAACTCTTAATTTTCTTTTTTTATTATTATTATTTTTTTAATTTTTAATTTCGAAAGAAATTTACCAACACTGTTTTTTATAATTTTTGTTTTAATTGATATTTTTCTCAATTCCTTTAAATATGGTAATAATTCTGTAATCTGTTATTAAATATTTTTGAAATTTTAATTTTTAAAGAAATTTACCAACACTTTTTTTCCAAAAGTTTGGTTTAATTGAAATGCTTTCTTAATTCTTTTAAATTTCTTTTTTATATAGTAATTATTTTTAATTCAGTTTTTATTTTTTTTTTTTCAAAATTTTAAGATTTGAAAGAAATTTATCAACACTACTTTTTCTAATTTTTGCTTTCATTGAAATTCATTCAAAATTATTTTAAATTTCTTTTACACGTAGTCATTATTTAAAATTCTGTTATTAAATATTTTCAAAAATTTTAATTTTGAAAGAAATTTACCAACACTATTTTTTTAATTTTTGTTTCCATTGAAATTCTTTTTAAGTCTTTTAAATTTCTTTAACATGTAGTTAGTATTTTTAATTCTGTTTTAAAATATTTGTGAAATTTTCAATTTTGAAGAAAATTTACCAACACTGTTTTTTGTAATTTTTATTTTTATTAAAATTTTTTTAAAATTTCTTTAAATATGATAATTATTTTTAATTCTATTTTTAAATATTTGTGAAATTTTCAATTTTGAAGAAAATTTACCAACACTATTTTTTGTAATTTTTATTTTCATTAAATTTTTTTTAATTCCTTTAAACATGATAATTATTTTTATATCTGTAATTAAATATATTTAAAATTTTAATATTTGAAACAAATTTCCCAACACTATTTTTAAAAATTTCAATTTTTATTGAAATAATTTCTAAATTCCTATAAATATAATAATTATTTTTATTTCTGTTATTAAATATTTTAAAATTTTAAGAACTGAAATTAATTTACCAACACTATTTTTTCAAAATTAAAGATTTTTATAAATTTTTAATAATAATTTGTCTTTAAGGAATACAACATGCTTTTATCTTTGCCACTGTAGTTTTATTTACAATTTCGTGTAGTTTTCACTGAAGAGCTTAGTTACATCACCATCATTGATGTATTTTATTTTTGAGTGCATTTGTTTATTTATTTTTTAATAAATATTTAAATGGCATTTTTTTGTATATGTATGTACAGTAGACAGAATGCAATAGTATATGAATTCAAACCACAATAATTTCAATTCCAATACAATTATATTTGATTCCCTATTCTTTTTTTTAAGCTTTTACAATGTAAATTGACTTGTATACAGTCAATTATTTGCAACAACCCCCAAAGAGTTAACAATTGGCTGGAATAAATTTTTTATTTCTATAACAAATTTCAATAAAAAAAAAATTAATTCAGACATAAATTTAAAAAAATACGAAATAGTGGGGGCAAATTACTACAACAACAACTAACGACTAAAAATGCAACAGAAAAATCATTACAAAAATATTTTTTTGTTAAAAATTCATTTAAAAATCACGTTTGATTTTATTACATTTTTTTTTTTTGATTTTTTATTTATTTTTAGTTTTTCTTTTTTTGTTTTTGTGGCTGTTGTAGAGTCATTTCTCCTGAAAAACTTAATAAAGTATTGCGCCACAGTATCGCTAAACTGTAGAAAAAAATAAAAATAACGAAAACAAAACTGACCATAAAACATTATTTTTACTGCACCATTTAACACTACTAGTGAGTGATTGTAGTTGTTTAGATTTTTCCCTCTGTTCTTCTTTTATATTTTTATTTTTTCTATTTTCCATATTTAGTTATGAGTGGCTGAGTATGAAGAGTGAATGGTGGTGATTTTTATAAAATTTTTCTTTATTTTTCAAATTTTTCTTTTATTTTCTTTTAGCTAAACCAAAAATTTGTTTTAGAAATTTTCACAGTTTTCTTTAAATTAATAAAAGAGTTCATAAATAAGAGCAATTGAAATAAAAATATATAAATTTAATCTAAATTTAAAATATGTTTATGGTTATAAGTAGCATTAACTTTTAGTAATTAAAATCAATTTTTAAAATACGAAAATAATAATTTTTACAACATATTTACCAACACTGTTTTTTCAAAAACTTAAAATATTTTAAAAATTTACCTTTACTATAGAATGGCTTTAAAATTACTCCCAAAAGTTAAAAATATATATCCAAAATATTCTATTTTAAAGAAAATTAACCAACACTATTTTTTACAAAATACGAAAATTAAAAAATTTTAACTTAATAATGAAAAGATTTTGAAAATATATTTCAAATTTAAAGAAATTTTTTAAAAATATCTAATTAAGAAGAAAATTAACCAACACTGCCTTTTTCAAATTTTAACATTATATAAAAATTTTCTTTATATGTGAATTTGTTTAATATTAAATATGAAAATTATTAATTTTTCCCAAAAAATATTATAAACAAACAAAATTAACCAACACTATTTTTAAATTGTCCAAAATTTTGTTAATTTTAAATAAGAATTTTAAAAACACTATTTTTGAAAATTAACTAAGCAAATCAATGTAAAAAAATTTAAAAAACTAAGAAATTTGCATGGCAATTTTCTTTAAAAAATTCGGCACTTTGAATATTTTCGAAAATTATCGAACACTAGTTTTTAAAAATTAAAAATACTTCTTTTAATCAAGGAAATACTTTTCATTTATATAAATACAACGTGTTTGAGTTTTTCAAAAAATTTACCAACACTTCCATTGACATTTTTCAAAATTTTCAATTTTTGTTTTCTAATTTTTGATAAATTAATTTTAAATTTAAATTAATAAGAAGTGTTAACAAATAACGAAATATTTTAATTTTTAGAAAAATTTACCAACACTAATTTTGATTTTTTTAAATTAAGCAATCTTTTATTACAGGGAGATGTTTTTTATTGATATAAAAAAATGTGTTAGAATGAAATGATTTCTTTTTTTTTTAGTTTTTTAGAAAATTTACCAACACTACTTATGAAACTTTTCATTTTTTTAATTTTTTAATAAAACTTTTAATTCTTTGTTTTTAAGTATATTTCAAGCAAATGATTGATTATTAAATTTTAAAATAGGATGAAAATTCTTACATTTTCCGAAAAATTTACCAACACTAATTTCAATAATTTCCAAAAATTAAAAAAAAAATTATATCAATGAAATGCTTTTCAAAAATATAAATAAGAACGTGTTAGAATGAAACATTTGAGAGTTTTTTAGATCATTTACCAACACTACTTTTGTTTTTTAAAATTTTGATTTTTTCTAAATTTTAATAAAGATTTTAATTTGTTTGATTTTAAATAGATTTAAAGCAAATGAGCGATTTTAAGGTGCTGAAATAAAATGAACTTTTTTAATTATTCGAAAATTTACCAACACTAAATTCGATATCCAACAAAATTTTATGTTTTTTATTAGGGAGATAGTTTTTATTGAAATAAATAAAAATGTGCTAAAATGAAATAAAATTTTTATTTTTTTAAGAAAATTTACCAACACTAGTTTTGGTATTTTTCAAAAATTTTAACATTTTTTTATTCTTTTTAAAATCATAGATTTTGCTTAAATACATTTATAAAAAAATCTTTAATTTTATTATTTTTTTCATTTATTATTTTTATTTCATTAAATTTTATTATTTATTTATATGAACTCTTTTTTTTCATTTGTATTATTTGTAGTTGTTATAATATTCTGCATTTAATTTTCAATTTATTAATACTTCTTTTTTATATATTTTTTTACAAAATTGAAATTGAAAAATTTTATACTCTAAAACTACTAACTCCTCCTACAACTACTACTCAACACTATCTACACTAATCTGCTCAAAATTAAAAAAAAAAAAATCCAAAAAAAGATTATAAAAAAGAAAAAGAAGCAGAAGAAAATGCACAAAAACTTTTTGTGGCTGAACAATTGATGAAATTTAAAAAAGAACCCAAAACAGTTGATACTCCTGATGAGCAGGAACAAGAACGTCGTCTTATGGAACAATATTCCATAGCACCCAACACAGAAACAATGATCTCAGCTGATGGTGATCAATTGACAATACATCATCCACGTGAAGAGCGTAAATCAAAAACAAAATTGAGAGATTTCTTTGTGGCCGAATTTGGTATTTAAACATTTTGAAATTTCCTCTTAATTTGTTCACAAAATAAGAAATATCTTATTAAAAAACCATGTAATTGTGCTCACACACTATAATTCTCTCTCTCTTTAACTCTTTATGTTGTACTCTCATGCACACACTATCTCTCTCACTCTCTTCAACTTTAACCGTGTAGAGCAGCTGGAAATTTGATGTTGTATTACGCTAGAGAAGTGTATATTATCCTTAAGAGAGAGTGTTCCCAAAGAGAATTTCCCTCTCCTTTTATCTTATAAAGGCACTTAATTTTGTAAATTTTGAACACTTGATGTTTAGCTTAATATCCCAGGAGTTCCAAGTAACTTCCTCAGTCATCCTCTAAGGTTAAATGGTTTTCAAATCTGTAAAAAAGCACCCAAACCTGGTATTTGTAAATAGAATTAAATTCCCTTAAATTTGTGTAAATTCAATTCTTTTAGAGAGAAAAAAATTCTATGGAAGTTAAGCTCTTTTTGTGAAGAGCAAAATTTCTATAGAACTTAAGCTCTTTTTGTGAAGACCAAAATTTCTATAGAACTTAAGCTCTTTTTGTGAAGAGCAAAATTTCTATAGAACTTAAGCTCTTTTTGTAAAGACCAAAATTTCTATAGAAATTAAGCTCTTTTTGTGAAGAGCAAAATTTCTATAGAAATTAAGCTCTTTTTTTTGAAGAGCAAAATTTCTATAGAAATTAAGCTCTTTTTTTTGAAGAGCAAAATTTCTATAGAAATTAAGCTCTTTTTTTTGAAGAGCAAAATTTCTATAGAAATTAAGCTCTTTTTTTGAAGAGCAAAATTTCTATAGAAATTAAGCTCTTTTTTTGAAGTGCAAAATTTCTATAGAAATTAAGCTCTTTTTTTGAAGAGCAAAATTTCTATAGAAATTAAGCTCTTTTTGTGAAGAGCAAAATTTCTATAGAAATTAAGCTCTTTTTGTGAAGAGCAAAATTTCTATAGAAATTAAGCTCTTTTTGTGAAGAGCAAAATTTCTATAGAAATTAAGCTCTTTTTGTGAAGAGCAAAATTTCTATAGAAATTAAGCTCTTTTTGTGAAGAGCAAAATTTCTATAGAAATTAAGCTCTTTTTGTGAAGAGCAAAATTTCTATAGAAATTAAGCTCTTTTTGTGAAGAGCAAAATTTCTATAGAAATTAAGCTCTTTTTGTGAAGAGCAAAATTTCTATAGAAATTAAGCTCTTTTTGTGAAGAGCAAAATTTCTATAGAAATTAAGCTCTTTTTGTGAAGAGCAAAATTTCTATAGAAATTAAGCTCTTTTTGTGAAGAGCAAAATTTCTATAGAAATTAAGCTCTTTTTGTGAAGAGCAAAATTTCTATAGAAATTAAGCTCTTTTTGTGAAGAGCAAAATTTCTATAGATATTAAGCTCTTTTTGTGAAGAGCAAAATTTCTATAGAAATTAAGCTCTTTTTGTGAAGAGCAAAATTTCTATAGAAATTAAGCTCTTTTTGTGAAGAGCAAAATTTCTATAGAAATTAAGCTCTTTTTGTGAAGAGCAAAATTTCTATAGAAATTAAGCTCTTTTTGTGAAGAGCAAAATTTCTATAGAAATTAAGCTCTTTTTGTGAAGAGCAAAATTTCTATAGAAATTAAGCTCTTTTTGTGAAGAGCAAAATTTCTATAGAAATTAAGCTCTTTTTGTGAAGAGCAAAATTTCTATAGAAATTAAGCTCTTTTTGTGAAGAGCAATATTTCTATAGAAATTAAGCTCTTTTTGTGAAGAGCAAAATTTCTATAGAAATTAAGCTCTTTTTGTGAAGAGCAAAATTTCTATAAATTTTTTTTATTTTGAGTTCCAAGTCCAACCATTAACATTAAAAAAGTCATCATTATTTTTCCTCAATGTCTTCGTCATCATTATAAATACTGTGAAAATATAAATTAATTAATTAATTTTATTTTTTTATTTTATTTTATGTATTGCTAATTATATTTGTATATATTTTTATAAAATCTGTTTGTAAAATTGTGTGTCCAATCATCACTTGCCGCCTTTTCGAATAAATATTAAATAAACACATAATTTTATTTTAAAAATATTTTATAATTAATTGTTATTGTTTTGCTATCAATATGAAAATATTTTACAATAAATTGTTTGTTTAAATAAAATTATGAAATATTTCCTTATCTACAAGATACAATTTTTTTGTAATTTTTATAAATGTTTAATTAAAAGGGGTCTTAAAAAATATTACTCAATTTAAGTTATAAAATTTAAAAATTTTGTTATGAAATCTAAAAAATTTTCTATAGAAAATTGTGTCTCTTTGTAAAGAGCAAATTTTCTATAGAAAATTGTGTCTCTTTGTAAAGAGCAAATTTTCTATAGAAAATTGTGTCTCTTTGTAAAGAGCAAATTTTCTATAGAAAATTGTGTCTCTTTGTAAAGAGCAAATTTTCTATAGAAAATTGTGTCTCTTTGTAAAGAGCAAATTTTCTATAGAAAATTGTGTCTCTTTGTAAAGAGCAAATTTTCTATAGAAAATTGTGTCTCTTTGTAAAGAGCAAATTTTCTATAGAAAATTTTGTCTCTTTGTAAAGAGCAAATTTTCTATAGAAAATTTTGTCTCTTTGTAAAGAGCAAATTTTCTATAGAAAATTTTGTCTCTTTTTTTTAAAGAGCAAAATTTTCTATAGAAAATTGTGTCTCTTTGTAAAGAGCAAAATTTTCTATAGAAAATTGTGTCTCTTTGTAAAGAGCAAAATTTTCTATAGAAAATTGTGTCTCTTTGTAAAGAGCAAAATTTTCTATAGAAAATTGTGTCTCTTTGTAAAGAGCAAAATTTTCTATAGAAAATTGTGTCTCTTTGTAAAGAGCAAAATTTTCTATAGAAAATTGTGTCTCTTTGTAAAGAGCAAAATTTTCTATAGAAAATTGTGTCTCTTTGTAAAGAGCAAAATTTTCTATAGAAAATTGTGTCTCTTTGTAAAGAGCAAAATTTTCTATAGAAAATTGTGTCTCTTTGTAAAGAGCAAAATTTTCTATAGAAAATTGTGTCTCTTTGTAAAGAGCAAAATTTTCTATAGAAAATTGTGTCTCTTTGTAAAGAG
This sequence comes from Cochliomyia hominivorax, assembly GCA_004302925.2. Lineage (NCBI taxonomy): Eukaryota > Metazoa > Arthropoda > Insecta > Diptera > Calliphoridae > Cochliomyia > Cochliomyia hominivorax. The sequence goes on along the minus strand of PYHX02000495.1, from coordinate 82,600,282 downwards.
CAAAATTTTCTATAGAAAATTGTGTCTCTTTGTAAAGAGCAAAATTTTCTATAGAAAATTGTGTCTCTTTGTAAAGAGCAAAATTTTCTATAGAAAATTGTGTCTCTTTGTAAAGAGCAAAATTTTCTATAGAAAATTGTGTCTCTTTGTAAAGAGCAAAATTTTCTATAGAAAATTGTGTCTCTTTGTAAAGAGCAAAATTTTCTATAGAAAATTGTGTCTCTTTGTAAAGAGCAAAATTTTCTATAGAAAATTGTGTCTCTTTGTAAAGAGCAAAATTTTCTATAGAAAATTGTGTCTCTTTGTAAAGAGCAAAATTTTCTATAGAAAATTGTGTCTCTTTGTAAAGAGCAAAATTTTCTATAGAAAATTGTGTCTCTTTGTAAAGAGCAAAATTTTCTATAGAAAATTGTGTCTCTTTGTAAAGAGCAAAATTTTCTATAGAAAATTGTGTCTCTTTGTAAAGAGCAAAATTTTCTATAGAAAATTGTGTCTCTTTGTAAAGAGCAAAATTTTCTATAGAAAATTGTGTCTCTTTGTAAAGAGCAAAATTTTCTATAGAAAATTGTGTCTCTTTGTAAAGAGCAAAATTTTCTATAGAAAATTGTGTCTCTTTGTAAAGAGCAAAATTTTCTATAGAAAATTGTGTCTCTTTGTAAAGAGCAAAATTTTCTATAGAAAATTGTGTCTCTTTGTAAAGAGCAAAATTTTCTATAGAAAATTGTGTCTCTTTGTAAAGAGCAAAATTTTCTATAGAAAATTGTGTCTCTTTGTAAAGAGCAAAATTTTCTATAGAAAATTGTGTCTCTTTGTAAAGAGCAAAATTTTCTATAGAAAATTGTGTCTCTTTGTAAAGAGCAAAATTTTCTATAGAAAATTGTGTCTCTTTGTAAAGAGCAAAATTTTCTATAGAAAATTGTGTCTCTTTGTAAAGAGCAAAATTTTCTATAGAAAATTGTGTCTCTTTGTAAAGAGCAAAATTTTCTATAGAAAATTGTGTCTCTTTGTAAAGAGCAAAATTTTCTATAGAAAATTGTGTCTCTTTGTAAAGAGCAAAATTTTCTATAGAAAATTGTGTCTCTTTGTAAAGAGCAAAATTTTCTATAGAAAATTGTGTCTCTTTGTAAAGAGCAAAATTTTCTATAGAAAATTGTGTCTCTTTGTAAAGAGCAAAATTTTCTATAGAAAATTGTGTCTCTTTGTAAAGAGCAAAATTTTCTATAGAAAATTGTGTCTCTTTGTAAAGAGCAAAATTTTCTATAGAAAATTGTGTCTCTTTGTAAAGAGCAAAATTTTCTATAGAAAATTGTGTCTCTTTGTAAAGAGCAAAATTTTCTATAGAAAATTGTGTCTCTTTGTAAAGAGCAAAATTTTCTATAGAAAATTGTGTCTCTTTGTAAAGAGCAAAATTTTCTATAGAAAATTGTGTCTCTTTGTAAAGAGCAAAATTTTCTATAGAAAATTGTGTCTCTTTGTAAAGAGCAAAATTTTCTATAGAAAATTGTGTCTCTTTGTAAAGAGCAAAATTTTCTATAGAAAATTGTGTCTCTTTGTAAAGAGCAAAATTTTCTATAGAAAATTGTGTCTCTTTGTAAAGAGCAAAAAATTTTCTATAGAAAGTTGTTGTCTCTTTGTAAAGAGCAAAAAAATTTTCTATAGAAAATTGTGTCTCTTTGTAAAGAGCAAAAAAATTTTCTATAGAAAATTGTGTCTCTTTGTAAAGAGCAAATTCTCTTCATAAAGAGCAAATTTTCTAAAAATTATTTTCAGTGTAAGCGAAATAAAACTTAATTTAGATTCTGTTGATTGTACGTTATAAAAAACTGAAATTATTTCACTCTTCAAATTAATAAAATTCGATTGATGGGAAGACACGCTATCGGTGAAAAATATTTTTTTTTTGAAAATAAATATAATAAAATAAATCTATCAAAAAGCAATTGATATAGAGAATAAGTGATGGTAATATCGTCGATAAGTTCTAGAAGACATGAAACTTTTATTTTCGTTTTATTTGAAAATTATTTAAAGAAATAGAAAAAAATTAGATCTGATTTGCCAAAATTTTCTTTTGCCAGAGAAAATTTTGTAAGAAATTTGAAATTAATTTCAAGGAACATGAAGGTTTAGGACTTAATATGATTTCGTTTACCAATCTCGACCTGACTGCGGTTGCGTTTGAAAATCATGTTACACTTGTTGTGTGCACAAGTGCAACCTTGAATTTATGTATGAAACGAAAGAGTAAAATTGGAGAAAAAAATGCTTAAAACTGAAAATTTATTTAATGTTACCTGCCACCAAAACCAATTCAGCTATAAATTGCTACAATTCTCTAGGAGAAGAGTCAAACGCAAACAAAGTCAGGCAACCAAACAACCAACCAAACAACAAAATAAACGTACAATGAAACATCATCATCACTTAAATGTACATCATGCAATTGTGTTTGTGATTGTAATGATGATGGCACGTAATGTTCTAAACAAGGTTACGTATACGCCCCTCTGCACATACAGAATATTTAATACAAACAAAATGAAATACGAAATTTATATAAATTTGTTTTTGTTGGTTTCTTTGTTTCTTCACGTTCTTCCGATTTTTATCATTTCCTGTTAATGGGCTTGCTTTATACTTTTCTCTCTCTCTACCTCCCTCCTTCCCTCTCTCTCTTCTTCTAAATTCATTATTTTTTTCAGTTTATCTTTCATTACTTTCTAATGTTTGAAATGAATCTAGAAAAACGTATAAAATAATTTGATTTCTATTTATTAAATGAAATAAGAACTTTTAAGTGTTTTGTAACTGCCAGACAGAAAGACATTTACTGCAGAGATGTCGCCGTCAGTGTTAGAGCGATGAAAACAGTTTAAAGTAAATGAGTTTATGATAAATTCAATTATGAATAAATATTTATTAGGAATAATTTAACGTTATGAGTCAACTTTTTCCATGGAAATTTAAGTCCTTTTTAAAGAGTAAAATTTCTATTTGTTGTGCAGCTGCCTCTCTGTTGAGGACTCACAATAAGCAGGGAAGACTTAAAACCGAAATTTTAAATTTCTTATCCAGGATGACCTCTCCTTTTCATTGTTCATGTCTCTTAAATAAATATGGCAGCATATCATTCGAACTGAACCTGGAACAACTCTTTGCTCATATATAAGACATCTGGCAAGCGAGTTAGGATGATTCCTTAGTTTTGTTGCTTATCTCTCGCATACTCTTCCAAGCTCTTCTTTTGCTAATGGAATATTCTAGACTCTGGATGTTTTCGTTTTTAATACACCATGGAGCAAACTTTCTATAGAAAATTTATGCTCTTTTGAAGAAGAGTAAATTTTCTATAGAAAATTTATGCTCTTTTGAAGAAGAGTAAATTTTCTATAGAAAATTTATGCTCTTTTGAAGAAGAGTAAATTTTCTATAGAAAATTTATGCTCTTTTTAAGAAGAGTAAATTTTCTATAGAAAATTTATGCTCTTTTTAAGAAGAGTAAATTTTCTATAGAAAATTTATGCTCTTTTGAAGAAGAGTAAATTTTCTATAGAAAATTTATGCTCTTTTGAAGAAGAGTAAATTTTCTATAGAAAATTTATGCTCTTTTTAAGAAGAGTAAATTTTCTATAGAAAATTTATGCTCTTTTTAAGAAGAGTAAATTTTCTATAGAAAATTTATGCTCTTAAGAAGAGTAAATTTTCTATAGAAAATTTATGCTCTTTTTAAGATGAGTAAATTTTCTATAGAAAATTTATGCTCTTTTTAAGATGAGTAAATTTTCTATAGAAAATTTATGCTCTTTTTAAGATGAGTAAATTTTCTATAGAAAATTTATGCTCTTTTTAAGAAGAGTAAATTTTCTATAGAAAATTTATGCTCTTTTTAAGAAGAGTAAATTTTCTATAGAAAATTTATGCTCTTTTTAAGAAGAGTAAATTTTCTAAAGAAAATTTATGCTCTTTTTAAGAAGAGTAAATTTTCTATAGAAAATTTATGCTCTTTTTAAGAAGAGTAAATTTTCTATAGAAAATTTATGCTCTTTTTAAGAAGAGTAAATTTTCTATAGAAAATTTATGCTCTTTTTAAGAAGAGTAAATTTTCTATAGAAAATTTATGCTCTTTTTAAGAAGAGTAAATTTTCTATAGAAAATTTATGCTCTTTTTAAGAAGAGTAAAATTTCTATAGAAAATTTATGCTCTTTTTAAGAAGAGTAAATTTTCTATAGAAAATTTATGCTCTTTTTAAGAAGAGTAAATTTTCTATAGAAAATTTATGCTCTTTTTAAGAAGAGTAAATTTTCTATAGAAAATTTATGCTCTTTTTAAGAAGAGTAAATTTTCTATAGAAAATTTATGCTCTTTTTTAACAAGAGCAAATTTTCTATAGAAAATTTATGCTCTTATTAAGAAGAGTTAATTTTCTATAGAAAATTTATGTTCTTTTTAAAGAGATCTTTTTTTTAAATTTATTTAAAGTCTCTTGAAAGTCTCTTGTTTCTTTAAAAATCTGTATAGATCCCGTATTAAATATTATAATTTATAATCTTCTTAAAATAAATATTTTATTGGATTTTTCCCAACTTCTTATCTGGTTATTACAAGAAAATTGTATTTTAAAACATGTAATCTGACCTTCATAAATTTGAAAATAAAATATTTCATTTTAAAGTTATGAAATATAATTATTTTGTTTTATTTATTTGCCGTTTGTGGTTAAAAGTAAAATTTTAATGATTTATTAATGATTAAATCAACCTTGAGTACTGAAATTGTTTTGTTCTAAAAGAAACGCAATAAAACAGAATATTAAAAAAAGAAAATATGAAAAATAATTTCCTTCGCCTTTTAAATAAGAAAATTAATTACAGTTTTTGAAACCTTTTGAAATTTAAAACTTGTTTTATATAAATAAATCCTAAGAAAATTATGATAAGAATCAGTTTTTCATGGTAGAATTTAAAAATAGCCTTAAAGTATGCTTTAATTAAAACTGTAAGGTGTTTTTTGCTGAAAAAGTTGTGAAGAAATTTTCGTGATTTTCTTTTTTGGAAAAGTTCTGAAAACAAGTTTTCATTAAATCATTTAAAGTTGGAAATTATTTTAGGAAAATAATAAAAAATTGTAGCCTACCTTAAGGCTGAGTTTTATTTAAGTTTTAAAGTATTTTTCAAAGTGTGTTTTTGTCTTATTGCTGGCTGGTGTCTCAAAAACTTCTCAACATTGCATGATAAAATATTATTTATTTTAAACTTTATTTTATTCAATTTGATTTCATTTTAAAAAGTGCCGAAAAGTTGTTTTTAATTTTGGATATTTATGTATCTTGTATTTTCTCATCTCACTCCACCAGCACAATTGGTGAAGAGGGCATATAAAATTTGTCACTCCGTGTGTAACGCTTAGAGGAAAACATCACAGAACCCATAATGTATATAAATATTCTTGCATCAAATCAAAAATCGGAGATGTTATAGCTTTGTCTGTCCATCTGTCTATTGTTGGCACGTTCACATCCACAATAATTGTCAGGGCTCAATTAAATTTGACCTGAGCATTTGCCATAGTCCTGAGGAGTTTAATATTTAAAATCAGCAATATCAGTTCAGTATATTTAAAGATATACACCGATATCTGAGGCAAACTCTTAATTTAAGCAAAAAAACTTTCGTTGACATAACGTATTTATTTCACATGCATTTGTGGTGTAGGGTATCAAAGATTCGACATAGTTTTTGTTTAAAATTTTGCCCTAAAAATATAATTTTGAGGGGAAGAAACTTTTTTGTGTCTTAATATTGTTCTTAATGTTGTGTTAGTTTAAGTTTTTCCAACTTATTTTCTTTCACGTGTTTTTTGTTGTTGTTGTTGTTGTGTTTAGTCAAGTGTTGTAAATTGCTTAAGTTTTATATTATGTAAAGAAACTAGAGAAGAAGAGAAAAACTTTAAGAACTAAAAATACTGCAACTGTTTTGACATTTTGAAAAATTAAAAAAAAAAACATTTTATAAATGAACATTTTTCACAACAACAAAAACACAAATGAAAAAGTTAGTAACATTAGAAAACAATTCTAAAAATAAAATATAAGAAAATTCTTTCTAAATGAGCTCAGCACTTTCATAAATAGATTAATTTCCACAAAAAATTTGCTCTCTAGAAGAAGTAGAATTTCTGTAGAAAATTTGCTCTTCTTAAAAAGAGCATAAATTTTCTATAGAAACTTTGCTCTTGTTAAAAAGAGCATAAATTTTCTATAGAAAATTTGCTCTTGTTAATAAAGAGCATAAATTTTCTATAGAAAATTTGCTCATGTTAATAAAGAGCATAAATTTTCTATAGAAAATTTGCTTTTGTTAAAAAAGAGCATAAATTTTCTATAGAAAATTTGCTCTTGTTAATAAAGAGCATAAATTTTCTATAGAAAATTTGCTCTTGTTAAAAAAGAGCATAAATTTTCTATAGAAAATTTGCTCTTGTTAAAAAAGAGCATAAATTTTCTATAGAAAATTTGCTCTTGTTAAAAAAAGAGCATAAATTTTCTATAGAAAATTTGCTCTTGTTAAAAAAGAGCATAAATTTTCTATAGAAAATTTGCTCTTGTTAAAAAAGAGCATAAATTTTCTATAGAAAATTTGCTCTTGTTAAAAAAGAGCATAAATTTTCTATAGAAAATTTGCTCTTGTTAAAAAAGAGCATAAATTTTCTATAGAAAATTTGCTCTTGTTAAAAAAGAGCATAAATTTTCTATAGAAAATTTGCTCTTGTTAAAAAGAGCTTAAATTTCTATATAGAAAATTTGCTCTTGTTAAAAAGAGCATACATTTTCTATAGAAAATTTGCTCTTGTTAAAAAAGAGCATAAATTTCTATAGAAAATTTGCTCTTGTAAAAAGAGCATAAATTTTCTATAGAAAATTTGCTCTTGTAAAAAGAGCATAAATTTTCTATAGAAAATTTGCTCTTGTTAAAAAAGAGCATAAATTTTCTATAGAAAATTTGCTCTTGTTAAAAAAGAGCATAAATTTTCTATAGAAAATTTGCTCTTGTTAAAAAAGAGCATAAATTTCTATAGAAAATTTGCTCTTGTTAAAAAAGAGCATAAATTTCTATAGAAAATTTGCTCTTGTTAAAAAAGAGCATAAATTTCTATAGAAAATTTGCTCTTGTTAAAAAAGAGCATAAATTTCTATAGAAAATTTGCTCTTGTTAAAAAAGAGCATAAATTTCTATAGAAAATTTGCTCTTGTTAAAAAAGAGCATAAATTTCTATAGAAAATTTGCTCTTGTTAAAAAAGAGCATAAATTTCTATAGAAAATTTGCTCTTGTTAAAAAAGAGCATAAATTTCTATAGAAAATTTGCTCTTGTTAAAAAAGAGCATAAATTTCTATAGAAAATTTGCTTTTGTTAAAAAAGAGCATAAATTTCTATAGAAAATTTGCTCTTGTTAAAAAAGAGCATAAATTTCTATAGAAAATTTGCTCTTGTTAAAAAAGAGCATAAATTTCTATAGAAAATTTGCTCTTGTTAAAAAGAGCATAAATTTTCTATAGAAAATTTGCTCTTGTGAAAAAAGAGCATAAATTTTCTATAGAAAATTTGCTCTTGTGAAAAAAGAGCATAAATTTTCTATAGAAAATTTGCTCTTGTTAAAAAGAGCATAAATTTTCTATAGAAAATTTGCTCTTGTTAAAAAAGAGCATAAATTTTCTATAGAAAATTTGCTCTTGTTAAAAAAGAGCATAAATTTTCTATAGAAAATTTGCTCATGTTAAAAAGAGCTTAAATTTCTATATAGAAAATTTGCTCTTGTTAATAAAGAGCATAAATTTTCTATAGAAAATTTGCTCTTGTTAAAAAAGAGCATACATTTTCTATAGAAAATTTGCTCTTGTTAAAAAGAGCATAATTTTCTATAGAAAATTTGCTCTTGTTAAAAAAGAGCATAAATTTTCTATAGAAAACAGTTCAAAAGGGTTAAGAATTTTTCGATTTCACTCCTAAATTTAATCATTTTCTAAACTTCCATTTACATTAATTTTCATAAACATAAAATCCCAAACAACATTGCAAAAAAAAAAGAGAAGAAAATTCAATTTATATGAATATTGTCATTCACGTTCTGTTACATAAAAGTTTTCACTGTTTGTGACGTGTTTTTGCGGTTTTCTGCATACAACAGACACGCACACATCACTTCACTGGGTGAATGTATTTAACATGACATATTTTGTTCTAGAGAATTTGTTGTATAAATTGAATATGTTTTTGTTGTTGTTTGTCTTGTACATTGGTATTAGAGAAACATATGTACGTTAGAATGATTATTAGTATGCGTGACTTGGAAACATTAGGACCAACAAAAAAAGGACTTTTAATTTTATCCGTTTAGCCGTTTACAAGAGCCTTCACAAATGAACAAAAAATTTAATAAATAACTTGTTAAATGTTTTGGAAGGAAGAGGGGAAACAAATACAACAAGTTGTAGTTTTTTTTTTGGTGTGTTTTTGATGGGTCAAGTCGTTGAGAATAGCACACCTTGATAGAGACCTAAAAGTTGTTCAAAAAAACTTTTTCTTTCTCTACATTTGCCAGCAAACAAAAACAAAAAATGTAGAACAATTTCTAGTGCTTAAACGCTCTAATAGTTAAATATTTTAAAAAGTATAACATATTAACAAGGTCAACAAAATGTATAAAATATGTTGCATACTTTTAGGCGGATTAACCTTAAAACATACTCTATTCTCATATATTTTTTTATTTTATGTAGTTTTTTTCCTTTCAAAGCCATAAAACAAATTGTATAAAAAAATCTTTATATATATTTCAACCTTTTGGCTTAGTGACCGCCTCAAGCAATTTATTGTTAACTCTACTACTCCATGTTTTGCTACTTTTAAATTGTCATAACCTGGCCTAAGTTACCCTAGATATTTTCATGTATATATGTGTTTTAATTAGAAAATAATTATGACCTTCTTTTTTTCTTTAAAACAACAAATGAAACATCTAAAAATGTAGTTCTATGTTAACTGAAATCATAAAAATTATATAACTTTTTTTTTAAAGAGAAAACATTAAAAAGTTATAAAGGGAAAATGGGAAATAATCTTATTATTAAAAATGTCCTTGTTTCCATTATTTTGATTTCAGAAATCTTTATATGTTTTGTTATAATGGCATTTTTCTGATTTTGTCGTACTGAGCGTATGATTAATATTAATTAAAAAGTTATTGAAGAAAAATTGTAATAACTTTTTTATTTTAAACGATAATTTTGAAATTCCAAAGGATTATAAAACTCAAGACTTTGAGCTTTAATTGTGATTAGAATTCGGTAATAAAATTAAAAAATTGTCAAAGATAATTTCAATTTAAAAAAGTTATTAGAGAAAAATTACTAAAATATTTTTATTTTTCAAACAAATTGAAAAATTCAAAAGGATTATAAAAATTAAGGATATTAGCTATAGATCTAAGGAGTGAAACGTTTTCATTAAAACTTTTCATCCAAGTCTTATTTGATGTTATGTTGAACAAGTTACATTTGTAAAACATAACAGTTATTAAGTTTATTATCAAACAAATGAAGATTAGATCTGATTAAAAGGAGTGACCAAAAAAAAAGTGCGTACTAAAATTATTAATTTTTAACAAAACCCAATCTTGTCCCTACAATAAGTTTGGCCAAGCATTCCATGGTTTGCCGTCAAACTGTTTCCAATGTTATTAAACAGTACCGGAAAAACTTGTCCATTAAAATAAAACCCAGTTCAGCCTGAAGGAATGCTCAACATGTTATTTCTAAAGCCAAAAAGGTAGAAAAGATTTTTAAGAGAGTTCCCAAAACATTCAATAGGAAAGCAGCCCATTTAGTTCAGTGCTCGCAGAATTTGGCTAAAAACTTAGAAGACAAAACCAAAATTGCTTGCTACATAACTGATGACAAAACGTATGTGTTCAGGCAGATTTTTTGCAACTTCCTGGTCAAAAATTGTATGTTTTTGATGCTCTATTGTTTTAGTCTAGAATTAATTTAGTTTTACTTTAAAAATAGGACAGTTTCCTTTAAAATTTTCTTTCCAAATTACTTAAATTTATTAACAAAATTTATTATCATACTAAACGTATGATTGATATTAATTCAGAGGTTATGTTGTAAGAATCTGTATAACTTTTTTGTTTGTTAAAAAAAATTTGAAAAATTTTAATAAAATTGAAAGCTAAGATATTAAGCTTTCATATAAACTTTTATTCGAATTTATTTGCTCTTAAATTTTAAAGAATTTTAACTTTTAAAGTAAAAATTCGCATATTTTTTTTAAATAACTTTTTCAACAAAAAGTTTTTTATTTATTTGTTTATATTTTTGGCAAATTTCTGTCAATAAAATATTTTTAATAATTAAAATTTATGCAATTAAAAAGTTTTCATTTATAAAAAACAGTTATATTTTGATAGAATTTTTTTTATATAAAAAGTAAAACTTTTCAAGGCAACAAAAATTATAAATTTAAAATGAATAAACAACATTTTATAAAAGTGTTTCCTATTTATACCCTCCAGCAGTACAAGTGGTGAATTATTTTTGTCATTCCATGTGTAGCATTAAGAAGGACTTATCTCAGACCTCATTATGTATATATATTTTTGCATCAAATCAAAATCAGAGGCGATGTAGCTATGTCCTTCTGTCTCTCTTTTGTTAGCACGTTTACATCCACAATAATTGACAGAGTTCAATGAAATTTGGCCGGAGTATTTGCTATAGTGCTGAGAAGTTTCCCATTTAAAATCAGCGAAATCGTTTTAATATGTTAAGAGATATAGACTGATATCTGAGGCAACCTCTAAGTTCAAGCAAAAATTTTTTCGTAAAATTGTCAATTGTAAATCCAGGAATTATTATGAAAGTTTGTCACAATATTGATCTATATGTACTTCACTGTCATTCCAAAAATTTTTAAAATCGGTTCAGTTGAAAAAAAGTTATAGCCACAAATATAACTCATTTTATAGCTTATTAAGTGTTTCTGTGTCAATCAAGAGAAATACTTTGTGAGTGTATGTGTGTGAGTGTGCATGTATGAAATATAACGTATTTACTTCATGCTTATTTGTGGTGGAGGGCATTGAAGATTTGCCATAGTCGATTATAGCATTTTTACTTGTTTAAACTATTAAATAATTACAAACAAGTTTAATTTTCTTTTCGCCTGAAAATATGCTCTATATTTTTAATGCTACTGACAAAATTAGGTTGCATAAAATTTTGGTTCATTTGTCTTGTCCTTTTCATAAATCAAGTAAAATTTTTTTTGGCGAAAACTATTTTTAACTTTTCTTTTTTTGTTTTTGGAAAATGACAATATTTTTTTATTAGATTTTTCTCTTCTTTTTCTCATTAGTTGATGATGTTGCCAAGTATTAAGAGAGAGAGATAGAGAGAGAGAAAGGAAGAAAATCAAATACACACACACAATCCTTGTAAACTTTTTCGTTTGTTTGTAAAGGAACAAAGGAATCAACAAAAATAGTTGAAAGTTTTTGGAAACGAAACGAGAGGATGAAATTGTAAATGAAACCAAAAGTAATAAAAAGCTTTCAATAGTTCTTTATTGCACTTTCATTCTTTGTTATTCAAACAGACAAACATTTCATGGTGTATTGACTTAAGAAGAAGAATTAGTCAAGTAAAAGGCGTTAATGAAAGTTTTTTTGAGGTTTCTTTGGTTCCTTTTTGGTTTTCTCTTGTAGAAATAGGAATAACATTTCTTTTAGGTTAGAAGTCATATTAGAGATTTCTAAATGTAAAGAATTTAATAAATCAAGATTTGATAGGACTTGAAGAATAAAAGGAATTTAAAAATATTATTTTTTTTTGGACCACTAAACGTATGATTAATATTAATTGAAAAGTAGAAAAAGAAAAATCATCATAATTTTTTTATTTTTATAAATATTTTTAAAATTTTAAAGGTTTTCAAAAGTCAAGATTTTGATGCTTGAAAAGTGACATTGAAAAATTCTTAACATACATTTATGTGAGTAAAAACGAAGCCATTAAACTAAATTAATCACTAAGTGATGAATTTTTAAACCTTTTTTTTTGAAAATCCTTCCATCGATTGTGATTGGAGCCCTTCAACATTCAACATCGAACATCAGCAACATACAACTTTTGATCTGGAAGTTAAACATGCACTCACTTTAACTTTTCTTGCCAACGAGTCCAAGCATTGAGTGTTGGGAGCCTTTTTGAAAATGCTTTCTATTTCTTGGCTTTGGAAAAATCATGTCACCCATTTTATCTACCTGAACAAGGTTTTCTATCAACGGACATGTTCTCCCGGTATTGTTTAATAGCATTGCAAACAGTTTGATGGGAGACTTGAAATCTTTGTTGACTTCTTGTAGGATCAAATAGATTTTTTTGAAAATATTTAAAAATTTTTGTAAGCAATTTTTTCTGATCACTGTTTTTAATTAGATTGACAAAATATTCATTAGACAGTTTAGTGAAAAACGTGTGTTAACTGAATTTAAATCAAAAAAATATTTATTTAAAACCTTTAAAAGAGATATTAAAATTTTTTGTTCTTCTAGACGTATGATTAATATTAATTATGAGAGTGTTAGAATATTGTTTATAACTTTCTTAATTTTTTAAATATTTTTATAATTTAAAAAGGATCAGAAAGCTTAGACTTTAAACTATAATTGGAGATAAAATTATCTTCAAAATCGCTTCTAATTTTTAAAAAAATTTAATTATTAAAAAAAAATTAAATAAATTTTTAAATTTAATTTTTTAAGTTAGTAACAGTTTTTAGTTTAGTTTTAATTAGTTTTAATATTGAAGTAATAATAATATTAATTTTTTATTGTGAAAAAATCTATTTGAGAAATTGAGAAAAGAAATTTTTTCTTACTAGACGTATGATTAATATTAATTATGGGAGAGAGTAACAAAATTTCTTGTAACTTTATTATTATTGATAATAATTTTATACTTCAAAAAGTATTTGAAAGCAAAGATTTTAAGCTTAAATTGTTAGAAAATCAATGCTTTAAAAAAAGCATCTTTTAAAACTCAAATGCCATACTTAACGTATGATTAATATAAATTTAAGAAGTTTTGTAGAAAATATGTCCATAATTTTTAGGATTCGTGAGGGTTTTTTTAAATTTAAAAAGGAATATTAAGTTAAGTCTTTAAGCCTGTTAATGCAGTTAACATATTTCGAAAAAATTATTTTTACTAAAAATATTTCTCTTTTATACTAAACGTATGATTAATATTAATTCAGAGGTGTTGTTGAAAATATGCCCATAACTTTTTTGCTTCTTAAGGGATTTTTATTATTTAAAAATAAGTAGAAAGCTAAGACTTTAGTCTATGAAATGTAATAAATATTTGTAGTAATTAATTAAAGCTTTTTAAACAAATTTTATATTAAGTGAAATAAATTTTATATTAAGTGAAATAAATTTTAAAACATTCATCAAAATTCTTCTGTTATTTTGAAAATTTCCTACTTTCTAATGTTTTATGGGAGAAAAACCTATATAATGAATACATATATACATAAATACATACATACATACATACATACATACATACATACATACATACATACACACATACATACGTACACTCACAAAAGTATGCAATATATTAAAGTTTTTCTTAAATATAACACAGGAATACTTATAGTTTATATTTTTGTTTATAACTGAACCGATTTTGATAATTTTTTTAATGGTAATAAGGTATATGTGACTTAATATTATGACAAAATTTCATTATAATTTGTCGATTTATAATTTACACTTTAACGAAAGTTCTTCTTTTAAATTTAAAGTTTGCATCAGATATCGGCGTATGTCTTTTAATATACTAAACGGATTATGCTGATTTTGAATAGGAAACTTCTTAGGACTATTACAAATACTTAAGTCAAATTTCATTGAACTGTGTCAATTATTATAGATGTGAGAGTGCCAGACAAACGGACATAGCTAAAATGATTATCTGGTCTTAGATGATTCCTTCTTAGCGTTACACATGAAACGACAAAGTTAATATACCCTCTTCACCACTTGTATATAATAAATATTTTCTTCTACATATGTATGTGTAGTTTTAATGACAGTTACTCTCTCAAACATTTGCTTGCTTTTTATTGTTTCTACAGTATGTACTGAAATAGTTTTTATGACCACCTTGACCTTCTACTAATAGTTTAGTACCTTAATAGTACTACTAAAAGTAGACTATAATATTTTTAGAATATTTTTTTTATATCATTTTCTAAGTTCTCTGATACTTAAATAAGTTTTATATTCAAATACTTTAGGGTTATTTTTTTTAACAAAACCAACAAAAAAAATTTGCTAAAAAAAAATTACTAGACTTTTGACATAAAAAATTTACAACAATAGTTGTTGTACTACAACTACAACTAGTTAACAACATACATACACTCTTTGAAAGTCATAGAGGAAAAGCTTAAAAGAAACACACTTGAAACCTCAGCAGGAAAGCTTAAAATGTATGTGTTCCTATACATATATATATATATGTGTGTGTGTGTGTGTGTTATATATGTATTATAGTCACCAAAGTGGTAGTTTCCTTTTTGAAAAGGGTTATTAAAATGTAGTTGGATTTTTTTTGTTGCCTTCTTATGAAGAGTGAAGACCCTCTTTTTGAAAAAAAGAAAAGTGAAAAGAAAAACTAAAACATATTTTTAGGGGTTAAAATAAATAGTTTATTTTTAAATGGATTTAAAAATATAAGAATTTTTAGAAAATTATTTGACAAAATATACATTGAATGAAAGCTTAATATCTTAGCATTTATTTTCTTTTTAAATTTTAAATTTATATATAAAATTATGAAAGTTATGAAGGTTTTTCCATTTTAAATCTCATAATTAATATTAATCATACGTCTGGCATCACAAAATGCAAGATATATATAGACGTATAGATTCTTTAGCATTTTTTTCTAGTATTTTTTAAATAAAATTTTTTTATATAATTTATTATAAAAATAATTTATTGAAATTTTTTCTTTAAAAAGAGCAGAAATTTTCTTTAAAAAGAGAAGAGACTTTTTCTTTAAAAATAATCTTTTGAAAAGTTTCTTATTTTTTTATGCAAAATATTTAAGTCCAAAAAATCGATAGAAAAAAAATTTATTCAACATTTTTTTGAAAGAGAATTTATTGAAATTTTCTTTAAAATGAGAATTTATTGTAAACATTTTTAAGAGAGAGAATTTCTCGATTTTTTTCTTTAAAGCGATAATTTTTTGAAAGTTGTCTTTTTGTAAATTTTCTTAAAGAACGTTTATTAAACTTTTCGGAGAGAAATTGTCAAAAAGAAATTATCTTTTAATTTCTCTTTATTGCAAACGTTTTAAAGAGAGAGAGAGAATTTCTCGATTTTTTCTTTAAAGCGATAATTTTTTGAAAATTTTCTTTTTGTTAATTTTCTCAAAATACGTTTATTTAACGTTTCGGAAAAAATTGTCAAAAAGAAATTATCTTTTAATTTCTCTTTATTATAATGTTTCTCTCTCAAGAGAATCTTTTAAAAATATTTTCATTAAGGAAAACATCAAAAATGTCCTTTTTAAAGAATTTTTTTTGCGTGCGGATAATGAAAACAAATTGTTCTCTTTACATTGAATTTATTACAAATATTCGCTTCGAATTTATCAAAAATTCTCTTAAAATATAATTAAAAAAAAAAAGAAAAAATAATTTTAATAAATTTAATAAAAACATTTTCTCTTGCCTTTCAAAGTATTTACGAAAACTTTTTAGAAATTTATAAATTTTTTTTTTAAAAAGGAAATTTATATTTATAGAAATTTATTTTTTAAGAGCCTCGAAACCTTTTTCAAAAGAGAATCTATCAACAAATCTCCTAAATAAGAAGAATTTATCCAAAATGGTTTCTAAATGAAAATTTAGCAAAAATTTAGTTTTTAGCTTTTAAGAGATTTTATCAAAAATGTTCTTTAAATTTTCTCTAAAATTATTTTAAAATAATTTTCAATTATTTTTCAATAATTTTTTTCTTATTGAAAATCTCCTTAAACAGAATTTCTAAAAATTTTGTCTTAAAACTTTCTCTTTAACGGTAAATGATTTAAAACTAAGAGAGCATTTTTGGTTAAAGAGAATTTAAAATATTTTCTCCTCAAGGACATTTGTGCGAAAACGTTCTCTTAAATGAGAATATAGCAAATTTCTCTTTAACTATAATTTATTAAATTATTCTCTTAAGAGATATTTTTTTGAAAATTCGTTAAAGAGAATTTTTAAAAATTTCCTCTTTAAGGTGGATTAAGCGAACATTTTTACTGAAGAAAGAATTTATAGAATTTTTTTAATTAAATTTTGGAAAATTTTCTTTGAAAATAATCTAAAAGAAAATTGTCTTTAAAAAATAATATTTTACGAACAAATTCTTCAAAAAGTTTCCTTTGAATGAAAATTTATTAAAAAGAGTATCGAATTGAAAATCTGCTAAAAGAGATTCTCTAAAATTTTCTTTAAACGTACTCTCAAACGATAATTTATTTAATTTCTTCTTCCAAAAGAACATTTTTTAAAAATTTCTCGTTGAAGATAATTTAAAATAATTTCTCTTTAATGAGAATTATGCAAAAATTTTCTCTTGAAAAGAGAAATTATCAAATTTATTTAACGATAATTTAAATTTCTCGTTGAAGTGAATATAAAAAATATTCCTCTTTAAGAAAATTAAGCGAAATTTTCTCTGAAAAATGAATTTATCAAAAATTTGCTTTATAAGTCAATTAAAAAAAAAGATCTCTAAGAGAAAATTATCTTAAGAAGAACATTATACGATAATTTACTTTAAAAATGATAAAAGATCTGTTAAAGGAGTAATATTTTATTGAAAAGAGAACGATAATTTATTTAAAATAGCGGCCGGCAGAGAGTAATTCCCACATTCTCTGCTTGTACATGTGAGAACTGTTCATAATTTTCTCTTAAAGTACAGAGAAAAAAAAAATTACTTATTTGGTCACAATAATGCAAAAACAATCATGAAATAATACCATTATTTTAAAAATAACATTATTTACTGTTTGAAATTTAATAAATATTTAGAAGATCATATAACCATATTTCGCTGAAACTTTTTTTCAGTGTATTTGAAGAATTATCCTACAACACCAGCAGTTTCAGTGACGGCTCAAGACAGACTAAGTGAATTTTAAAAAAATTTATGAGCATGAAAAAAGTAAAGAGTAAAAAACAGTTATGGCTCTAAAGAGTATTTAAAAAATCTAAAGAGTATTTAAAAAAATCACTTTAAAGAGAATTTATCACAAAATTTAATGAAATTTTTAATGAAAATTAAACACATTTTTTATTTTTAACAGAATTTAAAATTTTTTTCTTTGTCTAAAATGTTTCAAAGAATAATTAAAAAAAAATAATTTTCAAAAGAATTTAAAAATTACAATTTTGTAAGAGTATTTATCAAATTTATTAAACATCGGCCAAAGAAATAAAATTCTCTTCTTTAGAATAATTAAAAAAGTCCTTTAATAAGAATAAATTAAAATTTTCTATTTAAGAGAATTTATTAATTTTTTCTTTCAAGAGAATTTAACAAAAATAAAAAAATTTCCTCTTCATCGAATTTATCAAAAATTTCTTTCCAAAAGAAAAGACTCTTTTTAAAGATCATCAAATTTATTGAAAACCACCTAAAAGAGAGTTTTACAAAATTTTTCTTTAAAGAGAATTTACCAAACATTTTCTCTTTAACGATAATTAATTAAAAATCTTCTCTTAAGAGAGCAATTTTCAAAAAATAATTCATTTAAAATCTTCTCTTAAGTGAGCATTTTTCAAAAAATTCTTGACAATTAAGAGAAATTTTTCTCCGAGAATTCTCTTCTCGAAATCGAAAATTTTCTTTTAAAATACAATTTTGAAAAATTCTCTAAAAAGGAATCTAATGGGAAATTGCCACTATTTGGAGTTAAAAAATTCCTTTATTTTCTACAAATGCAATTTTCTTTAATAAATCGTTTGATGATTTTTGTATTTCTAATGTACTAAAAATTGTAATAATCATCTTGTTTTTTCTCTCTTTATTTTCTCTCTCTTACACTTTTGATTGTAAGTTTTTATCTAAAATACATTTAATAATTTAATGTCAGTATCGTATGTTTTTCTTCTTTTAGTTGAGGGGGGGGTATAAAATAACATTTATATCTTTGAAATTTTTTCTCTTCTTCATTTTCTAGATGTTTAATATCCACCCATAAGTTTTGATTAATGTTTGTTTTCTTCTGCTCGTCCTCTGCTCTTTAGGGAACGTGTTTAAGAGTTGATATTTGAAATCATATTTATTTGTATATATAAATATTTTGTGTATGTGTGTATGAGTAGTGCAATATTGTGTGGCAAGAAATTGTAATATATCTTATCAATGCAATGAATAACTTGTACATGAAGATGTTTTAAATTTGACAGAGAAAATGTGTTTTTTGTTTTGAGCCAAAAAGTAGGCAATAAATTTTTGGCGAATTAAAGATTTTTTAAGGAGTTTTTTTTTTTGCTGAAAGTAATTTGAAAAATATTTGAGTTCTAAAGAATCTAATGGGTTGTACACCAAAAAATATGCTCTACAAACTTCAATATTTAATCCTTAAAAATATGCAACGTTTTTTAAAAATCATTACATTTAATGATTACTTTAAAAATTAAGTGCCTGTTATCAGATCCTATAAGTATGCTACCATTTTCCAATTAACTCAGTTTATTTCGCCTAAAATCCCATTCCATGTATTTTATCATTTGAATGTTAACTTTTATTATCACAAATTCACATTTCAGTTTCAATTCTTGAGTTTTTTTTTCATTAATTTGCAAAAATTGCCAACTTAAGCATCTGAAAACGAGCAAAAACGTTTCTTTTTTTTTTGACTTTCCCTAACCAAAACCTAACACAATTCCCACACATGTTTTTATCTTTTTTTCTCACAAAAGAAATATATAAACTCTTGCTTTTCTGCAACCCCGGAGACCCATTGGTCCAAATAACAGTACTCTTTTTTCCCTCACAAACCCACTTTTACATGTGTTTTTCCCATATGGTTACATAGAATTTATGTCCTTCTTGTTCTATACAAACTATTGCATACACAAAGGCGCATACTTGTTTAAACATTCTTAGTTTTTTTTTTGTTAAGTTTACTTCTATTTCCTTTCTACATTTGTTGAGTTTTTCTGAGAATAAATTAAGCAAAAAGAATTGTGGTTGAATAGTAAATTTAAGGCCAATCATTTGTTACTTTAATAGATTTTTGTTATCACTAAAATTAAAGCATATGTCAAGGCGTTAGAAATCTAAAAGGCGTTTAAATGAAATGATTTGTCTTTTGTAATGTATTTTTGAAATGATTTATCTTTATTAATGACTCTGCTTGAATTTACATAAAACTTTCTTTAAAAGCTTTTATTAAAAGATAAAAAATTCATTTGAAAAAGTTTATTATAGTTATTTTTTAAAGTTTTAACGACTTTTCTTCCTTTAAATTCTTAAAACGTTTTGAATTATATAATTTTCAAACGAATTTTTAAAATCATTTTTAGGTTTAAACTTAAACATTTTTCGTTTTTCCAATAACTAAGCTTTTCTGGATTTCAAAAGCTTTAAGTTTTGTTTGAAAAAGGTTTTTAAAACAACTTAATGAAAAGCTTTTTATTATATATTTTAATTTTTCAATAAAGCTTATTAATGCTTAAAGCATATGGGAAAAGCTTTCATTAAAGCTCATTGAATAAAGCTTTTAATGAAACTTATTATTTGAAATTCTTAAAAAAGTTAATTTAAAAATATTTCATAAAAAACTTTTGAAAGCGCTTATTAAAAGTTTTGAAAGTGAAAAGATTTAAAAAGGTTTATTAATAAATAAAAAGCGCTTATTAAATGAGGCTTGAAGGAGCTTTCAATTAAGTTTTTAACTTAATACGTTAAAAACTTAACTTAATACGTTAAAAAACTTAAAAGGTTCGAAAAGTTTTTTAAGAAGCAGCGATTTTTGGAAATGTTAAAACTATGTAAAAAAGGCTTATTAAAAAAGCTTTAAACATTGTTTGTTAAAGCTTTTTAAAATCGTTTATAAAGGAACTTTTATAAAGCTTTAAAAGGTGTTTTTTTAAATAAGCTTTTAATTTAGTTTAACTTTTAAAAAGTGTTTAATTAAGCTCTTATTAAAAGCATTTTTATCAAGCTTTCTAATTAAGCTTTTTAAGAACATTCAGCAAATCTGTTAACAATTTTAAATAAATCTTACTGAAAAAGCTTCAAACAAAATAAATACTTTAAAAAATTTTTTATTAATAGAACTTTCAAAAATTTATTATTAAAACCTTTAAAAAATAAAGATTTTTTCTAAAAAAGAGAAAAAAACTTTCATTGGGCATTTCATATAAGTTTTATAATTAAAATTTTCAGATTTATTAAAAAAGCTTTCAACAATTATTATGGACAAATCCCTCCAAGAGCTGTTTATATTCTTATTTTGTATTTTTTAATTAAAAACTTCAGCAGAGCTTTCATTAAAAAAATCAAAAAAGTATTTAATGAAGAAAATTTTATATATATTGTAATTTTTTTATTATAAATTTCAATAAAGCTTTTATTGAAAAAATTCAGTTAACTTTTATTGAAAAATTTTAAGCTTTTATTAAAAAAATTCAATAAAAGTTCAATAAAGCTTTAGTACAAAATTTTTTGCTTTTAACAAGTTTTTATGAAAAGCTTTTACTGATAACGTCTTGTTTTAAACATTTCAGCAAAGCTTTTAGGAAAAAGAATACAAAAAGTTTTTATTAAAAAAATAATAAAGCTTTTATATAAAAAAATAAGTAAAGCTTTTATTGAAGAAAAAGTTCAATATTAAAATTCTATTAAGTAAATTTTAATAAAGCTTTTTTTGAAAAAATTGAATAAAGCTCTTATTGAATAAAATTCATTGAAACTTCTATAGAAACAAAATGTCAATAAAGCTTTGATAAAAAATAATTTCTTTTTTATAAAAACGTCTTCAAAATGTTTTTAAAAAAATTATATAAAACTTTTAATGAAAATGTTTAATAAAGCTTTTATTAATAAAACATTTATAAAGAAAATAAGACTTTTTTGAAAAAATGTCAATAAAGTTTTGATAAAAAAGCTTTAATAAAAATTGTTTTAACTAGTTTTTATGAAAAGCTTATTCAAAACGTTTATTAAAGAAATTATATAAAGCTTTTAATGAAAAAAATTTCAATAAAGCTGTTATTAATAAAACTTTTAGAAAGTAAATTTAATAAAGCTTTAAATTAAAAAATGTCAATAAAGCTTCAATAAAAAAGCTTTAAAAAAGTTCTTTAGAAAAGCTTTTGAAGAAGCTTTTCTTATTATTTTATTAAAATAATTTATATAAAGCTTTTAATGAAAAAATTTCAATAAAGCTTTTACAAAGTAAATTATGTAAAGCTTTTATTGAAAAAAATGTCAATTAAGCTTTAATGAAAAATACATTGTTTTTAAAAAGTTTTTTAATGAAAAGCTTCTTCAAAAAGTTTACTAAAAAGTTATTTCAAATTTTTCGATCGATCATTTACCTCTTAAACGTTAAATTCTTAAATCATATTAAAAAAATCCTTTTTAATCTTAAATTAAGGTTATTTGCTACTTTAGCTTTTTGTTTGAACAATAACATGCCATTTCAAAGCTTTCTCCCCTTTTTCTGTCAACTAAACAAACTATTAAGTTTGTTTAAAGTTAAAAAAGAGAAAATAGATAATTTAAAGCATATAATCAGGCGATTCAATCAATGAAGCTTTTAAAACTGCTTGCAATTTCTTTAGAAATTACTTTGCTAAACAATTTCCTCCCTTTAGCTTCTTCTACTCTTTTAACCATAAAATCTATCTATCAACTGTAATTATGGGTTTTTGTGTGTTTGAAAGGTAAATAGATAGATGTGTGTGAGTGTGTGTGGGTGTGTAAATGCTTAGTTGCAGAAATGTAATTAAAATTAATAGTCTATCTAACAGGGTTTTAATTAGGAATTTCAATCAAAACTTATGAATAACTTTGATTAAGCAAATGAAAAAAAGAATTAATCGTAATCTTTATTTAGATGAGAAAGATTTTAAAATATGGTTCATTTAGAGGAGAGAGTAGCAGGTTTTAATTAGTAGAATAGTTTTTATTGTTTTTCTTTTCCATTACACATGTTGGTTTATTCCTGTTTATTATCTTTGTTATGGCAATAATTAAAAAATATGTATATTTATTTCTATAGCCTACATTAAGGCTAATCTAAATTAAAATAAAACATTGCCTACTTTTGTGTGTTTTTTACATTGTGATTTTAAATCATAATTTCTGCCTACAAAACTTTTAAACTCCATTTTCTTTTATTTGAAACATTTTATAAAGTTTCTACTCCAACTCTCTCAGACTGTATTAAAAAATTATATATGATTTTTTTTATTTTAAGGAGTGAAATCGAAAAATTTTAAACATACATATATGTTAATAAAACGGAACTACAGTTAACAAAAATATAGTTTTAATCACCAGTAATGAAATTTTATACAATTTTCGGAAACCCTTTCATTATTGTTTCAATAGTGATTTCTATCACCTTTTTCGAACAGGTAGCCCATCTCCGTTTAAAAACTATCACACTTTTGCACATAATTTTTTGTGTTCTTCAATTCTTTGTTAATAAGAGCCCAATATCTCCACTAGCCTTAGCTCCAGGCAGTTTGGAGGATTTATCTCTTTTGGTACAAATACCACATTATTGTTCGTGTACCACTCAAGAGCTTGATTACCATGGCAACAGGATGCTAAGTCAGGCCATAAATAAGTGAACATATGAAGTCGGTGTACATTCTTTATTGTAAATTTCGGTAATTATAGAGCCCGTTGTAACAAATGATTGGCTTCTTTTGTCGTAACTGGATATTGTTTGGCATTCCAAGAACTTTTTGGGAAGTTTTGACTTCTTTTGGGCCCTAAACTTTTCTTAAGTATAAGTTGCTAAAAATCTGCCAGAATATAAGTTTCGTCATGCAAAAAAATGGTGTTTAAGTATACCGTTCGACTCAGAATCATTTTCTAAGTCGATTGATATATCTGTCCATCTGTCTGTCTTTCTGTCTGTCCGGCCATGTAAACGTTTTACAGACCGCAATTTTTGAAATATCGCAATAAAATTTGGTACATGTTATTGTTTTTTGGTCTCTTAAAATTGGCCATGTGCGGTCCAGTTTATTATTTCCTATAGGTCCCATACAAATCCCTTTTCAAATATCACTTTTAAATAAATAATTGGTAAAATTGACGCAAATATAAGTAAAAATCGTTGTGCATAATTATACGAGGGTCGGTTTATTATTTCTTATAGTCCTCATATAAACCCCCCTTCAGAAAAATTCATTTTAAAACGCATAAATTTAACTTAAATTTAGTATCACAATAATGTTACTGCACTTTTAAGTATAAATCAGAAAATCTATTTATACGAGGGTCGTTCATTATTTTTTCACAACCATCATTTTTTAATGATAATCAGGCTTGACCGACTATACATTCTTACTTGTTTTAAACCGGCTTTAATTTTGATTTTTCGTATCAAATAGTCCGTGTACTGAACTAATCCAGCTGCTTTCCTAACGGATGTGTTGCTGGGAGCTCTTTTGAAAATGCTTGCTATATTGTTGACTTTAGAAACATCATGTGGAACATTCCTTCTAATCAATTTTTTTTTTTTGTCAAAGGACAAGTTCTTCCGGTACTGTTTAATAACAGTTTGACACCAGACCTTTGAATGCTTGACAAACTTTTTGTAGGACCAAGTTGGGTTTTGTTCAAAATATTTAATAATTTTAGGACGCATTTGTTTCTGGACACCCATTTTTATCAGATTAAGAGAATAATCATTTGAATGACATTATAACTGACATATTTTAAAAAGATAACTTGACCAAGAGAAATATAAACTTTTAACCCAAATTAAAGTTTTAATAAAAAAACGTGTGTTAAGAATATTTCGTTCTCAGTCCTTAAAGAGAATAATATGGCAAAAAATAAGGTCATACTCTTTTTTCCAACCGTACTCACACATTCAGACATTTATTTAACTGATTTTCTTCTTCTACAACAAAACTTTTGACGCAATTTTTTCCTTTTGCAAGAAAAAAAGTGTTTTAAAAATGAAAAAATGGAATCAAGATATAAAAAGCCACTTTTTTATTTAAATTAAAAAAAAAATACAGAAATAAATGAGGTTTTTCTCAAACTTACATAAGTTGATAAATAAAACAGTATAAAAAAGTATAAAAAATTATAACAAAAACGTATAATACAGAAGAAGAAAAAAATAATATGAAATTTCTTAGAAATTTCAGTTTATACAATTTAAAATAGAACTATACGCAGCATACTATAGGGCTGTTAAATAATAAAGCATACTTTTGGGATGCACTAGAGTATGCACGTAAAGCTCTCAAAGTGTAAAGGGTAATTACGTAAATGTAAATACCCTGATTATACCAACAAATTTATGTTGTATAAAAACGTCTTATTCTATAAAGCACAATAAAAAGCTTTAAAGGATATTTTTTGTTGTTGTTTTCCTTGTTTAAAAGATTAATGTTAATGGATTATGACTTTTCATATCAAAGTCTTTTAGTTTTTATAATAAAATGTATATAAACAGGAAAGTTATAGGTCTAATATGTTATTATGTCTGGGTTTAAAATAAGTGAGTCATTGTCTATGATTTTAATTAGAGAAATATTCTATTTCAACAGTTAGAAATGAACTTTAATAGATTTCATAATAAAAATTCTAAAGTTTCTTTTTAAAGTTTCAAAAAAGCTCTATTTTGAACACTAAAAAGATACATTTTGAGCTTTTTTACAAAAAATATCTATAATCATATTTTTTAATAAAAGCTTTAATTATATTTTTATGTGATAAAGTAATTATATAATATAAACAAGCTTAAAAAAGTAAATGCAAGACATATGAAAAAAGCTTTATAAATATTTTTTAATTTTTTCTAAAAAAGTAAATAAAAGTTTAAAGGTAAAGCTTTACAGATATTTTTCTAGCTTTTCAAAAAAACTCTATTTTCAAAATTAAAATGATATATTTTGAGCTTTTTTACTAAAAATATCTATAATCACATTAAAGCTTAAAAAGTAAATACAAGACTTATTAAGAAAAAGCTTTAAAATAATATTTAGTTATTTCTAGTTTTTAAAAAGCTCAGTTTTGAACATTAAATTTATTTGATGAATTTTTTTTTTGTATCAAAAAATTTCTTTCACAACATTTTTACTACGGTTCTATTTCAATCACAACAAGTTTTTTGAGAGCTTAATTTTTAACTTTAAAAGTAATATGTTAAGCTTTATCAATCAAATACACATTAAGTCTTATTTATAGAACATTAATTCGCAATAAGCATTCTTTTCATTCTTTTCAGAAAGCTTAACATTTTAAAAATAAAAAAAGAAAAAGTTTTTTCTAATTTTACTTGCTAAAACTTTTGAAATAGGATTTTGCAAATCAAGAAATTAAAGTTTATTTCGTGGGTTTTACTTTTCGAAGACAAAAAATCCAAAAAGACTAGTTTAGAATGTTCCATTTAAAGCTTTTTTGAACTTTTTCATTAGACAGTTTTTTTTTCAATTTTATTTATTTGAACTAAAAGTTAAAAAGAAACTTTTTCAAACATTTTTTCGATATTTCAAAAAAAGCTTTTCTGCATTTTCGTATATTTTTTTTTAATTTCAAGAAACGTCATTACGAAGTTTACTTTTTTAAAAACCTTAAAAACAAATTATTGTGAGAAGTTCCAAAAAAGCTTTATATTAAAATGTGCCTATTAAAGCTTTTTTGAGCTTTTCTTGTTAAATAAAAAATAATAATAAATAAATTTTTCGATAAAAGTTTTTTTTTTATTTTTTTTAATAGACAGTTTTAAAATAAGAGCTTTTTTCCAACTTTCAAAAAGCTTTGTTTATTTGAACGTTAATTTTAAAGAAAAGTAGCAAACAGATTTTTTAATATCTTCAAAATTGGTTAAGATTGTTTAAAGCTGTTTAAAATGGAGCTTTTTTAAACAAAAAAATATTTTTTTAAGGAATATCCTTCAAAGCTTTAATTTTTTTAATTTTTATTAAAAAAATCATTATTCACAGTTTCATTATTTCCCGAAAAGAAAAACCGGAAAAGCTTAAATAGGCACAGGCTTAAAAAATTACAATGAATTTTTTAAAGCTTTAATAAAGGTTTTTTAAAACTTTAAACAATATTGATTTGAGTTTTTTCAAAATGAATAAACTTTAAGAAATTTTAATTTAATATAAAAAATCCTCAATAAAGCTTTTTTAATTTACTTTAAAATATTAAACATTTTGCAAGCTTTTAACTAAATATATATCTTAATAAAGCTTTACAGTAATTCAAAAAACAAAAATATTAAATGTTATTAAAAATGTATCTAAAGAATGCTTTACAATAATTCTATAATTGAAAAAGCTTTTAATAAAAGTTTAGAAAAAGCTTAAAAAGGCCCATACGTAAAAAAAATTGTTATACATTTTTTAAAGCTTTAATTAAGATTTTTTAAAACTTTCAAAAATCTTGATTTCAGTTTTTTTCAAAAATTTGCTTTAAAATATTTAATATTTTGAAAGCTTTTAACTGAAAATATATTTAAATGAAGCTTTAAAGCAATAATTCTATATTAAAAATCTCTATTAAATAAAGACAGCTTTTTTACCTGCCTGTTTGTTTCAATTATAGAGAAGAAAGCTTTTAATTTCAAATATAAAAAAGCTTTCAATAAAACTTTGTTTCTTAAAATACAAAATAAGCTTTTGTTCTTGTATGTTAATAAAAGCTTACTTTTTAAATAGAAATTTATGTTTAAAAATTTATATGTTTTATCAGCTTTTCAAAAAGCTTTTAAGAAAAGCTTTTAATTATATTTTTTTAACAGGCTTAACAATTTGATATCAAAATTAAACGTTTAAAAATGTTTTTGATAATTTCATTAACCTGATAAAAGCTTCTCTTAAAAAGGACTTTAAATATGATGTCATGATAAATTCATTAAATATTTTTCACTCTTTTAGCCCAGATATTATAATTGTTTTTTAAAAATGAACAAAATCACTGCATAGTTTTAGGGTTTGTTCTTAATTTTTACATGTACTTGATACTTTTTAAAAATGAAATAAAATTATTTAAATTTCAGTATTTTTTTCTTTATTTACTCTTTCATTTTAATTTATATTTCAATACAAAAATTTCTGTTTTTCAATGGAAGACAAAACTTTCCAACATTGAATATCCTTTTCATTATTTTCCATAAAATTTTTGCTCACATTTTTTTTGCAATTTTTATTTCTGAAGGGACAAAAGAAATAAGAAATTTTTATATATATAAAACTTTTGTTGTATTTTTATATACACTAGAGCCCCGATGCAAACAGAATTGACGTTTTCAAAATGCTTGTATTTTTTGATTCAAAAAAGAATTTCCGTTACTTCTTAATGTAGTATTTTGCTTGAGGTCGGAGTTCATAGAAAGACCTTTATTGTTTATTTCTTGTTGCATATTTTTCTTACTGTTGTCGCACTAGTTCAGGAACTCTTTTTGTGTAAACAAATGAAACATTTTATTACGTCCAAAAAAAACATTCTCACTGGCTCCGAAATCATCAGAATTTCCATTACTCCTTGATGGAATATTTTTCTTAAGGTCGAAGCACATGGAAAGAGCTTTATTTTTTAATTACGTCCTTTTTCAGTGACATTCTTCACTTATTTAGATCATCTATCCAAATCGAAAGATGAGACTCCATTCTAACCAATAAAGGACAATTTTAGCGAATTGATTTATATTATCACTGTTCTTTTAGTTGTAGGTGTTAGTCCAAGAGGTTTTTCTATATAAACAGCCTTTTCCACCGATTTGAAATGGTTAATTACGTCTTAATTTAGTTAAGACGGTATAAAAACGAGGCAAATCGATACAAATCAAAGTTTTTCAGTTCTTAAAAAGCAACAGAAATCCAAACGATGCAAATCGGTAATCAAGGCTCTGGTGTACATGAAAAAAAAAAACATATTTTTATATAATTTTTTGTTTGTTTTTATTTTGTTAGTTTATGAAAATGATGACAAATCTGACATCTTTCATTGAGATCACGTTTTACAGTAGAGTGTGTTGGATTTCTATATGTTTGGTTTGTATGTAATTTAAATTATACACAAACACACTGACATATAAATAATAATACAAAAATAAATTCTTGTATATAAAAGAAACTTTTGCACACATACTTGTGTAAAAAAAAAATTGCATCAAAATTGTTGTAACCTACATACACTTACATACAAAATAAACAAAGACCCCCACACATACTTACATGCTCACACACACAGACCAACACTCTGACAAACAATTTTTAAATATTTATGGAACGAAAGAAATCTGAATGAAGAGAGAAAAAAAATTGTAACTTGTTTATTATACCCTTCACCACCTCAAGTGGTAACGCTAAGAAGGAATAATCTCAGACGCCATAAATATATTCCTGCAACAAATGAAAATCTGAGACGATTATGATATGTCAGTCTGTCTCAATGAAATTTGGCCTAAGATGTTCAAAAAAATTGGTTCAGAATATCAAAATATAAAGACAGATATCTAAGCCAAGCTCTAAGTTCACATGAATTTGTGATGGAGGGTATTGAAGATTCGGCATAGCCGAATGTAGCCTTCTTACTTGTTATGTTTTACATTCAACACATTTGAGTTTGATTTAAAATTTAAATATTTTTTTTAAGAATTTCCCTTTTTTCTGAACAAACAGAAGCTCAGAAGTTTTCTAAACAAATAAAAATGTTATATAATTTAACATTCATATTTGTAGGTAACAAAATGACTGAAAATAAAAAAATAATCAAATATATATTTTTATTTTTCTTTACAAATAAATCTTTCTTTTTATTTTAAATCTTAGAAAAGATTTTTTACACAGAATTAAAGCTTGAAATCTTAGCATTTAAAATCATTTTAAATTTTAAAAATATTTTGAAAAGAAAAAAAGTTATAGCAAATTTTCCTTAATAACCTCTGAATTAATATTAATCATACGTTTAGTAGTGCTTAATTTTAAAACTAATTTTTTGGCTCTTAAACACAAAATTTTTAACAAAGTTTTAATAACTAATTATTAATCAACAAATATTTAATTTATATCTCTTATTATAAACCAAACATATGCTGCACAGTGGTCCCAAAAAGTTATTCCAAAATTAGGGAATTATTTATAGAAAATAATTTCATAACTTTGGAACAACTAAATATTGTCATCCTTGAGGTGTAGTTTGATTGATTTGGAGCAGCACAAGTTGTTAGTGAGTGCAGGAGTTGCAGTGTGGTACCCCAAAATTGGTATCTTCAGTTATTGATTTTTTAATTCGCCAAAATTTTATTCATTTTAAAATTGCATAAAGGATATTTAGGCCTTGTTATTCTCTACACTAAATAAGATAATGCAATATATTTATTATTCTCTTTGGAACTTGATAGGATCGATTTGGATCCAAAAGAAAAAACTCAAAAAAAAAAAAATGAAAAATAAAATAAAAACTAAACCAAATTAAATCAAATGTTTCTGTCAGGAGCATTTTAAACAAAAAGTTAAAGCTTTAACATTTCGTGCAAAAGGTCCGAGCACTGCCTTGCTACCAGATGTGTTGAGAACTCTTTTGAAAATGCTTTAAATTGTTTGGCTTTGAAAATAACATGTAGACGATTCCTTTCTACCTGAACCAGATTTTCTATTAACTGATAAGTTCTGTAGGTTCTTTGTAAGAACACCTTAGAATGATGGGCCAACTTGGGTGAGGATCAAAGACACCTTGATAAAATAAAAATAAAATAATGCTTGATTTTAAGGTTTTAATGAAAAAACGTGTGTTAAGAATTTTTCGATCTCACTCTTTTATAGTATAATTTTTAAGCTTTTATTTTCAGCTAAAGAAATTAATTTGATTTTTTAAAATCCCTACAAATTTACCAAAGTTATGACATAATCCATAAAAATTTACATAATTAATATTAATCATACGCAACCCTTTAAATATTTTTTAAATGATTATAACTTTTAAATTAATGAAGGGAATTTTATGAAAATTTACAGGATTATTAAAAAGAATTAAAGCTATAGTTTGTATTACTAGTAAAAATGATTTTCAGAAAATTAGTTACGGTTATGGGGTAATAAAAATTGTACAATTTTTTTATTCTTTTTAAATCTTTTTAAATCTTTTTAAATCTTAATGTTTTTAAAGCCATTTTTCATAAACAATTTAAAAATAATTCAGGCGTTTTTATCCTTTTTATAGTATTTAAATTGATTGAGTTCCTCCAACTAAAAATAATACTGGAAAACGTTTTAACTATTCAGTCTGTTTTCTACTTCCACGTTTTTTTTACCCTTAAAATTATTTATGCAGATTTTATTTGTTGGAAATTTTCTAAAGTATAAACAATTCGAGTTTATTTTTATTTAATATTTAAATAAATATACGATGACGTGATACAATTTTTTTGCATTGAAAGCTGGAAATAAGAATTAAATTTTGATTTGAATATGCAAATTGTCAGGACAGGGAAAACTAAAGTTTTATTTTCCCAAAGGAAAATTCCCATTATATGAGCAAAAACTCTTTGATGTGTACAGCTCTGGTTTTGAATGCCTTCGAACGATATATGTTGTTTCTATAAATTAAGCCCCTTTAAAAATAACTCATACATTTTATTTTAATTGAAAATAAGGAAATTCATTTTACAAGTTTTTGTTTTTGTTTCTGTTTTATTGTAGATTTGTATTATGGCTGTCATTCTAGTAAATTTAATTTAAAGACCACCATATGCGACTACGAATTTTATTATAATTTAAAAAAAAAACATCAAGGAAATATTAGAAATGATTTCAATTTATTTGAAATATTTAATAAATTGGAATTAAATTTTCTCTTCCTTTGAATTTTTAAACATTTTACAAAAAGCTTTTCCATTATAATATTATTTTTAAATATCGTTTCAAATCTCTAGTTTTCTAAGCTTTTAAAATTTTTTAAATATTTCAATTACTTAAAAAATTATACGCCATAGTTTGTGATTACCTTTTAATTAATATTAATCATACGTTTAGTATGACCTGATTTTTATGAAACGCATTTGAAACATTATTTGTGGTAAATTTTAAAAGGAAAAATACTGTTTTCAATTAATGCAGTTTTTTAAATAATTTGAAACAAAATTGAAATTGAAATCACACAATTTGTTTATTTTGTATATAAAACGATTTTTGTAGCAAAATTTTAAATTTGATTTTTATGGTTTTATTTTTTGATAAACTTGAAAGTTTGAAATATTCGGTTTAACATTTACTTACTTATTTTCACTAAAATCAAATTTATGGTTTATTTTCTATTACAAATTTTTAAATTAATATTAATCATACGTCTAGTTTCACCGAATTTTTAAAATAATGTTTTTAAAAGTATTTTTGAGGTAAATTGTAAATATGAGATTATAATTTTAAATTGAGAAGTAAAATTACAACCTAAAGGGAAAAATGAGAATAATAAATGTTTTAAATTTTTATAGTTTTTTTTTTTAATTTCTTTTTGGAATTAGGAACATATGATATATAATCCATGATATTTTTCCTGTAGTTTAAGTTCATGTCTTTAATTTTTTATAAAAAAAGTTATAGCTTAAGGAGTGAGATCGCTAAGATTATGAAATATTTTTCACAAAACCCAACATGGTCCTACAAAAAAGTGGCCCAGTGTTCAAGGGTCTGCCCTCAAAGTGATTCCAGTGTTATTAAATATTACCGGGAGAATATATCCGTTGATAGAAAATCAAAAACAGTAAAAATTTCCCAAAAATATGCTGCTTTGGCAAATGAAGCCAATCATTTGTTACTACGGGCTCCCTAATTACCAACATTTGAATTAAGGAATGTTTATAAAGAAAACCTGCTTCTATTTATAAGACTTCATTAGTCCACTTATTTATGTACTGAATTGACATCCTTTCAATGTGGTTTAGAAGCCCTTGAGTGGTACAAGCACCATAATGTTGGTATTTGTACTAAGAAAGGTAAATCCTCCAAACTGCCTCAAGCTAAGGTCAGTGGAGCACTTAAAATTTGTTCAGAAGTATGGTAGATTTTAAATGGAGATGGATGGGCTACTTATCTTAACATATGCATGTTAAGAATTCTTCGATCTCACTTCTCATTTAAAATAAAATGTTAATTATAAAATTCTTGAAGGTCTTAGCTTTCACAAATCATACGTACTGTGAGTTAAAATGATTTATAATAAATTTAATAGCTTTAACTATGAATTTGTAAGTTATCCCTTTGCTAACACAAAAGAAAATGAAACAAACTTGTTAAAACTATAACTTGGATTATGGAAAGGAAGTAAAGCATACTTTTAGGAAGAAATAAAATGAAAAATTTCATAATTTTGATTTTTCTTCAATGAAATTTTATTTCAAAACTTATTTGCTTTAAATAAAATATAATTTTTAGAATTGCTTAAAGTCTTAGCTTTTAAAAACAAGTTTTAGTTTTGAAATGTTGCAGGATTTTGTATCTTTATAAGCAATATTTATCATACGCACAGTAACTAAAATTATTTTAAGTTCATTTTAATTGTTTTCAATAAAGATTTTTAAGAAAAGTTATTAGTAAAATAATATCAAATAAAAAGTATTTTTTCAAAATATTATTGCTATTAATAAAAAGTTATAAAGCATACTTTTAGGAAAAAATAAAGAGAACATTTAAAAAAAATAAATTTTTCTTGGATAATATTTTATTACAATAATAGTATATTGGAAATAAAATATTAAGAATAAAATAGTCAAGGGTCTTAGTTATCAGAACCAATTTAAACTTTTAAAATCTAGCAGATATTAACATTTTTATAAGCAATTTTCTAAACAAACCACATTATTAATATTACTCATACGTTTTAAGGGTTTTTGACCAAAAAAAAGCTAATTTGCAATAATTTTGGACGTCTTTTTAAGATTAATAAGTTGTTATATGATTAAATTTAATATACAGCTTAAAATGTAATCATATTTATAAATTTAAAGCCTACTAATAGGCGTTTAAAGCAAAAATTTTTAAAATTTCTGAAAACTTATTTATTTTGGATTATATTTTATTTCAACAATAGTATTTTTTAATAAGATTGGAATAACTAAAGGTCTTAGCTTTCACAACCAATTTAAATATTTAAAATTTAGCAGATATTGACATTTTTATAAGCAATTTTTTAAACAAATCTTTTAGTTAATATTAATCATACGTTAAGAGGGTTTTAGACCAAAAAAAAGCTAATTTGCAATAATTTTGGACGACTTTTTAAGATAAATAAGTTGTAATATGATTAGATTTAATATACAATTTAAAATATAATCATATTTATAAAATTAAAGTATACTTAGAGGCGTTGGAAGCAAAAATTTTTAAAATTTCTGAAAACTTATTTATTTTGGATTATATTTTATTTTAATAATAGTAATTATTAAATAAAATATCAAAATTAGAATAACTAAAGGTCTTAGCTTTCGCAACCAATTTAAATATTTAAAATTTAGCAGATATTGATGTTTTTAGAAACAATTTTCTAAACAAACCTTTTAATTAATATTACTCATACGTTTTGGGGGTTTTTTAGTAATAAATGAATATTGGCAATCATTTTTGATGTCTTTTTAAGTTGAATAAGTTGTAATCTAATTAAGTTTAATATACAATTAAAAAAAATCATATTTATAAAATTAAAGCCTACTTAGAGGCGTTAAGTCATTATTATTATTATTATTATTATTATTATTATTATTATTATTATTATTATTATTATTATTATTATTATTTTTTTGAAAAATTTAATTATCTGTTAAAAGATTAAATTCTTTTTAATTATTAAATAAATTTATACACATTAATTATGTATTTCATTTACTTCATTTATTATTTGAATTGTAAATAAATTCTTATTTTCATTCGAACATGTTTCCTTAAATAATAATTTATCTAAAATTTATTGAACATGAATTTCCTAAAGGCAACAAAAAAATTATAATTTTTTTTCTGTTATTTTAAATTTTAATTTGAAAATAATTTGCATATGTATATTATTTTTATCTCAAATAAAATACAATAGTAAATTGGAAAAAATTGCGTACGTCTGTGTGTGTGGGAATGTGTGCCTTTCTCTCTCTCTGTATATAGAAACAAAAATAGGTTAATAATTTTCTATTTCGTTTGGTTTTTATTATCTTCCTCTTATATATTTATTGTCATAGCCTACAAATGCATTGAATACGTTAAACAAATACTGAATATTGTATAGAAAATGAAAATGACACTATAATAAGCCTTATTGTAGGCAACAATATTATTTGCTTTTATTTTCATTTGCTTTGGAAAAGTGCTAGAGATAGAAAGAGATAAAAAGAGAAATGAATACAAATGTTAGGGAAAAATAATTTTTAGAGAGGAAAAAACAAAAATGAACTGTAGTAAAATCATAATAAAAATGTGTAATTTATAGCATACCTTTAGGGAGTGGGTGATGCGTTTTGTGGTTATTACCCAGAGATATGAATGAAAATATTTTCTTTTTTTGGTTTTTGTTTTATTTTGCTCCTTTTTTTGGTTTAGTTTGTTTTAACTGCTAAAGGGAAAATATAATTTTATTTTATTTTATATGAAAAATTTATTTAAATGAATTTTTTTTAAGACTTAAATAGTTTTTTAGCATATTTTTAGGGATCTTAAATAATTCTTAAGTGTCTTTAGGAAATAAAGATTTATTCAACTATATTTAGTTTTCATTTGAATATCTTAAGAAAAAAACTTTAAGTTTAATGGTTTCGTTTTATAACATATATGTATGTTAAGAATTTTGCAATCTCACTCCTAAGGTCTTAATTATGATTTTAATTTATACTTGAAAGTATTTTTCTAATGATTCTTTTAATGTATTTTTAGCTTTTTATTCGATTTTAATTATACTCAAAAATGTAAAGCCTACTTTTAGGAGTTAATTTTGTTTTAAAAATGTTGCCTTTTCTATTAAAGTGTTTCCTTTTCTCAGTTTTATATATTAGTAATAGTTTTTCTTGGCTTTTTTGTAATTCCTTCTCATGTTTTCTTTTCTATTAATAAAGAAACCGTTATCTACTTTTAGGAAAACTGAAAAAATGTTTCCAATTTTCTTCTACTTTTAGTAAAAGCTAAAAGTCTTTTTTGAGCTCTTTGAAATTAATTAAAACTGATTAACATTAAATGAAAATTTCTTTCTTCTTATACTAGTATCAAAAGAAAATTTATTAAAAACGTAAACGAGTAACGAGGGTGGTTTAAGGAAATAGGAATTTTTAAAAATATATATAAAAAGAAGGAGTTAAAGTTTTTATCAATAATTTACTGTTTATTAAATTTTTGTTCTTTATGAAAATAATTTCTTTAAATAGTTCTGACTTTTAGCTTCCCATAGCATTTTAAATTTTTAAAATATGTTCAAAATTATGGCGATAGTAAGTGATTCATGGCAATAACCTCTTAATTAATATTAATCATACGCATAGTGAATTTTAAATTTTATGGCTCATTTTAAAAGTAAGATAAGCAGTCTTTTAAATATTTTTATTGAGTTAGAAAAACCATAATCTAAAGTATGAATTATAAAACTAAAACTGTCAAAATTGAACTGATTTCTATACAAATAATACAAATTTAAAATTTTCCACATTTAAAACCTGATTAATATTCCAAAACATATTTTAAGTTTAAAGGATTTGCATTCTTCTAATAGCTTAAAGCCTTGGCTTTCATTAGAATTTTAAAATTTTGAAAATTATTTACAAATTACTAAAGTTATGAGCAATTTTCTGAAATTTAATCTGCATTTATATTAATCATACGCTTAGTATGTTTTAAACCCTCGTTTATTATTCTTTCAACATTTTCTTTTATACTTGTTAAAATGCATTTTAATATAATTACATTTAAAAGCTGTAGTATATTTTAACAGTTTTATAATTACTCAATTCTGTTGCATATTTGAAGGGGGTTGGTGGCATATCTTTTTATAAGAAATTAATGAATATTTAAATTAAAAAAAGGAGATTAAACTAGACAATCTTAATTTCATGTTAATAAAAATCAACAAGAACTATTGCATATATATAAGTTATTTTATTTACAAAATCAAATGCATATATTAAGGAGTTTGGGAATAAAAATATTATCTCTATTTGTTTTTAACAATGAGTAAATATAAACATTTCTCAATCAAGTTTAAGCATTGATTTTTACAAGAAAATGTATGTTCGATTCAATAAAATAATTTACATTTCCAGTGAATTTTCACCAGGGAAACATATCTACAAGTTTGTTAAACTAAACATGTTGATATAAGATTTCTAAAGTAGAGGGGGACTAAGCTATTGCTCACAGGGAGTTGAGTGACAAATAAACAGAAAATTCTTAACAGCTACAAGAGACAAAAAAGGAAGTTAGTTTACAGCATAACAAACAAATAAACTATTGCATGCATAAAAGGGGTTATAAGAAAAAAATCTATTGCATATAGAAAAGGGATAACAAAAAACGAAATCTATTGCATTTTTAAAAAGAGGAAGTGTTAGAAATTGTATAAAGTTTTTCCTATAAAATATGCATTACAATGTTCATAAAGAGTTTAACAAATCTGGGGAATTTTATTTTTCATACATTTTGTATATATATAATGGTGAAAATCATAGGAATAGGAAGAGGGAAAAATGGTATGAAAATATTAAAAAAAAGTTCAATGATTCTAAAGAAAATATTTTCTAGTTTTTCATAAAAAAAAAAGATTTTATTAAGAATTCTTAAGAATATTTTTTAGTAAAAAACTTGTGTTGACATTAGGAAACTTGAAAGAAAAACTTTTTATCTTAGAAAATTAAAATTTAAAAGATTAAAAAATGGAGCGAAAGATTTATAGTTTACTATTTTAATTAAATTTTGCTACAACTTTTTTTTTAAATTTGCTTTTAAAAATGAGGAATCATAGTGATGAAATTTTGAACCTCTTTCGAAAACCCTTCCATTTCCTTCTGTGACTTTTCTCAAGCAGGTAGTCCTTCTCTAACATACTTTTGGTCACCTTTAATGTGTTCTTCAATTCTCTTTAACGAAGAGTCCAATATCTTTCAACTGGCCTTAGCTCCAGGCAGTTTGAAGGAAGGAAGAGTAGACACTTAATGAAGTCTTATGAATGGAATCAGCCTTTTTTGTAATCCTTCTTTAATGTAAATTTTAATATTTATAGAACAAGTTGTAACAAAATGAAGGGCTTCTTTTGCCGCAGCTGCACCAGGATTTTTTTTGAAAACTTTGACTACTTTTGGGTACGAGACTTTTCTTTAACATTCCCTCGAGCATCAGCATCATAAAATTTTTGATCAGGAGCTTGTGAAAAATCTCATTCATTATGCTGGCTAAATATTGTTTTAGGAAACTTGACCTCAACTGCCGTGCTCTGTTTTTGGCCTCCTGTTAGAAATTTCTTGAGTCTTGTATGTTCTTAAACCTACATTAGCTTTAACTTTTTAGAACCAATTAGTTTTTACATCAAGCAAACTGGGCTGCTTTCCCGTCGGATGTGTGGGAAGCTCTTTTGAAAATGCTATTTTTTGGCTAAATCATGTGGACCATTCCTGATATTTTGTCTTGATTGTTACTAAAAAATTTCATATTGTTAGCTTTATTACTTCAAAAGTTATTGTGTAATAAAGATTTCAATAATTTTAAGTATCTGAGGGCGTATGATTGATATTAATTATTTTATATTTTATTTAAAATCTTAATAACTTTAATATTTTTCAAGCGATTTTAAAAATTTAAATTGCATTAGAAAGCAAAGCTTTATAGCTATAATATTATTAAGGACCAAAAAGATATATTTTTTAATTCTCCACTGAAATGGACCTGAAAAGGGCCATTTTAAATCAACTTTTAAAAATTCATTCAAAAATGTAATATTTCTATTGATTTTTTTTTCTTTCTTATAAATTATTAAGGAAATGAGACTTAATAAAAATGCCATTGAAATGTTTAAAAAGAAAAAAGTGACATAAATAAACGGAAATTAGCAAGTGAAAAAACAAAACCAAGAATATGAAAAATGAAGGATGTAAACATCAATAAATGCATGACCCTGGACTAAATTATTTAAAAATTTTATGTTAATTTAAAAACAAACAAATCGGTATTGATTTTTCTTTACAATTTTATTCATTCATTAAAATCATTTCCCGATTTGAAGGCTTTAAAAAATAATTTATAATATTTATAATGCCAAAAAGCTTATTCAGCAAGGATTTTTAACTTAAGTCCTTAAAAAAATTATTCTTAAGGATTTGAAACTTTATGGCTTATATTTAAATTGACCATAAGTCAAAATATACATTTTTAATAAGGACTTTTTATATTGAAATTTATTTAAATTTAAAATTTTGTTCAAAAAATGTTTAAACTTAATTCCAACTTTGACGCCCTGTAGCTGCTGCTATATTTCCTCAAAGTGTTTCTTTTTTTACAAAATTTTAAACAAGATTTAGTTGTTTGTCTAACCACCAAGTTTTATAGCAAAAGCTTTGTTAATGGCCAAGTTATTAAATAATTTCAAAAATTTGTTATGATACTTATAAGGTGCGTATGATTAATATTAATTATTTATTACATAAACAAAATTTAATGTAACTTTTATATTTGTTAGGCGATTTTAAATTTTTAAATGGGTTTTAAAAGCTTAGGATAAGTGCTATAATATAATGTGTAAAAATATATTCTTAATATCTGAAGAAAAATAAATTTTCTTGGTTGATTTTTTTAAATATGTAAATATTTAAGTTCAAATAAAATCTTAAGAAATAAAGCTAATGCTTTGAAATTTTAGTTTATTAAAGAATGTATAGTGGAAAAATCAAAAGTATTAAAAAATATTACGTGCCATAAATAAAACTATCAAAAATAGCGTTCTGGAACAAAGCTCTTTTAGAAAAAAATGTTAAAGTAAAAGGCACCACTTTACTGGGACTTTTGCCACATTCCTAATAAGCTAATGCTTTGAGCTATTTCCCCAAGAATTATAATATAACTCAGTATTGTATATGTGGAATTTCATTAATATATCTTGTACCAATCAGAAATTAGAGGTTTATTTGCAAAAGCTATAAAAAATATATTTTAGAAAAAAATAATATTTTACAATTTTTAGAAACATGTTTTTAAAATATTCTGAAAAAATTCTGATTAAATTTTTAAATTTTTTATATTTTATAACAAAATATGTTGCCTACTTTTAGGATCTCTTTAATTTTTAATCTTATCTTTATCTACTTAAAGGCCTGATTAAATTGAAGCGAATACATAACATTATTTAACACTATAATAAATATAACACGCATACGTTTAAATAAATTATAGCCTACTTTTATGGGTCAATAAAAAATACAGCATACTTTTAGGCTACATATATTGAAATTCATTGTAAATTATTAAGACCTCCGAAGAAACATACTGCATTTTATAGATCGCAATTTTTTGTTAACAAAAAACTTAAAATAAGTAAAAAAATACATAAAAATATATATCAATTACTAGCAATAACCTTCACATGTGGTTAAATTCTCGTACACATATACACACAAATACATATTAAAAATATTACTAAAAATAAAACAAAGAATAAAAAGAAAAGACAACCAAAATACATGAATGAGTAAAGGACGGACAGACGGATGTATGGACTAAGAGAACTGCTGAGACTTTATAGGAAGTTCAACAAGAATACAAATACAAATACAATAAGACATGTAGACAATAATAATAACAAGAATAATAATATGAGATAAAAACCAACAAGAACACCAATATTGTTTAGTTGGTTGAAGGTTAAGCTTAATACAGATAAAACATGTTCATACATGTTTTTAAAAATACTGCTCATTTCCCATGAGGGGAAAAACATGAAGTATAATAAGCTGCAATAACAACAAAATAAAATAATAACAACAAAATCTTTTATATATCAATAAATCCTTAATGAAAGCTTAAAATACAAGGAAGAAAATGAAAAATACATTTACAGCTAAAAAGTATGCTACAATTTACAATGAATTGTATTGTTTCTGTTTTTTTAAGCGATATAAACAACAACAAAATGGGTAATTACAAGAAATTAATGGTAACGTTAAATTACATAAAAAAGTATTAAAGTGAAAATTGGTTAATAAGAATAATGTTCATTTCAGGGGAGTGTAAGAAAAGTATTGATTTCATAAAAAAATCAGGGTAATGCCGTTTTGAGAGGATTTTAAGCTTTCAAAATATTTAAAATTTTCAAAATCGTTTAGTAAATAACAAAGTTATAACAGTTTTTAAGAAATTAGACATATTTAATATTAATCATACGCTTTGGATTTTTTTATCTTTAAGAGTCCAATATCTTTTCACTGGCTTGCCTCTCTTGGTACAAATACTATATTATTTTTGTTGTACCACTCAAATGTTTGTTTGTCATTAGTGAAGGGATGCCAAGTCAGGTCAGAGGAAATTGGACGAAGTCTTATGAATGGAAGCAGGCTTTTTTGTAGACATTCCTCGATTTAAATTTCGGTATTTATAGTGCCCGTTGTAACAAATATTTGGCTTCTTTTGCCGCTTCTGCAAATTGCTTGTCATACCAAGAACTTTTTGGGACATTTTGACTGATTTTTGGTCCTCGAGGTTCAGCAGCATAAAACTTTTGACCAGGAAGTTGCGAAAAATCTGCCAGAATATACGTTTCGTCATTCATAATGCAACAAGAATATTTTTTTAGAAAACTTAACTTTAATTTCCGTGCTCTGCTTTTGGCTTTGGAACTTGTTGATCCTTGTATTCATGCCAAATAGTCCGAGCACTGAATTATTTTGGCTGCTCAGGTAGAAAGAATGGTCGACATGATGTTTCGAAAGCCAAACAATTGAACGCATTTTCAAAAGAGCTCCCAAACATCCGACAGAAAAACTTTCTATCGGTACTGTTTAATACCATTGAACAAGTTTGAAGGACCATTGAAAATATTTAATAATTTTATTAAACCTTTATAAAATTTCAAAATCGCTGGAAAACGAAATATTAAAAACGCTTTTTCTAAACAGTTCAATAAACGTTTAAAATAAAAAGCACTCAATGATCCCTTTAAAAGCTTAAATTCTTGTTATTAAAGTACCAAATTTAGTAAAGATCGGCAGTTTAGTTGAGAAGTTATTAAAGTTTTTAGATTTCAAAGCTGAGGTCGTATGATTGATATTAATTGTAAGGCTACTTTGTGAAATTAGCTATAAGTTTGCTTTTCTTTAAGGTATTTTAAAAATTCACATCGCATTTTAAAGCTAACAGATTATGCGTTTTAAGCGCTTAACTGCTTTAAAGAATTGACAACTTCTTTGTAAAGTTTTTAAGTTGGAAAAATACTTTTTATTTAATAAAATTTTTGTTGTTCCATTTTAAAATATTTCCATATAGGAATTGACTTTAAATCGTACAATTCTTCATGACAACGTTCTATATTTTTATGAAGCTCGCAAGTTCTATTTAAAAAAAAATATAATTTTTTTATTTTGGAACAGGAAGCGTATGATTGATTTTAATTATATTATTGTTTGTATCCTTTGATGTAATATAAGGATTTTAAAAATTTAAATTGCAAGAAGAAGCTAAGATTTTAAGCATTAAAAGCTAAAAATTTTTAGAAATAAAATATTTTCTATATTTTTTAAAATAAATTTTCATCAAAAAAAGAAAATTAAATTTAATAAAATTTTTCACAAACTACTTTAAATATATTTTTTAGTGAATCATGATCTTTTTAATAAAATTACCAAATTTTATAAAGATCCTAAATAAAGTTTTCAAGTTATTTACAGTTTTGTTTATGAAATCGGGGTTGCGTATGATTGATATTAATTAAGAGGTTATATTATATAATTTTCTATAACTTTGGTTAAAAGGCCAGGATTTGAAAAATTTAAATTGTATGTTAAAGCCAACAGTTTAAGCTTTTTGATACAATAAGTTATACTTTAAGTTTTATATCTTTCCTTAACAAATTTAAGCCTAGAAAATTAAATTTCAAATTAACAAAATTTTAAAATTGTTGAAATTTTGAAAGTTTTGTTAAACAATTTTATTTAAAAGTTTCTTCACCAAAGTTCATTTGAAAATCTTTCATAAGCCAAATGGAAAACAACAATGTTTTGACATAAAACATTTTCAATTACCCAAGATATGTTATGGTTTATTACAAAACTTATTTTCACACTCAAGCAATAAACAACAGGAGGTCTTTCATATACACACACACACCGTACCTGAGTGGTGTAGAAAAATGTACTTAGACGGACTCTGACTGCTTGTCTAACTGACTCAGTATGCCTGGCATAGTTCAGTTGTCAAAAACACATGAAAACACAGCTAAAAGAAAATGAAAAATTGAAAAAAATAGAAAATAAGTTTTTATCAAATAAATGTAAAATGTAAATACAAAATAATCCTTTCTAATGTGCTTTTGTGTTTTCATCACAAAGACAAACAAAAACACAGTTATAAAATCGTGAGCTTTAGAAGAAAACAACTAACAGAAAAAACTATAGCATACAATTTGGCGTAGTTATTTTCAAGAGGCAAGTTAAGACTGGCGGAGAGTAGTTTTAGACAATACAAAAGTCGTCAGTTTAACAAGAAAAAAACATGAAAATAAATGGACTCTAGACTCAATTGTCACGTGTATTTTATAAGTTATTACATTGTGTAGCTGCTATTGGTCTTACACAGAGAAAAAGAGGAAAAAGAAAATGAAAATAAATTTATTAACAAGACAAGCAATTTTTCTTTTAAAACCTTTTGTTTTCGTTATTATTCGGTTATGTAGTAAACAGAATAATTTGTGTTAAAAATAATTAAAAAATTGCTTAAATAAC
Organism: Cochliomyia hominivorax; assembly: GCA_004302925.2. Taxonomy (NCBI): domain Eukaryota; kingdom Metazoa; phylum Arthropoda; class Insecta; order Diptera; family Calliphoridae; genus Cochliomyia; species Cochliomyia hominivorax. The sequence continues at coordinate 82,557,054 of PYHX02000495.1, read as the reverse complement.
CATAAAGTTTTAATAAAGGATTTTGTTGGATTCCCATTATTATATAATAAAAAAGGAAATAGGAAATTTGTCCGTTAACAAAATTTTAAATTAATTATCCACAAAAAACATTATCTTTGTAGAAAATACTTCTATTCAAATTAAAATAAAAACTCCATATTGTTAGCTTTTCAAAACCGTTTTAAATTTCAAAATCTGATCACCAAACAAATAGTTATGATGATTTTTATGAAAATAACCATAATTAATATTAATCATACGTACTGTGGTTTGAATTTTATTTCGTAGAAATTTTCATATTCTTAGCTTTATAAATCCGTTTTAAATTTTAAAACCTTTCAGAATTAATATATTTATAAAGATTTTTGTAAAATTATCCATAATTAATATCCATCATACGTACTGTGGTTTGAATTTTAGACAAATAGTAAAATATATATAACTTTATAAGTAAGCAAGCAATTGTTCTGAAATTTATAATCCAAATAAAAAACATATAAGGCTTGATATTTGTTGCAAAGAAAATTTTTCAATTGATAGAAAATTCAAGTTATTGAGACTTTAAAATGAGTATTTTAGATGAAAATTTTAGATTTAATATTTAAAATTCGAAACATATAACTTCTGATTTAATTTTAAAGACAAGTCTTAATTTATTTATTACTTGTGTGACCTCTTCGAAATAAAAGACCTCAGAGTAATTTTCCAATTAATAAGTGACCTTAGAAGGTTTTCCGATTGTCAGGCTAAATGTAAGCGCCCCTTTTCCTTGGTTTATTGTTGTATGTTTGGATTGTTAGCTTCATCCTGAATCAGCTGAAATTAAAGTAGACGTATGAATACAAAGACTTCTTTTTTCGCTTTAATTTAGGTTTTATATTTTTTATATTTAAGGTTTCATTTTATAGACTCATCAATCGAATAAAATTTATTTGGTTTATCGTTGTCTATTTCTGTTTGTTAGTTCGAATATTAATTTCGAATTTTGAAGTCTGCAATATGTTCTATTGTCATCTTTATTATTTAAATATTTTCCTTAATTCCAGCTAAAATTGAAGTTGATATTAAGAGACATAAGTCTACTTTTTCCTATTTATTTAACTTTCTCAGGCTATAACTCGTATTGGAATGAAGTAACATGAGTCTAACAAGTTATATATCTCATTTATATCACCATTTTTATATATTTGTCTATTTAAATCCACATTTTGGCATTGTTTTCCTACTAAAACCGTTTAAATTGTGAAAATCCCTTTATAAATATGGAAGTTATGAAGATTTTTGTTAAAGTAGTTCCTAATTAATATCAATCATACGCATCCAAATATTATTTTGATAAACAAAGAAATTTTTTTATAACTTTTTATTTCAAAATCGTTTGAATAAAATTTGGTATAATAAAAGAGTAGATTTTAAGGCTTCTGATTAACTAAAAGACATTTCTATAAATTAAGTAGTACCCATCATTTCGAGGCATAAAAACTCTAACGATTTTTGGTTTATAACCAAAATGAATAAAAAATTATGACAGCATTTGTAATTTGTATATTGGTCACGTTTTTATATACATATTTTTTTATAGTTTTCCAATACACTAAATATGCAAAATTTTTGTTTATCTGCTGCTATATTTGACCTCTTTTTCCCATTCTCTTGTTTCTATTCCAAAACAAACAAAATTTCATTCTAATTTTTTTTGCTTTATATTGACGTCTATAATTAAGCTTTTTTTAGCTTTATATGGTTAATTATAATTTCGACATAATCTCCATAAACTGACGTCATTTAGATAAGATTTGCAAAATCAAGAAATAAAACTTTTCAAAAAAAATCTTTTTTATCGAACCGAAAAAATAGATTTCAAGAAAATTATTAAGCAAAAAAAAAAAAATATTGTGTAGGCGGAAATAAATGTTTGCTAGACATTTTTATTAAGATGAGGCAAAATAAGCGATATTTTCTATATTAAATAACAACCATAAAATGTTTGTGAACGAGAGGAATTAAAAAAAATCGATTGAATTTAATTGTTTTGTTTTTAAAGAGGTTTAAGCAACATTGTAGCTTTATTGCGCTTTGTTTTTGTAATATTGTTGTTTTTTTTCCTACTAATTTGTTTACTAGAATTTATAGCCTTAAATTTAATTATATTTATTTAGTTTGTTTATAATTTCTTTTTACAAAAGTAAACAAAATTATAAAAAATTTTTAAATTTTTAATATGTAAAATCTAGCTAAACAAATGTATACAGATTAAAGAAATATTAAAATATTTATTAAATATTATAGTTGAATTAAAGTATAATCTGTTCTTATTCTAAAACCGTTTAAATTTTTTAAATCCTTGCAGAAATGCGAAAGTTATAATGAATTTAGTGAAAATAGTTTTGAATTAATATCAATCATACGTCCAGGGGTTTTACATTTAAATAAGCTTATAACTTTTGACATTTAGCATGGATTTTAATGAAATTTAACGTAAATCAGAAAGTATTACTAAGGTTTTTAATGAATTTTAAAAATGTGAAAAATTATCAATCACAATTTGAAATTTTGAGCGTCAAAAAAAATTATTATTTTTTTTCCTGAATCAAATATTGTAGGAAGAAAATAATTTTAAACTTTTTAAATATAACAAATATAAATCTATATTAACTTAACAGCTGTCTCTTCTATTATAAGACTCTAATAAATATTTAATATAATTTGTTTATACTTTTCATCACTCATAAATAAAAGAAAATTTGTTTACTTGGAAAATTTTTTAAATATTTTATAACCCACAAAATTAAAAAAAAAGTTTTGTTTTACAATTTTAAGGCATTTTCGTTTATTTATAGGCAACATGTGTAAATTTTGTTTGTTTTTCCTTTTAAACTTTAAATAAAATTTTTGTTGTTTTTATGCCCTCTAACGTCACAAGTGGTGAAGAGGGTATATAAACTTTGTCATTCCGTGTGTAATGCTAAGAAGGAATCATTTCAGATACCATAATGTATATATTATCTTTCATCAAATCAGAATCTGAGTCGATTTAGCTATGTCCTTCTGTCTGTCTGTGATATCTGAGGCAACCTCTTCACATGCATTTGTCGTGTGAAGGGTATTGAAGATTCGGCATAGCCGAATATATTCTCTTCTGCAACATATTGTAATGTTAGTCCATGTTTCTAGTTAAAACTTTTGTAAAATTCTGGCTTATTTTATGTAAAACAAACTTTTATTCTTATTATTTTAGGGTGCTAAGTTTTTTGTGGGGGATTTTTTACACCACTTTTACTATTATTTTAGTTAGTAGTTTTGTTATAATTTATGTTGGTCTAGTTTGTTTGTTTGTTAAACATTTGTTAATATAATTTTGTTTTATGAGTGTTTCAGTCAAAAAGTTGTTGGCCTAAAGAAAGGATTTATGCATTTTATACATAATTAATAGTTAAGATTTTAAAAAAAATTTTTTTGCACAAATATAATTTTTACAACAAAATTTAAATTATTTCCCATTTCATTAAAACAAATTTATTTTATTTATAAGAAAGCTCATTTCCTTAGCTTTCATAATCATTTAAAATTTTTAAAAACCCTTTAAAATTTTAGAAGTTATAAAGATTTTATTAAAATAACTCATAATTAATATTAATCATACGCCAACCATCAACTTTCTTTAACTTAAGCTAAATCAAAACAGTTGGTTTTTATATTTGCATTAATATCTATATAAGATCAAAGACAAGAAAATACAAAAAGGACTGCATTCAAAATCGTAGAATAAACTAAAGTCAAGATTTTAAAGCAGTCTATTTATGACTTAGATTTGGCTACTTATTAGACCTACCATCTCTGAAATTTATATATTAGATTCTAGTCTGAACTATAGTGTGACTATCAACTATAATAGTTATTAACTAACGCTGAACATTTAAAATACTATTATGTGTACTAGACTATGAACTATAGAATAACTATGGCCAAATAGACTTCTATGTCTTATAATAGTAATTAGTCTGCAATCTAGTCTATAGTTTGAACTGTTATAGTCATAACTATAGAACTAAACTTTAATTTAAACTTATTTCTGATCTAAAATAGGTTTAGACCTTTGAACTAGTTTAACTATGGAATGGTTGTCTTTGATGAGAACTGAAATAGTATTTAACTGATTACTTCAACTGAGCTAAAACCGAGGTAGATTCTTTAATTGAACCTGAACTAGAACCGAATTATAAATGAACTAGAACTGAAGTAGAACTGAACTAGAACTGAAATAGAACTGAGCCAGAACTGAACTATAACTAATCTAGAACTGAACTAGAACTTAACTAGAACTGAACAACAACTAGAACTGAACTAGAACCGAATTAGTACTGAACTAGAACTGAACCAGAACTGAACTAGAACTGAATTGCAACTTAACTGAAATCTTCAAGAACTACACGATTCTGTAAAATAATAGTTTTCAAAATCTCTTTGAATTTTGAAAATTTTTTAAAATCTAATCAAAATTATAACAGATTTATTAAAAGTAACCAATAATTAATATTAATCATACGTAACCAGTTGTAAATAAAACTATAGTTTTTCTTTATATTATAACTTTAAAAGTATAAAATCTATTGAAATGAAATTTGGTATAATAAAAGAAGACACATTAAGCTCTAAAATTCTTTTAAACAAATTTGGTTAATTAATTTTCAGTAGTAAATATGGTGGGTCATACTGTAAAAATTGTGTTATTTTAACCTCTCAATATATAGTTGATATTCTACAGTTCTTTAATATTTATTTTTGTTTAATTTTATAATGTTTATTTTATAAACATTTCAGAAATTTGTAAATTTGCTCTATTTTTATTATTGTTTATTTATTTGTTTGTAAATTTATGTTTTCTTTTTAAAGTGTTGAAAATTCTGCATTGAAATTTTTGCGAAATTTCTTTTAGTTGTTATTGTAAATATTTGATTATAAACAATTTTTTTATATAAAAAAGAAGAATATTAAGCAGTGAATGTTAAATTTAAAAAAATTTAGAAAAAAAATAATTTTTCTTCTGGTTGAAAATGTCATTTAAATGTAATTTAATTTTTAATACTTTAATACTTATTATACCCTACACTACCACAAGTGGTAAAGAGGTTATATTAACTTTGTCATTCCGTGTGTAACACTAAGAAGGAATCATCAAAGATTTTTTAATTTATATATTTTTGCTTCATATCAAAAGCTGAGACGATTTAGCTATGTAAGTCTGTCTGTCCATCTGTCTGTCTGTTGTTGCCACGCTCACATCCACAATAATTGACAGACCTCAATAAAATTTGGCCCAAGTATATGTTATAGTCCTGAAAAGATTCCTATTTAAAACCATCAAAATCGGTTTAGTTTGTTAAAAGATATAGACCGATAACTGAGGCAACCTATAATATCAAGAGTAGAATTTTCGTATAATTTTCAAATTTAAATCGATAAACTAGAAATTTTGGCATAATATTGAGTAATATGTACCTCATAGCCATTCCTAAAATGATAAAAATCGGTTCAGTTATAGATAAAACTATGACAAATTGTATGACTCATTAAGAGTTCGGTGTTATATTTAAGAGAAATTTTTATATTTTGTATACTTTTTTCAGTATATTTAAGAGTGTGCATGTACGAAACATAATGAATTTATTTCACGAGCATTTGTGGTGGAGGGTGTTAAAGATTCGGCATAGCATTATATTTTTCTATGGTTGAGAGAAAAAAAGAAAACAAAAATGGTTTTTTTCTTTTTTGCATTTTTTAATTAATTTTTAATTGTAATACGTTTTTTTGCTCTCTTCTCTTTTAATACTTTTTTATTACATTCTTCTTTCCCCTTTAGAACTTTTCCTCCACTTGTAGGTCTATTATTTTTTCATTTAACAAGTGTTAATTGGAAATTATTGTTACAAATAAGAAGATGAAGAAGGTTATAGGCGGCATAAAGAACCTCATATAAACAAAATAATTATTTTATTTTTAATTGTGTAATAATACAGTATATGTAGTAGTAGTTGTTGCATGTATTTGTCGGTTGGTAAAGGAAACAAATTTTAATAAAAAAAAAAAACGGTTGACATAAAAGTAAATTTTTTTTGAAATCGTAAATTGTCTTTTTTATGAGAAGATTTAAGATTTTTTTTAAGATTTAAACGTTTATTTTTATTATCACAAATTTGTTAAAATTATTCGAATAATTTAATCGATTAATCGAATAATTTTAATCGATTATTCGTTTATTATTAATCGAGTATTTAAACTTTTTATAAATAAAAATAATTGATTATTAAATATATTATTAATTTTTTATTTAATTTTTCTTTCGAATAATTTCAACGAGTTTTCATATAATTAAGAAAATTATTCGAATAATTTTTTTATTAAATATTCGAAAAAGCTTAAAAATTCCCATAACTGAAATAAAATAATTCATATAAAATAATTGATTATTAAATATATTTTTAATTTTTCTTTCGAATAATTATAACGAGTTTTCGTATAATTAAGAAAATTATTCGAATAATTTTTTTATTAAATATTCGAATAAGCTTAAAAATGCCCATAAGTTAAATAAAATAATTGATTATTAAATATATTTTTAATTTTTCTTCCGAATAATTTCAACGAGTTTTGGTGTAATTAATAAATTTATTCGAATAATTTTTTTTACTAAATATTCGAACAAGCTTAAAAATTCCCATAACTGAAATAAAATAATTCATATAAAATAATTAATTATTAAATATATTTTTAATTTTTCTTTCGAATAATTTTAACGAGTTTTCGTGTAATTAAAAAATTTATTCGAATAATTTTTTTTACTATATATTCGAATAAGCTTAAAAATGCCCATAATTTAAATAAAATTATTCATATAAAATAATTGATTATTAAATATATTTTTAATTTTTCTTTCGAATAATTTTAACGAGTTTTCGAATAATTAAAAAATTTATTCGAATAATTTTTTTATTAAATATTCGAATAAGCTTAAAAATGTCCATAATTGAAATAAAATAATTTAATTGCGATCATAAAATTTTGAAATCAATTAAAAACTTTAACTTGCCATGGCCAATCGATTAATTTTATTCGATTTCTTTTTTAATTTTTTATATAAATTAAAATTAAATTAATTTCCATTTAAATGTTTATTTTAAGAAAGAAAAAAATTTAATAATCGAATCGTTAAACATTTACTAATAAATTTTAGATTTCGTGATTAGATTTTCTATTATTTTCTATTCTTTTTTTAAAGTTCAATATTTGTTGTTTTTTCTCTCTTTTTTATTAAACTGGATTATGCTGGCATATGGTTCTTCGTACAACTCATGACTGCTGAGTTTTGAGTACCTAAATTTTAGATAATTTATTAATTTATTATTTCCTTTTTTAAGAAAACAAAATAAAATTCTGAGATTTTTGTTGATAAAGATTTGAATTCTTATTTTTGATTAGATAAAATTTTATTTAATTTGTGTTAAATATTTCACAATAAAACTATAACTCACGTGAATCAAGAAAATTATACTGAAATTGAATAAGAACAGTGCTAGAGCGGACAAAGAACTAAATTGAACAGAAAAGAACTGAATTAGAAGAGAAAAGAACTAAACTAGAGCAGATAAAGAAAAGAAGAATAGAACGGAAATGAACTTAAATTGAACTGAACTGGAACTGAACTAGAACTTAACTAGAACTGAACTAGAATTTAACTAGAACTGAACTAGAACTGAACTTCCACTGAACTGAACTAGAACTAAACCAGAACTGAACTTGAACTGAACTAGAACTGAAATAGAACTGCTCTAGAACTGAACTAGAACTAAACTTGAGCTGAACTAGAACTGAACTTGAACTGAAATAGAACTGAACTTCCACTGAACTGAACTAGAACTAAACCAGAACTGAACTTGAACTGAACTAGAACTGAAATAGAACTGCTCTAGAACTGAACTAGAACTAAACTTGAGCTGAACTAGAACTAAACTTGAACTGAACTTGAACTAAACTAGAACTGAACTTGAACTGAACTAGAACTGAACTAGAACTGAACTAGAACTGAACTAGAACTGAACTAAAACTGAACTAGAACTGAACTTGAACTGAAATAGAACTGCTCTAGAACTGAACTAGAACTGAACTAGAACTAAACTTGAGCTGAACTAGAACTGAACTAGAACTGAACTAGAACTGAACTAGAACTGAACTAGAACTGAACTAGAACTGAACTAGAACTGAACTAGAACTGAACTGAACTAGAACTGAACTAGAACTGAACTAAAACTGAACTAGAACTGAAATGGAACTGCTCTAGAACTGAACTAGAACTAAACTTGAACTGAACTTGAACTGAACTAGAACTGAACCAGAACTGAACTAGAACTGAACTTTTCAACAGCTTCTTTGTGCTTCTTCAAAATCACTTTTAAAAAGAGCCAATATTTCTCCACTGTCTTAGCTCGGGCAGTTTTTTGGATTTGACTTCAAGGTCACAAATGAAGACATTAATGTTTTTGTTCCACTTAATGCAGCTTTAAAAAACTTGACTTCAATTGTCAGTGTGGCCTCTAATTTTTTGGCAGCGTCTGTCAGGAATTTTTGAGTTATATATACATTAGCATTCCGTACAAGTGGACCGAACATGAGCTAACCGGACTTGCCGTATCCAACGGATGGTGTTGGAAGATCTTTTGAAAATGCTTTCTATTTTTGGCTTAGATACATCAAATGGACCATTCCTCTATCTGAATCAGGTTTTTATTCAAGATGAAGTCTTTTTTCTGATCACTCAACTGAATTAGAACTCAACTAGGACACCTGGAGTTTGAATTAGAACTGCTAGTAGAAATTAATCAGAAATGAACTTAAACTAAATGAAAAATGACTGAGTACTGAACTAGAAATAGATAAAGCCTTTATTATGTTATTGATTTCTTTAATTAATTTTTTTCTTACTTAATTTATGTTTTTCGGCTTCAAATATGTTAATTCCATTTAATCCTAAAAGTATGCTTCAAATACGATTAAACATGTGTGATTGCATTAATATTCAGTTTTTTTCTATTAATATCTTGATAAATTATTTAAACATCTAAAATTTCGCGTAAAATCCATCCAGATTAATAATAAAAAAGTTTGACATTTGAAACCACCCCACAGTATGCTTTGAAATTTAAATCATAACAAAATAATTAAAATTCTTGGAATAAAAGTAATTTTTAGCTTTTTATTTGTTTAAATTCCTGGAATAATTATAATTACAAATAAAAGCCACTTGTTTATCACATGTGTCACATTAACATTTTTCATGCGCCTAAAAGTAAACTTGACAACAAAAAAATGTATGGTATTAAGAAATATAAATCCTTTCTTATATAAATTAAATAATAATGTTTTATTAGAAATAAATTAAAATTTAATTAAATTATTAAATATAAGCAGATTTCACATGAGCAGATTAAGACCTAAAAATAGGCTAGAAAATTTATGCAAAATATGAATTAAAGGGAAATTGAAACCCTTTAAAGTATTTAAAGAACAATGTCACTGAAACCTTCAAATAAATAATTATTGTTCATTTTAATTGATTTCTATTTTAAGTATTAAGTTTGCTTAACCTCCTAAAATTATGCTAACTTTTCCTTGTTTTTCTATCTCTCTTCTTTTTAGTGCGCAGTTGTCGCACGGGCAAATCGGTACAAATGTCTGAATCGGAAGTACGTGGTCTATGCTTAAAATCCCGTGAAATATTCCTACAACAACCCATTCTTTTAGAGCTCGAAGCACCTCTCATCATATGCGGTGATATTCATGGCCAATATACAGATCTTTTGCGTTTATTCGAATATGGCGGTTTCCCACCAGCCGCCAATTATCTATTCTTAGGTGATTATGTTGACAGAGGCAAACAATCGTTGGAAACAATTTGCCTGCTTTTGGCCTATAAAATCAAATATCCTGAAAATTTCTTTTTATTACGTGGCAATCACGAATGTGCCAGTATTAATCGTATTTATGGTAAGAATTCATCTCCTCCATTAAATGTTTTTCAAATTTATGAATAATTAAATTGTTTTGTCTTTCAGGCTTTTATGACGAATGCAAACGACGTTACAATGTTAAATTGTGGAAAACTTTTACAGACTGTTTTAATTGTTTACCCGTGGCCGCAATTATTGATGAAAAAATATTCTGTTGTCATGGTGGTTTGAGTCCTGATTTACAGGGTATGGAACAAATTAGACGCTTGATGCGTCCAACAGATGTACCCGATACTGGTCTATTGTGTGATCTGTTATGGAGTGATCCAGATAAGGATGTACAGGGTTGGGGTGAAAATGATCGTGGTGTTAGTTTTACATTTGGTGCTGATGTTGTATCGAAATTTTTACATAAACATGAAATGGATCTAATATGTCGTGCTCATCAGGTATGAAGAAAATTATGTAAATTGCAAAAGAAAATCGAACTGAATTAGATCAGTTCAGGAACTAAACTAGATCAGTTGAAGAACTGAACTAGATCAGTTGAAGATCTGAACTTGATCAGTTGAAGAACTTTACTAAATCAATTGAAGAACTCAATCAGATCAGATTAAGAGCTGAACTAGATCATCTCAAGAATTGAACTAGATCAGTTGATGAACTGAACTTGATCAGTTCAAGAACTGAATTAAAACTATACAAGAATTGAACTAGAACTGAATTAGAAATTAACAAAAACAGAACTAGAACTACACTAGAATGAACTATAACAAAACTAGAACTCTTCAAGAACTGAACCAGAGATAAACTATAACTAAACAAGAACTGAACTAGAACTCAATTTGAACTAAAATTGAACTATAACTGAACCAGAAAAGATCTAGAACTGAATTAAAAGTGAATAAGAAATGAACCAAAAGTGTACTGGAAAGAACTGTAACAGAACTAGAACTGAACTGGGATTCTAGTACTAAACTAGAACTGAACTAGAATTAAGAATAGAACTGAACTGGAACTAAACCTAAAACTAAATTTTTTTAATTTCCAATTTTATCCAGGTCGTTGAAGATGGTTATGAATTCTTTGCCCGCCGTCAATTGGTGACTTTATTCTCAGCTCCCAATTATTGTGGTGAATTTGATAATGCTGGTGGTATGATGACTGTGGATAATACACTCATGTGCTCATTCCAGGTATGTTTACAATTAAATATTTTTGAAAAACAAAATTATAATTTTTTCATTTTCAACTCATTTTACAGATTTTAAAGCCCTCCGAAAAGAAGGCCAAATATATGTACAGTGGCATGAATACATCACGGCCCACAACACCGCAACGCAACGCTCCATTAATAGCAACGAATAAGAAGAAATAATACATCCATCCGCTTCCATTTCCTTAAAAGTTATTAAATTATTATATACATATAAAATTTGATAATAATTATTATTATAATAAAACAACAAGAATAACAACAACAACAACAACAAAAATTCATAATAAGAATAATAAAAATATTAAAAAAGCTACGTGTACTACAACAACAAATAAACAAAACAAAACAACAAATCATCAAATGAAATAATTGAAAAACAAAATAATAATTTAAATTTTAAGTTTCAATTCAAATTTTTAAAATCGACAGCAATCAATCACTACAACAATAATAAACAAAGAAAAACCTACAAAACAATGAGAAAAGTTACCCACTTTTAATATAAAACATCATAATAATATTATTATTAAAAATAAAAACTACAAGAAAAAAAAACTATTTAAAAAAGAAAATAATTATTTAAACTTAAACAAAAATGAAAAGATAAACTACATAAATATATCTTCTATATTTAAATTTAAATTAAATAAAAAATTTTATGTTATAATTATGTTTTTGTTTTTTAATTTTTTATTTTATTTTTTATTATTTTTTAAGTTTTGATTTTTTTTAATTTTTATATATTTTTTATTTTCGTCATTTAAATTATTCCACTGTTTTGTTTAACTTTGCACAGTGTTTCCAAAACAATTTTTATACTCTACACCACCATCGGCGGTGGGGGTATTATGCGTTTGTGTAGATGTTTGTAACGGACAGAAAAAAAATTGTCCTAAAACCACTTTTAAGTTTACCGTTCGACTCAGAATCACTTCCTGAGTCGATTTAAGCTTGTTCGTCCGGCTGGCTGTCCCTGTCCTAATGAAATTTGTCACGTACTACTATTATGGCTCAAGGATGATCCCCATTGAAATATGGGTCCCGTACAAATGTTCCCCCGGAATTGAGTTTTTTTGCCCATAAAATTCCTAAATATAAAACGATTTTAATCAAAACTTAGACTAATTATATTCTCAAACGATATACCAAATTATACGAGTATCAGTTCATTATTTCTTATTACCCCCATACAACCACCCTTCCAAATATCACTTTGAAACTCGCATAACTCGCACATATATACCTGGGTATTGTAAAATATTTAGTCATATATGAGATAAGTATAAACCAAAACAGCTGTGCGAAATTAAACGAGGGTCGGTACATAATTTTCCCATATAACTACAGAAAAAATTCTTTTTAAAACGCATAAATTTCACATTGCACGCATAAGCATAATAAGGAAAACAAATTATACGAGGGTCGTTCGTAAATTTTTCGTAGAAGAAATTTATAATCAACAATGTGGTGTAGGGTATTAAACAGCTGCCGCAATTATGCATTAACATGGTCGCTGCTGATTGAGGTCATTAACAATTTGTTTCGTTATCAAACTCAAAGTTGTTATGGTTTTATGAGATTTCCTGAATCCGTATTGATGAATGGCAAGCGAGAACTGCTCTTTCAGGTGATAATAGACAAATCAAGCGATATGATTCTCCAATTGTAGTGGATTTACCAGCTTTCAGAATGGAAATAATTCTAGCAATTTTCCAAATATCAGGTATCACCAATTGGCGAATCGATAGTTGGTGAAGAGGAGCGATTGCTACATGATCCAATTTTTTAAAATAAACATTGAGATGTCATTAGAACCAAAGGCTTTCGTGGGCTTGGATTTGGAGATAATATTTTCAACTTCAGCGGGAGTGAAGGAATTATTGCACTTTTTTCCCGGTTCTGTGAGGCGGGGTGCCTGCAGAACTGAATTGAACATTTTCTTGTATCTGTGATTTGCATGTCGTCAAAGATGACAACGGCTTTACTTCGACTCCAGACATTAATCCACCTACAATTTCTTTTATACTTCACTCCTTAGACTCTCTACTTACATATTTGCTTCCTCTTCTCTGACCACTCATTCCCTTTAATGGTAATACAAAGGAACTTTTAGGACTCTAATGAATCATATACTGCACCTGGAACCTTAATAGCAGTTGAATACTAACCCATTGGTTGGTCGACGGATGTGTTAAATACCTTATTTCTGTGGTACAAGACACACGCAGTGATTCGCATTCTTGAAGGAAGTTTGTAACGTTGACGAATTAATGGGTGCCTTTGGAACCACACTAGATTCTGTTGTTGTTGCAACAGTTTCGCTGTTGTTGAAGTTTCTTCTCTGGGGAAAGAAATTCTGGTTGAAACAGCAGTTTTTTTCCAAGCGGAGGTCCAATAGTCGTGTTTAGAACTGAAGGGTGATTTTGGCATCCTCTAGATCTCTTGTTGTTGCAACAGTTTCGCTGTTGTTGCAAATTTCTTTCTCGGGGAAAAATTTCCTTTTAATACAGCTGTTACTGAGTTAAAAATCATTGGCCGATTGGTAGTCGGATCATTTCCAAGCGGAGTTCCAATAGTTGTGTTTAGATTCAGTAGGTAGTGATTATTGTTGGTTTGGGAAAAAATCAGTAGTAGTTATTTTGACAAGGGTCTATTAATTTGGTAACATGCAGAAAAAATGGTGTTACACCCACCGTCCGTCTGTCTGTCTCCATGTCCGGTTGGCAGCCAACTTAAACGTTTTGAACAGTCTATAGTTTGCAATTTTTGACATATCTCGATGAAATTTGGTATTATTTTGATCTAAGTACGAAGCCTATTGAAATTAAAGCCTTAATCGGTCCAATTTTTCAGGTACCTCCCATACAAATGTTCTTCTCGGAATGGGGTTCTAATTATAAAGTGATTTAAACGACAAGAAAGTCTTAAGATATTCTTAAACTATGTGCTAAAATATACGAGGATCTGTACATTTATGGGACTCATAGGTCCCATATTAATTCCCTTCCAAATATCATTTTTAAGGGCATAAATCTCACATATACATTGGTATTGTAATAATAATTCATCAAATAAAGATAAATGTAAGCGAAGATCCATGGCAAAATTATACGAGGGTCGGTTCATAATTTTTTTGTAGCTTCCATATAACCCCCAGAACAAAAAAAAAACAATTTTAATACTCATAAATTTAACATTTATGTTACTGTCACAATAATTATACGAGGGTAGTTCGTAAAATTTTCGCAACATTCATTTTTAACCAACAATGTGATGTGGGGTATTAGATAGTCGGGCTTGACCGACTGAACATTCTTATTTGTAATTAATGTTTTTTTTTAATTTATTTTATTTTAAAATAATTTTCTTGCCATATTTTTAATTTCGCTTTTTTTTTTAATTAAAAAAAATATTTTTTTTAATTTAAAAAAAATATTTTTTTATTTAAAAAAAAATATTTTTAATTTTTTCCTTGATAAATCTTTTAAAAAATATTTTTTTAAATTGTTAATTAATTAAATGAATTTAAATAATTTATTTATAAAAATTTCATTTAAAAAAAATCTTAAAAAATTATAAAAAATCAAACACCAATTTATGCATAAATGTTTTTAAAAAAAAATCTATATCAATTTTCAATTTCGATTTAAGCTTAGTTTTTAATAAATAATTGAATATTTTATTAAAAATAACAAAAAACAACATAAAACCTAATTAGATTGTAGTGCCTTTTTTTGTCTCTTCGTTGAAAATTTTCATCATAAATAAAAGAAAAATTTAAAAAAAATTATTATTCATGTTAAAAAATAAAAATAAAAAATAGTGAAAATATGTTAGAAAAATTAGAAAAACTCAAAAGAAAGAAAAAATGGAAAATTTTAAGTTACAAGAAAACGAAAGGAAAATACACGGTTTTCAAAAAAAAAAGATCCTAAAAATAGGCAAAAAAAGTGGGGAAGTTAATTTGGGAATTTATTTAAGTTTATTAAAAAACGCTTTAAAATACCAAGAAAATAATCTAAGACACAGAAAACAAGTAAGAATAAAATACCCTACACCATCGGTTAAAAGTGGTGGTTACGAAAAATTAATGAAGCACCCTCGTATAATTTGATTTTCTGATTAATTCTTATGGGATTGTGACATGTTAAATTTATTTATGCGTCTTAAGAGGATTTTTCTTGGGGGGTGTTTATATGGGGGTTGCCAAAAATTATAAACCGACCCTCGTATAATTTTAAACATCGATTTTTGCTTATATTTATATTAATTTGACCAATTATTATTACATTATTTATATGAGACCTATAAGAAATAATGAAGCGACCCTCGCATATTTAAGCATATCGTTTTATAATGACATAAGACTTACTTGTGCCAAATTTCGTTTATATCACTTTATATTTAAAAATTTTATGACCTTAAAACTCCATACCGGAAAGAACATTTGTATGGGAGGTACCTGAAAAATTGGACCGAGCATGTACAATTTCAATAGGCTTCGTTTTTAAGCCAAAATAATATAATATTTACCAAATTTCATCAAGAGATTTTAAAAATTGCCAGCCGGACAGACAGACGGATGGACGGACATACAGACATCGTTAAATCGACTCAGAAAGTGATTCTGAGTCGAATGGTATATTTAAAGGTGGGCGTAACAAAATTTTGTCTGCATGTTACAAACATAAGCACAAACGCTTAATACCCCAAACAACTTCGGTGGTGTAGGGTATACGCATTTTAATTTTTCACAGGGAAAAATAATCCCAGAAATTTCTTGATTTTTTTTAAGAAAATAAATATTTAAAATGTCTAACAATAATTTTTTTTAACAAGATTCCCTTCATTTTTATTTAAAATAAAAATTTCAGAAAAAAATATTCCTAAATATTTTTTTAAAAATCCCCAAAATTTCCAAAACATTTAAAAATTACTCTTTTTTAATATAATTTTGTATACATACTTATTTCCCTATTAAAGTAATAATATTTCTGATAGCCTCTTTCAAAATGTAAATTCCTAAATAAAAATTATAAATTCCCAAAATTTCTAAAATTTCCCGAGTTTTTTTTATCTACATACCCAAAATTTCCAAAATTGTGAGATGTAAAAGGTCTTAACATACACATGTATTAATGAAAATGAAACCAATAAACTTTCAATTTAAATTTTTTTATTTGATGGAAACCCTACCATAACGATTTTTATACCGCTTTCTGTCACTTTGCTCGAATAAGATCGCAATAACTCTCCACTGTCCTTGGCTTCCGGCAGTTACAAAATTTTAATTATTTTAGTATTTTCATATTTTATATAAAATGTATGTAAGAAAATGCATTTTTTGATGGAAATTGTGAAACTAAAAAAAAAACTTGTTATAATAAGTTCCCAAATATTTTTTCAAAATACCCAAATGTCAGAAATTGTTATTTGTTTAAATATTTCATATTTTTTGTGAATTTTTTAGGAATTACACATTTGTAATGGAAACTATGATTAAAAAAAAACGTTTATTATATTAAATTCCCAACAATTTTTCAAGAATACCCAAAATCCCACAATTTATAAATTATTAAATGTTTTAAAATATGAAATATTTTGTATGAAATTTATGTAAAAACTGCGATTTTTTAGGGAAATTATAGAATTTAAAAAAAGTATCTCATATACATTAAATTCCCAAATATTTTTTTAAAATACCCAAAAATACCCAGAGTCTTAAATCCTTATTTTGTTTAAAAATTTAATATTTTTTATGATTTTTTTAGGAGAATTTCATTTTCTTATTGATTTTTTTCAAAAATTATTATTATAAATTCCAAAATTTCAAGAATACCCAAAAATCCCAAATTTTACAAATTATTAATTGATTTTAAATATGAAAAATTTTGTGTAAAATTTATGCAAAAACTGCTATTTTTTCGCGAAATTATAAATTTTTTAAAACATGTCTGATATTAATTCCCAAATATTTTTTTAAAAAGCCCAAAAATTCCCAAAGTCTTAAATCCTTATTTTGTTTAAAAATTTAATATTTTTTATGATTTTTTTAAGAGAATTTAATTTTTTATTGATTTCTTTTCAAAATATTTATTATAAATTAAATTCCCAACAATTTTTCCAGAATACCCAAAAATTCCCAAAATGTATAAATATTAATTGATTGTTTAAAATAAGAAATATTTTGTATAAAATTTATATAAAAACTGCGATTTTTAGGGAAATTATGGAATTAAAAAAAATATTTGATATATTAAATTCCCAAATGTTTTTTTAAATACCCAGAGTCTTAAATCCTTATTTTGTTTAAAAATTTAATATTTTTATGATTTTTTGAGAATTAAATTTTTTATTGATTTTTTCCAAAAATATTTGTTATAAATTAAATTCCCAAATATTTGTTTAAAAAGCCCAAAAATGCCCAAAGTCTAAAATCTTTATTTTGTTTAAATATTTAATATTTGTATGATATTTTTAGGAAAATTTTATTTTTTATTGATATAACGATTTTTTCAAGAAATATTTATTATAAATTAAAATCCCAAATATTTTTTTCAAAATACCCAAAAATCCCCAAAGTCTTACAATTTTATTTTCTTTAAAAATTTAATGTTTTTTTATGATTTTTTAGGAGAATTTAATTTTTTATTGATTTTTTTGCAAAAATATTTATTATAAATTAAATTCCTAAATTTTTTTCATAATACCCAAATACCCGAAATTTATAAGTTATTTATTGTTTTATTTTGTTTATTTCGCATAAAATTTGTGTGAGTGAATACTACTTTTATGGAAATTATGTTTTATGTGTAAAAAATTCTTAATATATTTAATTCCCAAAAATTTTCTGAAAATACCCAAAAATCCCCAATTAGTTAAATCGTTATTTTGTTTAATTTTTAGACATTATTTATTAATATTGTAAATTTCCAACAACATCTGATATTTTTCAAATTCCCAAAATTATTTTCAAAATACCCCAAATTCCCAATGTGTAAAAATTGTATTCATATTGAAATTTTTTAAAAAATTTATGATAAAAAACTTAATTTTTTATTAAAATTATGTGATTTTAATTCAATTAATTTATAAATGTGGCTGAGGGGTGAAGTTAAAGCTTTTATGTGATTACTGAGCGCATAATATTTTCTAAATTCCTTATATTTTGGATTTAATTGAAACCTGTGTATTTTCCTTATTTTTTGTTGTTTAGAAAACTGACACATAAAAACGTCAATTATAATTGATTTCAAAAAAAATTATTTTAAAAATCGCTCTTAATTAATTTAAAATTTATATTTTTCAACTCAATTTATCATTCAAACTCCAATTAAATTCAATATTATTATTTTTTGATTAAAAAATTCATTAAAAAAAGTACTCGTATGTGTATAAAATAATAAATAAAAAATATTTATTAAAAAAATAATACAAAATATATCATTATCAAATTTAAATAAAAGAAAATATTCAAAAACATTTAAAAAGAAATTTAAATAAATTGATGAAAACTTACATAAAAATCAATGTCTGTATAAAATACAAAGAAAATTATACATAAAATAGATGAATAAAAAAATAATAATAATGAAAACGATATAAAAAATATAATAAAAAATTAAAAAAAAAACTCATCGCATATTTATGAATGGATTTAATTCAAAATTATAATCAAATAAATAAAAAATAATAAAAAAATAAAACATTCTATTTGAAAAATTATGAAAAAAATAGATCTCAGGTGTTTTTATTTAAACCGATTTCCATGAAATTTCACACAGTGATAAGGGAGTTTAAGTTTTGAGTTTGAAGTTTATAGTTCTATCAGGATGCAGTCCACAGGGTATCGAGTAAAAATATGAAACATTTTTAATGTATGACCTATCGTGTTGATGATGCTAAAGCGATTCCAAATTCTAATCGATTTTTTGAAAATACTTTATGACAAAATTATGTAAATCATTTCTATATAAAATATCTTCCTGGAATCAAAAGTTATATGCGTTTGAATTCAAAATTTTTTCCGCCAAGTTTTTGTCAATATAGTTACTCTCTTTAAGGGGATATCACTTCGCCATGGTCTATAAAATTTACTGTTATCGCTTCATTTATTTATTATTCATTTAATCTTGTTTAAAAATTTCGTTCCACTGTGCCCCATATAAAATTTGTCTTTGAAAATTTTTTATTATGGCTTTTTCTACTTGTAAAAAAATTTCTAGGGGGATACCTCTCCACCATATCTTATTCGTAAATCTTATAGTCTATAATAATTTCTTGGTCCAAGCACTGTTCATGTGCCAAAATTGCGGTATTTGTTATAGAATTATGAAATATAAAGTGTTCGGTTTGCAAGAGGAAACTGCTACCCCATGTCCTATCCAAAAATTAAAAAAAAAAATCCGTTTAATTAAAACATATATATTGGCAACACTCTAATTTAGTTCGATTTAGGAAAACAGTTTTGAAGCGTTTAATTACAAACATATATATTGACAACACTTTATTTTAGTTCGATTTAGGAAAACAGTTTAGGAGCGTTTAATTAAAACATATATATTGGCAACACTCTATTTTAATTTGGAACAGAACAAATTTTAGATTTGCCAACTTCAGCCGACATAACGTTTTTATGAGGTAACATACACATTCTCTATTGGAACAGCCATGGTCGTGATTATAAAATTAATTTTGATCTATTTTTGATCGGATAGAAAAGTGTATGTGTTACCTTTCTTTCAGATATTTTTCCAACAAAATGTTTCTTGAGAGTTATTTTTTAAATAACAACTCGATTTAGGAAAACAGTTTTAATCGTTTAATTACAACATATATATTGGCAACACTCTAATTTAGTTCGCTTTAGAAGAACAGTTTAGAAGCGTTTAATTACAACATATATATTGACAACACTCTATTTTAGTTCGCTTTAGGTCAACAGCTTTTAAACGTTTAATTACAACATATATATTGGCAACACCCAGTTTTGAAGCGTTTAATTAAAACATATGTATTGACAACACTCTATTTTAGTTCGCTTTAGGAAAACAGTGTTAAAGCGTTTAATTAACACATATATAATGGCAACACTTTAAAGCGTTTTATTACAACATATATATTGACAACACTCTATTTTAGCTTTTTTAGTACATGAAAAAGCTTTCAGCCTAACATTGTTGAGGTTGTGCTACCTACTAAAAGTTTTATATGAAATAGGAGGTTTGCGACTTCACTAATATGCATAATAAAGCATTTAACTAAAATTATTTCACACAAGATGGTGCAACATAAATTGTTGGTTCAGTGTAGGGTGATATAATGAATCGACCACCATAGGTGATTGGAGTTATATGCGTTTGTTCAAAAATTGTGCTACCACCACTTTAAAATCTACCGTTTCACTCAGGATGACTTTCTGAGTCGATTTAACGGTGTCCGTCCATCTGGCCGGTTGGCTGTCAGGCAGGTTAGCTGGCTGACTGGTTGTCCATGTAAACCTTCTGAACAAACTGCAGAAATTAGTTTTAAAGATTTCTCAATGTAAATTGGCAGGTGGCCTTATATTGGCCCAAGGATGATGATGGTTCCCTTATTAGTCCCAATACAAATGTTACTCCCGAAAATGGAGTTTCAAAGATTTGAGATTTCACAAAAATTTCTAAATATAAAGCGATTTTAATGAAATCTGACACAAATTTGCCAATTTATACAACCATCAGTCCATTATTTCTCATAGATACCGTACTAGCCCCGCCGGATAACATTTTGAAGGGCTTAAATCTTACATATACTTATTACAATAACAATTGGTCAAATCCAGGCAAATGTAAACAAAAATCGAAGTAGAAAATTTTACGAGGGTCGGTACATAATTTCTTCTGGCTTCCATGTAGTGCCTACAGAAATAAATCCTTTTAGAACTGTACTCTAAATCAAAAATAATTAAAATACCTTGATAACAGGGTGGTTCATTAATTTTTGACAGCCGCCAACTATAATAAACAATTTGGTGTCTTCCGTTGCTGAGGTGACAGCCATTGGTCGAATTTCGGGTCATTCCGGTACGAAGAACCGGCTGTCGCGGGCTGTCCTACTGGCCGATTTCCCTCTTGTCTCCTGTCGCAAAGACTCTTGAGGTTCTTCTCCTCCCCCAGCTGAACTGTCATCTTACAGCAGCTCGCCATCAGCATGGTTTCCTCAAAATGCACAGCACAACAACAGCATTAACAGCCGTAACCACTCAAATCGCGCATGATTTAAATCAACAAAAACCTTGTGAACGTACAATCATGGTGGCTATTGACCTATCAAAAGCGTTTGATACGGTAAGTCATACGATTCTCTTCCAGGACATCTTGCAGTCCACATTATCGAACAATATGAAGAGATGGATTGTAAATTATTTGAGTGGACGTCAGTCATTTGTCGAATTTCGGGACAAAAAGTCTAAATCCCGTAGAGTTAAGCAAGGAGTTCCACAGGGTGGTGTGCTCTCACCACTCTTGTTTAATTTCTACCTCTTGAAATTCCCAGCGCCTCCACCCGGAGTAGACGTGATAACATATGCAGATGAATGTACGATAATGGCTACGGGCCATAGAGTTGATGACCTATGTGGTTTGGTAAATGGTTATCTCAGCGAAATCCATAACTTTTTCACTGTACGAAACTTGAAACTTTCACCAGCGAAATCAACTGCAACACTTTTCACTACCTGGACAAAAGAGGTAAATATGACTTTAGGCATCAGAGTCGATGGAGTACATATTCCGACAGTTAACCACCCAAAAATTTAGGGAGTTACATTTGATAGCCTATTCACCTCTTCAGCACATGTTACTACAATCACGCACAAAATGCGAAGAGAAATAAGGTCCTCAAGGCGAATTATGCTGCTCCAGTGTGGACACCATCACTATGTGATACGCAGTGGAAAAATATCCAAAGTTGTCAAAATGCAGCCTTAAGAACGTGCTGTATACAAATGTCCCCAATTCACCACCTACATGAGGAAACAAAGATCCTTCCAATACGGGAACATAATGAAATGCTAAGTAAACAGTTCCTTCTAGGTGTCATCGGAGAAACCATCCCAACTTCAATATTACACAATTGGAGTTACCGCCGAGGCATGTAAGAAAGGATATTCGTATATACGAATATAGCATACAAAGATATATGCAAGATCCCTTGGAACAAAATTCGTATATGACAGCTTTGAACGACATTCATAGTGACGCCTCAAATTCCGCGGTTTCAAATTACTGTATGAATGTCGTGCTAGGAGGCCGCCCACCGCCCATTGCAGACAATGAACAGAATTTACCGCGATCAACAAGAGTAGTTCTGGCACAATTGAGATCGGGATGGAGCAATAGGCTCAATGCCTTCTGGTCACGTATTGACAGTGCCATCCCAAACCTATGTCCTGCATGTGGTCAAGGACCACATAGTACACGACATCTATTCAACTGCCAGACCAATCCAACCTTACTTTGTCCTGAAGATCTTTGGACACAACCAGTCGAGGTTGCCAGATTCTAAGGCCTGGAGTTGAGCAATAACATGAACCAAAATTGATTGATAAATGTACTATTTATTTCCAGCTGTTACAACAACAATATTTTGGTGTAGGGTATTAAATAATTGGACTTGGTAATATAATTATAGCATTCGATTCTAATTTGTCGATTTATAAATAACAATTTTATGTAAGTTCTTCACACACTAAGTTGTATCAGATATCGGTTTATAACTTTTAATATAATGAACCAATTTTTTTCAGAACTTTAAAAAATACACAGACCAAATTTTATGAAGCTCTGTAAGTTACTGTGAATGTGAGAGAGAACAACAGGCATACAGACGGATATAACTAAATCGATTCAGATTTTGATTTGATACATTCTTGAGAATTTGATTTGATACATGGAATGACAAAGTTAATATACCCCCTTCACCACTTGAGGTGGTGAATTTTATAACAATTTAGTCAAAATTGTATTTTCTTGTTAATATCTCTTGAACTGTAAGAGATATTCCTCGCATGAGCTGAATTTTTTCTGTATCAACTTTGTAACTTTAGCTCACGTAATATTTACTTGTGACTCCATATCAATTGGAACACTCTTCAGGAATATCCAAGTGGTATTTTTAATAAAAATATTCAGTAGTTCCAAAATTACAGATTTATTTCCAAAAATAATGGGTACAGGACCACTGAAATATGATGGTTATATTTTGTTAAACAGTTTATTGTTCTTTAAATTTTGGGTTACAAGTTCCTGTTTTGCTAGTCAGTGTAAAATTATCCATTTCAATTATTTGTTTCTTTTGGTATATTTATAATACAACTTTAATTTGTGATTTATTAATTTTTACTTTATTTAGGAAACATTAGTTTTATTGTTTTTGTTATTATAATATAAATTGGAAAACATTTTTAATTTTATTAATTTACAACAAATTTCAAAATCTTAAAATTATATAAAAATAATTTTTAATTATTTGTTGTTGTAAATAATCCTGTAAGACCCGGCATTATAGTTTCTAATAAGCATTTCTTGTCATACAGATCAAATAACTGTCTTTATTCAAGATCAGAAAATTTTATTTCAATTCGAATCATAGTACAGACAAAAAGCACATATCTACTTTTATTAGAATCACTATTATATATCTCAAGACCTCAATAAATTCTGGCTTGATAGATTGTTATACGATATTATTTGATTCAGAAGATATATGTTTAGTACCCTACACAACCGAAGGTGTTAGGGGTATTATGCGTTTGTGTTGATGTGTGAAATAATGGTGTTACACCTTTAAGTATACCATTTGGCTCAGAATCACTTTCTGAATCGATTTAACGATGTCCGTCCGTCCGTCTGTCTGTCTCTCTGTGTGTCTCTTTGTACGGCTGGTTGTCCATATAAAAGTTGTGAACAGTCTGTAGATCGCAATTTTTGAAATATCTGGATGAAATTTTTTATATATTATTATTTTCGCCCAAGGATGAAGCCTATTGAAATTGGACATGTTCGGTCCATTATTTCAGGTACCTCCTATACAAATGTTCTTACCGGTATGAGGTTTTAAGGTCAAAAAAGTCTTAAATAGAAAGTGATTTGGAAATTTGGTACAAGTAAGTTTTATAATATTTTAAAACGATGTGCCAAAATATACGAGGATCGAGGTGTATTATTTTTCATAGGTCCCATACCCAACCCATTTCAATTATCATTTTTAAGGGCAAAACATCTTACATATATGTTGGCATTGTAATAATAATTGATCAAATTAAGATAAATGTAAGTAAAAATTGATATGCAAAATTATACGAGGGTCAGTTCATAATTTTCTGTAGCTCTTATATAAACCTCACAGAAAAATTCATTTCGAAACGCATAAATTTGACATAAATCTTAGTGTCACAATAATGTAAAAGACACTTAAGATGAATCAGAAAATCAAATTATACGAGGGTTGTTCATTAATTTTTTCTAACTACCATTTTTAACTGACGATGTGGTGTTGGTCTTGGCCGATTATATATTCTTACTTGTTTTTTATATGGACCAATATGAAAACTTTGATTTTTCTTTACTTAAATTACAAATTTTTATTTTGGAAATTTTGGAAATTTTGGAAATTCCTTTTATTGAAATGGAAAATGTGTTCCTTAGTCAGTACCTAACAGTTCCAAAAATATATTTGAAAATAAAGATTACCCTTGTAGCTTTTCATTTGTAGTTAAATTTTTTAATAACTTTAGGTCCTTAATAGGAATGTCAATTCCGATCCCGAGAAACAGGGTTCTTAGGGGATTAAGAAATCCTTAGTTGCCGAGAAATAGCTAAGCATTTCTAAAGACTACTTTTATATTCATAAAATAAAAAAATCGGTCAGATTAATAGTTACCAAGAAGCTATAATTTGTTCTTGAACAGATTTTTGATAATTCCGATGGTAAGAGGATCAAAAGGGATAAAAATCTTTTAAATGAAATTAAGTTTTTATCATTTTCTTTTAAAGTAAAAAAATAGGTGTATGGTACTTTTTTGAAACTCGTCCTATTTATAGCAAAAAGGGGTTATAACTATAATATGGTACTTTTTTTTTGCACCCTATAAATCTTTTTAACCAGTTTTTGTGGAAATTTTACGGCATATTTCAGATTTCCTAAAGGTACTTTTTTATAAGTAAATGAAATTTACAATGGTACTTTTTAATTTTTTTTGCATTAATTAGTTTGATTATCAAGAAAAGATTAATAACTATAATTTGGTACTTTTTTGACACCCAATGACCAGTTTATGAAGTAACAGAATTTTAAGTTTGGTACTTTTTGGAAATTGGCATGTTATCCCCTAAACAACTTAACTTTATATGGTACTTTTTTGTAATTTTATATATACTTTTTTCATGGTACTTTTTGAATTCTTTGCCAAAAATATAAACCTTGAGCTTGGCTTTTGGTTTTTACTTAATAATTAATGTAAAAACACGAAATTGAAGATATATGAACCTAATTGGGCGAAAATCGGCAATAAGGAATTTTTCGGATTTCCCAGAGGTACTTTTTTAGTAAATTTCCAATGGTACTTTTTTAAATTTTTTGACATAATTAATGCGATTATTAGGAAAGGGTAAAAACTATAATTTGGTACTTATTTTTTGGCACCCAATGTATCTTTTTGGTACTTTTGGGAAATTCGCATTCTTTGGGGGTAAACAATGTTACTGTATATGGTACTTTTTTTCACAAATGTTTTTGTTTTTCAAATCATCTATACTATATTGTATGTACTTTTTGTACTTTTCAAATGGTACTTTTTGAATTCTTTGTCAAAAGTTACCTAAAAATAAAATTAAATAATGGTACTTTTAGTTTTTCCTTAATAAATGTAATAACACGAGATTGAAGATGTATGAACCTAATTGGGTGAAAATCGGAAATAGGGAACTTTACGGATTTCCTAGAGGTACTTTTTAGTAAATTTTCAATGGAAAGGGTAATATTTATAATTTGGTACTTTTTTGGGACCCAATGACCAGTTTATGTAGAAATGGAATTTTAAGTTTGGTACTTTTGGGAAATGCGCATGTTTAATGGGTAAACAACGTAAGTTTATATGGTACTTTTTTGTTATTTTTTTTACAAATCATATTTACTATTTTGCATGTATTTTGTGTACTTTTTAATGGTCCTTTTTGAATTCTTTGTCAAAAATTACCTAAAAATACGAACTTTGAACATGGCTCTTTGTAAATGAACTGGTGATACTTTGGGTTTTTCCTTAATAATTAATGTAATAACACGAAATTGAAGATATATAACCTCATAGGCCGAAAATCGGCAATGGGGAATTTTTCGGATTTTCTAAAAGTACTTTTTTTAGTAAATTTCCCATGGCACTTTTTATTTTTTTTTGGACATAACTTATGCGATTATCAGGCGAACTTAACTTCAAAAAATTTAATTCCACAAAGTTTACTACTAAATGGCGATTATATTATAATCGCCATTTTGGACCAAGGTAAAAATATCTTAAAAACCACAAGGGTCTTACAAGGATTATAGCGATAATGTTAATATATTAATTTTTAGTTTTTTTTGTTAAACATTTAAAATTTATATATTTCTAAAATTATATCTCTTCAGAAATCTTGTTTCTTTTGTTTTCTTATCAATTAATTATTTAATTATATTAATTAAATTTTAATAGTTTTTACAAAATTATTTAATTATTTTAAAGCATTTGAACCTTTGTTTATTTGATTTGAACAAAATTCGTTTAAAATACCTTTTCATTTGACATAAAATTGCAAATTTGCACTTAATTGAAAGGAACTGATAAAGTCAGAGTCTGCTTTATTTTGGCCTATTTTTTCTTAATCAAAATTATCCCATAATTTTGATTAAATTTCATAAAATATTTCCTAAACTTTTAAACATTTTTCTTCTTATGAAACATATGACGTAATAATCGAAATCACACATTCGTATTGGAGGCTTCAGATGTCGCTTTAATGGTTGTGGTGTTAGCCATTCCTTATCCCCCGACTTTTCGGATATCTGTTGTATATCATCTAAACGCATGTCATTCGATTTTTCTTACTTGCTCGTTTATGTTTAGTAACTTCCTTTTTGGTTTCCTTTGAAATATGATTATTACTATGGACTTGGGCCACCACTTGTACCAATTGTTCAGTTTTATTTTCCTTATTCACCCCTTCATCATTTTCCCACTCTTCTTCTGTACCGGGTTCTAAATCTTTAGCCAAAGTTTCACTACGTTTGAAGGGCCTTCGTTTACCGTTACCGTTACTAGTTGAGGGCATCACATCATCTTCATCCTCATATTCCGCTTTGGATCTGCCTCTATTTAGTGCATTTTTGATATTATTCTCATCCATAGACTCTATACGATCCAAATTATTGCATACCGCAAATTCATGTGAAGACTCTACTTTATTTAACGGATTTTTACATTTTTGTCCATTTTTCCGATTGGCGGGTACATCGTCCAAGTTAAGTTTTTGCATTTCATGTAATTGTTTCTGTTCCTCATCGATATGTACCAACATAAAAGGTAACTTCAATGATAATTCCCCACCCATGCCCGATAGAGTTAGTTTGACCTTAACATAATAGAAAACATAAATGGCAAAAACATTGCGCTCATCATTGGTGGGATTTCCCGTAGTAGTTGAGGTATTTGGTAGTGGTGGTATGAAAACAGCGGGACTGGTACAATTACTGGGCGAATGGTTAACCTGCATTAGGAAGTGGGGTGTTTTTACCGCCGATGCTGCTATAGTGGCATTTATTTCATCTGGTTCAGTACATCTTTGTAAGGTGTCCTCCAGAGCAATCCAATTTTTAGTGGCACCACGTTGAGGTTTCAAAATAATGGTGGTATTGAGAGTGGCTCCCGGAGCCACATGATGATCTATGGGTGGTGGTGTAATATTATCCGAATCAGCTACCACATTTTTAAATTTTCCATTATTAAACATGCAAACATCGACATGTTGTATGGCACAGACCTGCAAAATAAGATAAAAAATTTAGAAGAATTGCAAGAGTAATAAGTTATTATTTAAAGGAAACTCTTGCATTTTTGCACCTTTAGCTCTTTGCATAGAGTAAAGACATTTGTTTCTTTTGCTGTTTATTTATAACTCATAATAAAAACCGAGTTTGAAATGATCATGCAATAGCGTTAAAAGAAGGATTAACACCATTGCATTTTCGCTTTAGTAATTTTGCATTTTTTCCAAAATTGCATTTTCTCATAATTAGTTTTTGTAGAATGTCATCATTTAGTGCAAAAAATAATTAATTTTTTATATTTTAAAACTGTTGCGTTTTTGCATCTTAAGCTCTTTGAGTATAATTTACTCATTACATTATATGAAACTCAACATTATAATTGAGTATTCTGTATATATATTTTTCTATATTTCTCAGTTATTTAGCTCAATTGCATTTTCGCAACAGAAATTTTGAATTAGTGCAAATTGCATTTACGCAATAGTTATTAGTATCAAGACATTAAAATCATTTCAGGTAATAATAATCAGGATCAACATTTACCACTAAAGGCATCACTTTAGCTTAATTGCGTTTTCGCAATACTAATTTTGAATGAGTGTAAATTGCTTTTACACAACAGCATTTTTTTGCCAATAATAATCAGAATCGACATTTAGTATTACAATCATCTCCTTAGCGCAATAGAAATAGTAATTTTGATTAAGTGCAAATAAGGCTAACGCAATAGTAATATAGCTTTTTTGTCGTTGAAAGTTTGTTTCACAAAATTTTTATTTAGAAAAAAGAGTCTGATCAAAATTGCATTAAAAAGTTGCATCACAATCATCTCATAGCATTATTGCATTTTTACAACATTAAATAATTTTCTTACAGTTGCAATTTTGCAATAGTTATTTTTGATAAGAAATGAATTCAGAGGACTTATATAAGTCATTTTTTAACATTATTTCGTTTTTGCATCACTAAATGGTAATTTTGTATTTTTGCTATTTCCAATCCGCATTGCGTTTTTTCATAAGCTGCATTTTTAATAAAAAAATTGATTTAATTCGTAATTGTAAATAATTCAGTGCAAAAAAGAAAATCATAATAATAAACCTTGTAATTGAATTGCGAAAACAAATCGTTAGTATTGCAAAAACGCATTATTTGTAAGTTTCCTATTATACTTTATTTTATCAAAAACAAACTGTTAATTTTAAAGTTTTTTTTACAAAACATTTTTTAACGAATAGTGCGTTTTTGCAATAGTTAAGAATTATGTGTTGCAAAATTGCATCTATTGATTTTATTGATTTTATTAAAATTTGCAAAACGCAATGAGAAAAGTAATTTTTTATTGATTATTTTTTGTTTAATGGTCGATCGTGTATTTTTGCAATAAGCAAAATATAAATATTTTTATATTTTTGCTTATTGCAAAAATATATGACCATTAGAGGGTTGCAAAAATTCATCTTTAATCATGTTTGCTTAATTTTTTGTAAAATATATTTTAAATTTCTATTTTATCTAATTTTTTAAATAAATATTTTTGGGTATTGCAATAATGCATGAACCCCCCTGCGTGTTGCAAAAAACCCCTTCGATTATTTTTTGTTTACTTTTTTATTAATTCATATTTTCTTTTAAACTATTTCCTTAAATTTTTATTTGCCATTGAAAAAATGCACCACCATTCAAAAGGTGTTGCAAAAGTGCATCTATCATTATTTTTTCTTTACTTTAAAAAATATTTTTATTTTTATTAATATTTACAATTTGCGTAATTATTTGCTGGGTATTGCAAAAATGCATCATTTTTCACACAGTGTTGCAAAAATACAACGATAACTTTACTTTACTTTGTGGCATAAATTAATCTTAATTTATATTTTTCTCTTATTCCTCTTTGGCGATAATATTTTAAATGATTATTTTTATGGGTATTGCAAAAACGCATTTACATTTGCTATATTCAGTTAGTGAATTTTGAAATTTAAAATGATTCATTTTCACTTTAGGAGCTAAAAACTTTAATTTTAAATTATAATCAGTTTTTTTTTTTTTTTTTTTTTTTTAATTTACATCAAACTAGCTTCTACCCGGTGCGCTCTGCTGCTCAAATATTCCCTTCTGTCTTGGATTCAGGAAAATTTTCAGAAATATTTCACAAAATGAATTGGAGATATTCGAATATTTATTTTTAATTTGAATAGCATGACGTATCCCTCTGAGGTTTCTTATCCAGATTTTTTCAGTTAACCCGTTTTATAGAAAGTGACAAAATAACTCTAGATGAAAACAATAATTTTTTGGTCTTTATGGGTACTTTTTCCCCTGGTCTTATCAACTATCAATTTTCTCAAGCAAAACTGTTTCACAGGACAATACTAATTTTAAAAATTTGAACTGTTAAAGTTCTTTGAATATATAGCAACTCCTATTTGCGTTACATGGAAGCATTAAAGCATCCCTTGATCCTATCCATCCTATATTTTGTCCAATAAAGCTGTTTCTTGGATAAGTAATTGGTATCAAGTTTTAATAACCCAAATTAACATTCTTTTCATATTGAACAATTAATATTTGCTTCGTACGGGGTCCATCTCTCCCACTGATCCTATGCGTCCTATATTTTGTTCAATAAAATATTTTCCCGGGAAGGTACCACCTTTCGAGACTCTCACTGTTATAGTACTTTAAATACTTAGCAATTAATATTTGCTCTATATATGAGGGCTACTTCTCTTCCTTATCATATCCGTTCTGTATTTAGTTTAGTTAAATGTTTCTTGATAGAATAATTAGGACCAAATACTTTACCTCTAATATTTTTCAGATATTCGATAATTAGTATTTGCTTTGCATATGAGCAACCTCTTTCCATGAACCTTTGGGTCTAATATTTTGCCCAGTAAAACAGTTTCTTAGAACAGTGTTTGGCATCAAATTTCGAAATCCTAATTCGAATAATTTTCTTTGTATGGAGGCTACTCTCACCCGTTGTCCCATCCGTTCTACATTCTGTCGAGTTAAACAGTTTCTTAAGAGTTTAAAACTCTTTAAATATTTGCTGTGTATGGGTGTCATCTTTCCCCTTGATCTTATCCGCCCTTGGGAAAGTAATTGGCACCAAATTTGGAAAGCTTTGCAGTAATCGTTCTTAAGATATTTTACAATTAATATTTTCTTTGTATGGGGTACCTTTCCCCCTGACCCTATCGAAGTTTTTTATAGCATATGTTACTTAGGGATATAATGTTCTGTTAAAAATTTAGCAAAATCGTGCCATTAATATAGATGTCTATAAGTCCCCAACAAAAAACATACAAATCAACAGATCCAGTTTATATATAGATTAAGTTTCGGATTTTCACAATATTTTTGGTATTGCAAAAATGCATTTTCTTCTTCATATATCATTTGTTGTTAATTACAAATCTTTGCTTTTAAATTTTGCAAAAAAACTTTTGAGATAAATTCGAAAACGAATTAACTTTCATTGTCTACTTTGTGGTAAAATCTTTTGAAAAATTCCATTGCCTACTTTAGGGCAATTACCATTTATATTTCAAACTTGTTTTCATATTTTTCTGCATTTTAACAATTTTTATAGTTATAAATGTATTTGTGTGTTAAAGCTCAAAAGCGTTGTTATAAATTTCTCTCTTCTAGAAGATATTTTCTTCGATTTTCATTTAGCATATAATTATTGGCTTTATTGGTAGACTACATTGCTATTCATAATGGTATTATGTTGTTTTTGTTCTTATGCTGTTATTGCATTTTATTATGATTCGATTTGATTCTATTTGCAATTTACAAGCACTTCCGGTGATTTTTTTTGCCGATTTGAAGAAATCAAAAACTAAATGGAAATAACCCAGTAAAGAAGAAGAATACTATAGATAATTCTACAGTAGATACTATAAATAATACTGAAATCGATACTATAAACAACATTTGTCGGGACCATAGTCGATATTATAGGCGACACATAAAAATCTATATATAGTCGAGACCATATGCAATAGTTCGACTTTAATATTGCATATGGTCTCGACTATAATATCGGCTATAGTCCCGACAAATGTTGTTTATAGTATCGATTTCAGTGGGCAAAACTGACTACTGGTAATTCTAAAATCCAGACTTATAGACGGATTTATAGACTACAATCGAAAATATAGACAACTCTATAGTATAGATTATGGTCGAGATTATGAATAACTCAATAGTCAAGACCAATGCTAAAGTAAAGACTATAACAATTTCACATTCTCGAATACTAACTTAAGACTACAGACAGTACTGTACTCTTGACTATAGATAATACAGTCTTGTGGGTAAAGCTACAGTCTCATTCTCAGAAGAGAGCAACGGGGAGTAACTCCCGCAAACTCTAGTTATGCTGTAGTGGGGAGTGTGAGTGCTCAAAGTAGACCTGTAATAGAGCGAGCGGATACTGTCCCAAAAAACAGATAACCCAGCACACGGATGGCTCAAAAGAATTAGGAAAAGGAGAGTGACGACAACGTGGTTGTCCTAGTCGGAGATTCAAGATAAGAGTGAAGTCAAACGATTCCTCCCAAAAAGGCATTAAGATCAAGTCCAGTAGGATCTTAATATGGTATGTTAATAGACACTATTCGGGCTGATGGTTATAATATTTTGAAACTTTAGTATGTAAAAGCGGCATTCTACGGAAAAGGCTCAAAAGCTTTCATTCCACTAAAACTTGGCAGGTCCCAAAGTACGTTTAGAAATTGTAGCCGTTAAGTTGATGACACAGATTCGGATGTTTTCCTGACTAACGCGAATTTGGCACAAGATCCCATAAACAACTTAT
This sequence comes from Cochliomyia hominivorax, assembly GCA_004302925.2. Classification (NCBI taxonomy): domain Eukaryota; kingdom Metazoa; phylum Arthropoda; class Insecta; order Diptera; family Calliphoridae; genus Cochliomyia; species Cochliomyia hominivorax. Next base: position 82,523,939 of record PYHX02000495.1, on the reverse strand, counting down.
GTCAACCATCTTATGGCCTCCCTGCTACACGGATAACCATGGAATTTATACACGATTGTATAGCAATTGGAAATAAACGTATTGGATTGGAAAGAGTTTCGCCATTGGAATCAGTTAACTCATTAAAAAAAAGGGTGCTGATAGTTAAAATGAAGGAAGAGAAATCGGGCACTGAAGGAGGAAATAAGAAGAATGTTTCTATGGAAGCATTCGGAATGTTCGCCAAGATATTTCATATTGAGAATATGTTAAGACAAGACGGTGTTAATTAAGAGGAGAAGAGACATTGGTGAGGACATCCCGACGCCATAAAGGAAAATGAAACAAATATTAGAGAGAAAGGAGCTTGACTAAGGATAATGAAGTAGTTAAAGTACAGACAAGTCAATATGGAGAAATGCAGAGAAAGAAAGATATTTGGCCTATCTTTCTTTCTCTGCATTTCTCCATATTGATGTCTGTACTGTAATTACTTCATTATCCTTTGATTTTCACTGATAATTATCTATGATGGTTCAACATATGAAGATATTCCTTGGAAAATAATGTCAGTCATACATCGGGAAATAAAGTCAGATATTCTTTAGGAAATAAAGTCAGGCGCAAGCAGAAATTAGGGCCAAAATAAATTAGAAACTTTTGGAATGTAAGGATCTAGACGAAGGGACTTCGCCAGAAGACATCTGTGAGACTTTTAAGCAACAGTTTGGAATATCTGACTTAAGGGAGAGCATAGTCAATATTATGCACAAGTTATTACTCAGAGGGTTTTGAAAGCAGGCAAATTCAGCAACAATTGTCTTGGAAGATGTTGTTGCTCAGAAGGTTTTGAAATAGAAGTATTCAAGACTGTAGATCTGCTTCTTGATAATACTGGAAGCACTCAAACATTTAGAAGAGGAGGTATCGGATCGGTCGTTATCTTTCTCTATACTTCTATAAGCATATTAATATAATTATTGAAAAACACCTATTTTCAGCCTCAAAGAATATAAACTTCTTGGTAAAATGGAGAATGAGCTCTTGCAGAAATCTGAGACTTTGAATTTGTCATGTAAATTGTCTACTGGACTTTTTTGTGATTACGTTTCCTTACATACCAATACATACATATTCAAAGAAAATCACACCACAATAAATGTACCATAAATCCGATTATAATTCTCATTTCAAGTTCAGTTTGATGACGACGATGGAAAAATGATTGTAGGAATATAAAGGCAATAAAGAGAGAGAGAGAGAGAGAAAGAAAGAAAGAAAATATATAATAAAAAAGTCCTTATGAAGATTTCTTTTTATATGAAATGCTAGATGTATTGGAAAAATGATTACATTGTCAAGGTTATGGTGTTAACATATAGTTTGAGGTAGTTGTTGTAGTATGTATAAGATGAATGAGAATTCAAAATAAAATTTTTTGCATACTTTAAGGGTTTAAGTGAATGGCACCAGGCGTAGTTTTTTTTTGGCTGTTTAACTTTGGAATAGAGGTTCAATGAATTTTAAATAATCTTAAATAATAAATTATTTAAAAAGTTGTCGCAATTGTTGGACAAATGGTTTGTTGAAAAGTGATATCTTTTAGGCGTTATGAATGAAGTGAGTGAAAATGTAATTAATGATTGTAAAAGTAATAAATAATTGAATTTATTAATAAAGTTTTTCAAGTTAATTAATTATTTAACTTTTTCTTTCATTTTTGATTTACACCTAAACTTGACTTTATTTAAATTTCAGCCTTAAAGTAGTCTATATATTTCATTGCTTTCCAAATGCCTGTGGGATAGGCAAATATTTCTTCAAACATAATGAAAGTTAAGGAAATTGTTTACATTTTATACTAAAGTAAACATATAGTCCTTTTAGAAAAATTGTTCCCTTTAGTCTTTTTACAATAATTGAACGTAATTAAATTAAATATTCTTGAACATTGCAAAACATTATACAATTTATTATTTATAATAATTAATAATATTAAAATGAAATTTAATATTTACACCTTTAACATGTAAATTTATTAAAAATACTTGTAAATATTTAAAATTAAAAAAAAGAACATGTAAAATAATTCCATATCAAAGGAGTATAGATCCTGTTAATATAAATGACATATGGATTTATAATTTAATAACGCCTTTGGGATAGGCTATACAATTCTATGTTTGTGTTTTTTCTATTGTTTGTTGTAATGTAAATCAGCAGGACAATGGAAATGTTTGTATAAACATTGTAATACAATGTTGTAAACAACAAACATTTGTGACAGCAACAAGGGATATAAATATATGATTCATTGACATGCGGCGTGAGCGGGGGAGGGAAATGAGAGAGTAAATTGGTTATGGAAAATGGAAATGTCATTACAGTAAAAGTTGATTTCTAATGGATTTTACTTGTTGATTAAAGGAAATTTCAAATTATAAGGATAACAAGTTATGGAATAAAGTCAAATGACGTGGGTTTAGAAGGGTTCTTAGGCGTAGTGTCACAATGATCATATTGTCTTAACAGCATGAAGGTCACTGGTGTATATTGCTATAAATGCAGCTTACTTTTAGAATTAAAAAGAGTTAAACATGAAAGTATTTAGTGGCAAGTAAAAATTTTTATTAAGGAGTGAGATCAAAAAATTATAAACATACATTTTTTATTAAAACTTTTAAACCAAATATTATCTGATCATTTTTTGAACAAGTTACCTTTGTAAAATATGTCAGTTATTATGTAAAAAGTCAAACAAAAAATATATTGTTAATCTGATTAATGAAAAAAGTTATTAAACAGTGTCGGGAGATTTTGTCAGTTTACAGACAACCTGGTTCTGGTAGGACGGATAGTTCCTTTTTCATTTCAAAAGAACTCCCAACTCATCCGGTAGGACAACAAATCGGTCAGATCAGTTCTCTGATGAATGACGAACAATCTGTTCTGCATTTACTTTATGACTGACTTGACATTCTGTCATTATGGTAAACAGCCTCTGAGTGGGATAAGAAAAATAATGTGGTATTGGTACCGAGAGAGACACATTCTTCCTCGTCAAAAATTTTATAATGAGTCCATTTACTTTTGGTCTGACTTTGCACCCTGTCATTGTGATAAACAAGCCTCTAAGAAATTTAAACATTTCAAAAAAAGCTGCTTCTATTTGTTAGATATCATAATGTGTCACTTATTTTTGTCTTTTACTGACATCCTGTCACTGTGGTAAACAAGCCCTTGAGTGGTAAAGAAAAACAAAGTTATTGAATTATTTCCAAAAAAGTGCTTTCAAACCTACTGTGTATCGTATATATTCGATAGGGTAAATTGAAATAAATGAAAAGGGTTGGGAGAAAAGGGAGAAAATGGTGGGGGAATAATACATACATTATGGGAGAATAATTGTGAAAAAATCTGATATTATAAACAATTTTTCCACAAAAAAATCAAAGAATAAGAATTTAATTTAAAACATTTTACTCAAGTCCTTTGTAATTTGAACAAATATTTGCTTAAGTATGCTGAATAAAATATAGGGGTTCTAGTTAAGCAAATAAATGATTTTATCGCTTTTAAGTCTCTTTAAAAAGGCTTCAATACCACGACCCTTTTAAAGTTTTTTTCTCTGGAATTCTTCATATGGGAATATGTGATGCGGCAAAAAAAAAAAAAGGATAATAAATATATCTTGTGGATTATAAAATTCCTATACAATTTAAATGGTTGGCTTAACATGACAGCAAATATTTTCACCATTATTTCCCATGTTTATTAACAACAAAAATGTCCTAAATAGCAATATAAATAAGGAAAATTGAAAAGATATACATAAGTTATCTGTTTTGGCAATCCTTTTGATGTCTTTGTTTGAAAGAAGAAAATTTGAAAGAATTGGAAAAATAAAATACTGGCTCTAAAGAAAATAAAAGGAATAGTAATGGTTACAAAGCCCTTAAGTCTTTTAAGAAATTTGTCTTTTAAATTTTTCAAATATCTTAAAAATTCAAGAAGTTATGGTTAATTTTCCATTACAACTCATAATTAATATTAATCATACGCTAAGAGTAACATTTTTGAAATATTCAAACTTACCCTTATTTTCCTAACTGTTTTCCTGCTATCATTACGTATATTAATAGTAACACAAACATCTTCACCATGAGTATACCAGGCTTTATCCAAACTAGCTCTCAAACCCACACGACCATCTTGTAATAGAAATGGTTTATCTACGGCACCCTGAGGCCCACCACAGCCCATGGGACAAACATTATCATACTATAGAATAAAACATAATTTCCATATAACAAAACCAATTTTCCCATAATTTTAAATTATTTACCTCCTGAAATGATTTACTATAATTATAAAATGCATCATTGGAACATTTATCCACTTCACTTTTACTGCGTCCAAAACGTCCGCTAAAACGAAAAGTTTTCGGTGACAAACGTAATTTGGGAAAAGAATCTCCTCGTTCAGATTTGCGTGGTTTACCAGCGGCACGTGCTTCATTACAATCCGTTGCATGCTTTTCACTATTAATAGATTCTTGTTGTTCTTGTGTGGTAACTGCTGCTGGTGTTGTGATCTCTGCAGCTTGTGAACAGATAAGTGGTGTGGTTGTGGTATGAGTATTTGTACAGGCCAATGTGACAGGTGGTGATGAGACAGGATTATTGACGAGAGCAGCAAAATTTTCAGGACCATGTATGACATGATTGAAAACATCTGTGCGATATATTACGCGAACACCCATTTTTACCGAGGCACGACGATGAAATTTTTCATCGGTTTTATCGGCTGAAAGGGGAAAATGAAAGAGGGTTTTTTTATATAAAAAATATTTAAAGATATTTTTAATGTCGTTAATGCTGGAAAATAAAATCATGCATTTTGAAATACAAATTTTTTATTTAAAATATTGGGTATACAAATTAATAATGTATTATGCAAAATGTGTTATAAGTTATTGGAATTTCGGTTTTATTGGATTCTTAATTTTTTTGGAATTGAAGACTTTTTAAAAATTAAAATTTAGCTCTCACAAGATAACACTCAGAGCAAAATCGAAAAAAGGATTCAAAAGTCGTACTCTGGTTATTGCAGATACCAATTGTTAGCTGAACAAATTTCTTGGAAAGGAAATCGCTCTGGTTTCTTTTTTAGAATACTTGTCCTTTCGAAAACTCTTTTTAAATACAAAAAATGACACTCGGAGCAAAATCGAAAAAAGGATTCAAAAGCCGTACTCTGGTTGTTACAGATATTGTCCATTCTTAGCTGAACAAATTTCTTTTCCTCCATCTTTCTAGGCAAGAGAATTGCCCCGATTTTGAGGTAATAATGGAATCAAGCCAGTTTCTTATAGACCGTTTTGAAATGAGGCATATTCCGGTGAATATCTTTCATTCAATAATACAAAAGACAAGATCTGGGAGTTGAGACATAACCCTTCATTAATGGACTGTTCTCGAAGTAGTTCATTTGTCCAGCAACATGTGGCTGAACTATATCTTGATAGTACTTGGTAGCTATTCTAACCACTTTTTGTTAGTTAATCTCTTGAAAATTCTCAATTGTGTTCAGGTTTAGGTCTTCCGTGATCTTCTAAACTGATTTCAACAGCTTGTAATATAAAACAGCAATCTGATTCCACCAAATATAGAACATTTCTTTGGTTTTAGCGTTGATTTGGTAGGGTGACTGGAATATTCACATGACTCTTTGAATTGCGATGCAAAAAGTTACTCTTTGAAGTTTTAATCAAATATCTGAAAATCGCCTTTCAGTAACTCTCATTCCAAAAGACTTTTATGTGGCCTCAAACGTTTTTATGGAAATAATTCTGTAACATTGGAACTACCAAATATTTTGGATATTAATTACACATAAACATTTTTAAGATATATTGTTACTGATTTTAAATCAGTACAAGCACTTAATAAGTCCAGAGGACGAAGCAATAACCTCCAAATTTGTTCAACTCATTTATGATATTTATACCCTACACCACCATATATAAAACTTTCAAATATAAAGTGATTTTAAGGAAAAGCGAAAAAAATAAATCTTAGAATATTCTCAAAGTATGTGCCAAATTGTAAGGAACTGTGTACCAAAATGCGAGGATCGGTCTATTATTTCTCATAGAACCCACATTACCTCCATCTCAAATATCACTTTGAGGAAAATAAAGCTCAAATGTACATTAGTTTTGTAATAGTAATCGGTCAATTTAAGATAAATATAAGCAAAAATCTATTTGCGAAATTATACGAGGGTCGGTCCAGAATTTCTTCTAGTTGCCATATAAACATCCAAGCAAAAATCTCATATAAATATTTGTAATATAATAAAGTACCTCACACGTAAGCATAAATCAGAAAAGAAAATTTTACGAGGATCGTTCATAAATTGTTCGTAGCTGCCATAAACAACAAACAATGTGATGTGAGGTATTACTTAGAAGGACTAGACCGACTATAACTTTTTTACTTATTTTCTTTTTAATTCGATGAAAATTTCATTAATTTTAATCATATTCCTTTTGATTTTTCGAGGTAAACAATTAAGTGAAAGCTACAATTAAAAAAGGAGGTACCTTGATTACATACTTGTATATGTTTGCTATATACCAAAAAAATCTGACATGATTCAAATCCCTGATAACGACAGAATGACCAGTTAACTGAAAAAAATCAACTTCTTAAATAGGGTTTCCCCTTACAGAAAGTTTTGGGTATTTCTGGATAAAATAGTGGGGATTTCTCTATAGTTTTATATTAAGGACAATTTTATCTTTATTATACTCTAATTTTATAATTATACCTTAATTCATATTAATTGTACTTAAAGTCGATTATTAAAAAATATTTTTCAAAAAGAGTACAACGAAAATTAAAATTTGAGATTTTTGTAAAAATTATTAAAGAAATTTAGTTTCAGTAGTTTATAATATACACGTTACTATTTTTCAAGTAATTACCTTTACAATGATGCCAAAGTCCTATAAAAATACTTTACACCGTACTATTAAAAGGACCTAAAACTTGGTCCCCTTCGAAAAATATTTCACATTTTTGAAAATTAAAAAAGAAATCATACTTGTTGCAATCAACTTTGAAACTCCGTATCTTAACCCCTGGAGGTACTAAGAACTTAAAAATCCTCCAGCAACATTTGTTACCACCTTGACAATATCCATATAAAATTCCAATTAAAAATATTCCGCAGCTACCAAGTTATAGAATTATCTCCCAAAAATCGTTTTAGTTCTTCATAATTATCGTTTTCTTCTTCTCTTTACTGTCAAAGTTATCATTTCGCTGTATATTCTTTAACATACATTACTTATTTGCATACCCAATAACTACTAAAATATTCACCTTAAAAAAATGCAAAATAAATTCCTTTTCATCTTAAAACCCACATCTAAAGGTATCATGTTTTTTGGAATCATCATATTTCAAAAGCAAATAAAAAATATCTTTTACATTGTTTTCTTTGTTAAATTAAAATAACGGTTTTTTAAATTAAATAATTCCTTTCTTTTCCATTCTACATAATAATTTACATACCAATAAAACAGCGCACATCATAGCTGGTACCAATGGGAGCGCCATAGTAACGTTTAGCTGGCACAAGTTGGACACTTGGTGGTGCTGGGCTGTTAAGGTTAATGTAAAAGGATGGGCGCCTTCACCCAAACGTTTGAGAAGAGCCTCCTGGAAATGTATATATTAACAGATAAAATGTCAAATTTATTGAAATGAACAGTTGCTGATGTTAAATTTAAACTGTCAATTAAAATCGACCCTTTTTTGGGCACCCCTAAGCTTGTGGCAAATACTTCATGAATGTAAATAAATGTGGCATAAATTAAAAACTTAAATTGGTAGATAACGTTCAGAACATTTAGTTGATGTGTTTGTATGTAATTTACATATATGTATGTTACTATTTTTCAAGTAATTGCCTTTACAATGATGCCAAAGTCCTATAAAAATACTTTACACCATACTATTAAAACGACCTAAAACTTGGTCCCCTTCGAAAAATATTTCACATTTTTGAAAATTAAAAAAGAAATCATACTTGTTGCAATCAACTTTGAGACTGTATCCTAACCCCTGGAGGTACTAAGAACTTGAAATGCTCCAGCAACATTTGTTACCACTTTGACAATATCCATATAAAATTCCAATTAAAAATATTCTGCAGCTCCCAAGTTATAGAATTATCTCCCAAAAATCGTTTTAGTTCTTCATAATTATCGTTTTCTTCTTCTCTTTACTGTCAAAGTTATCATTTCGCTGTATATTCTTTAACATACATTACTTATTTGCATACCCAATAACTACTAAAACATTCACCTTAAAAAAAATGCAAAAATAAATTCCTTTTCATCCTAAAACCCACATCTAAAGGTATCATGTTTTTTTGGAATCATCATATTTCAAAAGCAAATAAAAAATATCTTTTACATTGTTTTCTTTGTTAAATTAAAATAACGGTTTTTTTAATTAAATAATTCCTTTCTTTTCCATTCTACATAATAATTTACATACCAATAAAAACAGCGCACATCATAGCTGGTACCAATGGGGAGCGCCATAGTAACGTTTAGCTGGCACAAGTTGGACACTTGGTGGTGCCTGGGCTGTTAAGGTTAATGGTAAAAGGATGGGCGCCTTCACCCAAACGTTTGAGAAGAGCCTCTGGAAATGTATATATTAACAGATAAAAATGTCAAATTTATTGAAATGAACAGTTGCTGATGTTAAATTTAAACTGTCAATTAAAACGACCCTTTTTTGGGCACCCCTAAGCTTGTGGCAAATACTTCATGAATGTAAATAAATGTGGCATAAATTAAAAACTTAAATTGGTAGATAACGTTCAGAACATTTAGTTGATGTGTTTGTATGTAATTTACATATATGTGTATGCATATATAAATTACATGCAAACTCAAGGATGTTTGAAAAGGATTTGTGGTATAAATGATGGTGGAAATCCATAAAGCTTTTTTTTGGTAAAAGGAGATTTTCCTAAGATTAATTGAGGCATAAGTAATAATTAAAGTGGTTTTGAGAAAAAAATTTTGTGAAATAAAGTGAGTCCACATTGATTATTTTTTTTTGTATTCTTGCAATGTAGTTGGCCGCAATTAAATCACAAATAGTTCTCTCAGTCCGAAAAAAATTTGTCGAATAGATTTCTGATACTAAAGTAGGTAATTTGGATTTTTGTTAAGAAGTAACCGATCTTAGCATCCGCTTACTTCCCTGAGTCTGAAATAATAATTTCCTGAACTTAATTCCCGAATACTTCTTTGATTCCATAGTAGTTTATTTGTTAGTTATTCGTCCTCAACTCTCAATACCTCCTTGAGTTCAGAATAATTTTTCGTCCTCAACTGTTGAATATTTCCCTGAGTTCGAATGCTTGTCTTCTTTGGACAGCCCTAAGGTTGTTGCTCATACGTTCATGAATTCGAAATAATGATTTGCCCAACTTAACTCCCAAATACTTCGCTAAGTAGTTAATTTGGTATTAATTGCACAGCAGTAAATCAAACTCAACTCTCGATATTTCTTTGAGATCAGATTTTATTTGTTTTGAAATAGATATTTTGCTATGTACGGTTTCCACTCTTTTTTATATTCTTCGTAAGATCTGATCTTTCATAGAATTTGATTTTAATTAAAAAAGAGTTTTATTTTTATTGCTCTTTGAAAAGAGTTTAATTTAAAAAAATTTATAAAAATCAAAAAGATAAAAGTTAAAATAGCGAAATTAAAAAGAGTTTAAAAATGAATAATTCACACAAGTTATTTTGAATGTTTTTTATTAAACTTTTTAAAGGGATGTTTGTTTGTTTACAAACAAAGAACATTTGTATGAATAAACAGCGAACTCACATATTAAGTTGTTTTTGCTTGTGTTTGTATGAATTTTTTGTGGCAAGAAATTTGTTTGTGTGCTTGTGTATGTATTGTTTTCTTTTCAACAATTTCGCATTTATGAGCGAGTTAAAAAATTATGCTCTTTTTTATTTCTAACTGAAAGAGGAGTAAAATAAGTTTTTTTTTTTTTTATTTGAAAAATAAGGATACAAATTTTAATCGAAAAAAATAAGTTTATTTTTTTTTAATCTTCCCAAATGAAGATTAAAAATTTAGATCATCTGAAAATTAAGATTTTGTTCCGAGTTTCTGATATTTTGCAAGTAATTTCTGTAATTTTTGCTTGACTCCTAATTTCAGATTTTCTGGATAGCTTTGGGATCTACAAATACAATACCTCTTAGTACAGAAGGTCCATTACCGGAATAAAGTAATTTCACGTGATGGCAAATACATAGTTAAACACAATTTGGTGATGTCTTCTTGTAAACACGTTGGGTGCCATAATCATCTTTATGGATTTGTGGTCTAAGGAAAGAAGGTCAAAAGAAACTTAAAAAATGAGATCTCAAAATGGGTGTTAAAAACGTCACATCACATTTTTACTTAAAAGAAATTTTTGATTTCAAAATGTCTTTTCTAAAACACACAATGGGAAATTTTCCTCTTTTGTCAGTTGGACAATATTTGTGATTATTCTCCTTTAGACAGAAAATCTGGATTAGTTTTCTCTTTAGAAAAAGTTTTACAGCTAATTTTCTCTTAAGAGAAAATTCGCTATTAATTTTTACTTTAAGAGAATTTTGCAAATAATAAAAAAATCCGATAAATTTTGTTTAGATAAAAATTTGTACAATTAATTTCCTTTTTGATGAACAATTTGAGAAAATTTTACTTTAAAAATTAAATTAACATACTCAAATATTCTCTTTAAAATCAGAAAAATTTTGAGACAAATCAGAATCATCTCCTTCTTTAAAGATAGATAGATAGAAATACATTTCTCTTAAAAGAAAGTTAATTGATATCAATTTCCTCTTTGGAGGAAATTTAGAGATTAAAGAGAACATTTCTCTTAAGAGAAAATCAAAGAAAATTTGTTTTTATTTAGGATTTATTAGATGAAATCTGTTAAAACTTCAAGTTTAAATGGAAAATTTCAATTAATTTTCTCTTTACAGAAAATTTATTATCAGTTTTCTCTTTGAAGAAAATTTGGCAACAATTTTTCTACTTAAAGAAAATTGTTCATCAGTTTTTTTTGTTATGAAAAATAACGATTTCTTTGAGAGAAAATTTGTATTTAATGTTCTTTTAAGAGAAATGCGGTCAATTTTCGGCCTTTCTCAATTTGGAGAACATTTATACTTGAGAACATTGTACTTTTTAGAGAAAATTTGCAATCAGTATTCTTCTGAAAGAAAATTAACGATAAATTTTGTTCTTCAGAGAAAATTATCTATACATAAACTGTATATAATTTTTTCTGTTAAGCGAAGATTTACAATATATTTTTCTCTTAAATCAAAATTTGTGATAATTTTTCTTCTAAACGACATATAATTAATTCTGTTTCTTAATCAAATTTCAGGAAATTTTATAAGTTTCCTTTTAGAAAGATAAACAATAATTTTCTTGTGAAGAAATTTTCTCTAAAGAAAATTTTTTCTTCAAGAAATTTTTTCTTAAAGGAATATTTTTGGAAAAAATTCTTTTAAGCGAAATTTAAAAAAAAAAAAAAAAACTTTCTCTTAAATTGAATGTTTACTGTACTTCACTTATTGCACCCTCCACCACCACCAAGTGTTGTCATTCCATGTGTAACGTCAAAAAGGAATTATTTTAGACCTATAAAGTATATATATTCTTGCATCAAATCAAAATCTGAGTCGATTTAGTCATGTCCGTCTCTCTGTCTGTTGGAAACATTCTCACGCCTAGAATCTTTATCCGAATTCCAATATAGACCGATATCTGAGATAACCACATTTTTAACGTCCAAAAAGGAATTATTTTAGACCCTATGAAGTTTATATATTCTTGCATCAAATCAAATGAGTCGATTTAGTCATGTCCGTCTGTCTGTTGGAACATTCTCACGCCTAGAATCTTTATCCGAATTTAATATAGACCGATATCTGAGATAACCACATTTTTAACGCCAAAAAGGAATTATTTTAGACCCTATTAAAGTATACTATATTCTTGCATCAAATCCAAAATCTGAGTCGATTTAGTCATGTCCGTCTCTCTGTCTGTTTGGAAACATTCTCACGCCTAGAATCTTTATCCGAATTCAATATAGAACCGATATCTGAGATAACCACATTTTTAACGCCCAAAAAGGAATTATTTTAGACCCTATAAAGTATATATATTCTTGCATCAAATCAAAATCTGAGTCGATTTAACCATGTTCGTCTGTCTGTCTCACTGTCTGTTGGAAACATTCTAACGCCTTAGAATCATTATCCGAATTCAATATAGACCGATATCTGAGATAACCTCTAATACTATAATATACAGTTATATTATTTTCATCATAGTACAAATAATCATCAATATCGAATCAATAGAAAAAAGTAATAATTGATACTCAATTCTCCTTTGGAGGAAATTAAGAGATTAAAGAGAACATTTCTCTTAAGAGAAAATCAAAGAAAATTTGTTTTTATTTAGGATTTATTAGATGAAATCTGTTAAAACTTCAAGTTAAATGGAAAATTTCAATTATTTTCTTCTTTACAGAAAAATTATTTCAGTTTTCTCTTGAAGAAAATTTGGCAACAATTTTCTACTAAAGAAAATTGTTCATCAGTTTTTTTGTATGAAAAATAACGATTTCCCTTAAGAGAAAATGCGGTCAATTTTAGTCTTTCTCAATTGGAGAACATTATACTGAGAACATTGTACTTTTTAGAGAAAAATTTGCAATCCAGTATTCTTCTTGAAAGAAAATTAACGATAAATTTGTTCTTCAGAGAAAATTATCAACAAATAAATTGTTAATTTGTTTCTGTTAAGCGAAGATTTACAATATATTTTTTTAGGACAAAATTTGATAATTTTTCTCTTAAGTGATAAATAATTTATACTTTCTCTAACCAAAGTTCAGGAAATTTTATAGTTTCCCTTAGAAGATAAACAATAAATTTCTTTTTTGAAGAAAAATTTTTCTCTTAAAGAAAATTTTTTCTCAAGAAATTCCATTTTTCTTAAAGAAATATTTTATGAAAAAAAATCTCTTTTAAGGGAAATTAAAAAAAAAAACTTTCTCTTAAATTGAATGTTTACTGTACTTCACTTAATTGCACCCCTCCACCACCACAAGTTTTGAAAGAGGGTGTATTAACTTGTACATTCCAGTGTTACGTCAAAAAGGAATTATTTTAGGACCTATAAAGTATATATTATTCTTGCATCAAATCATGTCGTCTGTCTGTTGGAAACCTCTTACGTCCGTAGAATAATTATCCCGAATTCAAATAGACCCGATATCTGAGATAACCTCATTTTAACGCCAAAAGGAATTTTTTTAGACCCTATAAGTATATTATTCTTGCATCAAATCAAAATCTGAGTCGATTTAGCCCATGCTTCATCTGTTGTCTCTCTGTCTGTTGGAACATTCTCACGCCTAGAATCATTATCTCTAGTACTATAATATACAGTTATATTATTTTCATCATAGTACAAAAAAATCATTAATATCGGATCAATAGAAAAAAGTAATAATTTGATACACCCCAAAATATATATTTTCAAAAATTTGTCATATTTATTTATGTATTTTGAAACCTAAAGCAACTAGATTGTGTTGGAGTCATTATTTGATCTAGTCCCTTTATAAGATCCTTTCCCGGAATATAGTTTATAGATTATAAAACACCTAAATATTCTATTGAATTTTGGCACAATTAATTTTCTAACGGTTATATTTTTGTTAATATCGGCCCATATTTTACTATAGCTCCCATATAACGACCCTTCTCGGAAAACAGCATTGAGTTTAAAAAACTATTAAATGAAAATAAATCATAATGAAATTCGACACGATTTTAATTTAGCTCTCCTGAATAAACGTTTTATTTGAGCAATATTGGTCTATATTTTGTTGTAGCTCTCATGTAAGGCCCCTTCACGGAAAACGTATTTTAACTTATAAAATGTTTTAAATAAAGACCAATTCCATTGAAATTTGTCATAATGATTTTTGACAATCATATAGACAATAGACTGATATTTTGCTGTAGCTGCCATATAAGACCTGTTCACTGGAATGGTCGATCTCGCTGGATATCTTCAGGAAAGCAGGTTTGGGCTTATAAACTAGTAAATAATGATAAATTCTATTGAAATTCGGCTGATTATTTTTCTTATTGTCTTCAATATCTGACCCACATCGTTCCACATTTTCTAATAGGTCCTACATACGTATCTAATTTGTTCTCCTTTAATAAAATGGGTCATTTCAAGAACATTTTATCATATTTTACTGTAGTAATCGGCATTAAAGCTGATAAGATTTTTGGTGTTAGTGGTGGAGGTATTTAATGGTTCGGCACAGCTGAATATAGATAGCATCCTTACTTGTTTTAAATTAAGTATAATTAAATTTTTTTATATGAAATGTAATATCTTTTTGGTGAAATTGCGATAAATTTTCTCTTAAATAAAATTTTAATAAAATTTCTCTTCCGAGAAAAATTTAATTCTTATTTGTTACAAAAAATTAATAACTTTTTCTAATTTTCGCTTTAATAATTTTTTATTAAAAGCAGAATTTCTATTTTAAACAAATTGTCTTATTTAAGGTAAATTGCTACTTTGTAACTTTAATTTTATCATGTTCAAATTTTCCATTATTTCCTCTGTTTTATATTCATAAACTTTAAAATTAAAATTTATTTTTTTAATACACTTTAAATCCTTTTAACCTTGAAAATTGTCCTTGAACATTTTACACCTTGTTATTGAATAAAGTTCACTTTTGGGGGGAAAATATGTCCTAGTAATGTTTTAATGTGTGTATGTGTGTGTGTGTCATTTTGTGTACAATACAGATGAATTTAAATACAAACAAATATGAATTTTTGAAAATTTCCATAGAAAACCTGTAAAGTTTGTTATTTAAAAGGTAAATATTTCCAAAAATTGGAGTTAATAATAATTTGTTTTCCATTATTTTTTTGAAATTTTACCAATATTCATTATCTCATATCGCTTGCGGCATTTGTACCTTTCATTTACATCACTGATTTCTCCATTTACCAGATCGAATAATAGTAATTCACTACGAAAACTGACACATGATGTACGTTTCATTGAGCCTTGTTGTTGCTCTTGTTCACCATCATGACCGGAGGTACTAAAACAATTGCTATTACTGCGACTTCTCTTACCCTCCCCCAGTGTTGTTTGATCATGTGGTGTTTGTGGAGAATGTTGTTGGGAATTATTACTGCTACTGCTACTGCCACTATGATGACGTGGTATATTCAATAAATCCAAAAATTGTGATAATCTTTTGCAACGGCTGGTTGGGTTGAGTGTTGTGTAAGAATAAAGAAAATTGGATACAGTATAAAAGTGCAATATTTTTGGAAAAGCTGTCATTAATTTGGCCAATTTTTAAATTGGTTTGTAATGTCACATTTTAAGGCATCAATTTTGTTTGATGCTTTACAGTCATTTTAGTAGTATGACTTAAATATTTAATATTAGATTTTTTGAATTATGATTATTTAAGGCTTTACTTGTCATTTGGGGTAAAGTTATTTTAGTTTTTTATATAGAATAATCAAACATTAAATAAACATATTCTTAGCTTTAATTATAATTTTAAAAGTTTCAAATCGCTTTAATAGTTTCAGAGTTATAGACATTTATATATGAATACCTCCTAATTAATATCAATCATACGCTCAGTATTTTAACAAATTTAAAACTTAAAAAATTCAATTGATATAATGGAATTTTCTTAAAATTTTAATAAATTTTCCATAAAAATAAAAACAATTTAAAATGCTGCTTTCCAAACACATCAACTTTTTTAAAGATTTTGAAAGAAAATTTTGCAAAACCACTTTAATGGAAAATATTCTAATAAAGTCATAACACCTATTTTTACACGTATTCATTTTTGTATTCATGCAAATTGTGTCACTTATTTAAAATCAGGTATTTTATACATAATTCCATGAGTTTAAAGTAAAAATCTCATGTCTTTTATATGTTTTCCATTTGATATTTTCATGAAAAAATGTGTAAAACGAAAAAGGTTTATTTTACATATTTTGAATTTTCCTTGGCACGTTTTCATTGTGGAAACACCTGGTATTTTTCTTCTTTTCTGTTTTTGTCTGTATATTTAGTATTTTTGTTTATAAATGTTGTTGTTACATCTTTTCTATAATTTGTTTATTTATTTTATGTTTGACGTCATTTCATAGTTAAATGCTAATTAAGGGTTTGAAATGCGCAGTTATGAAATAAAGTCCTTTTATTTATCTGATTCATTCGGGAAATTTTGGAAGATGGAGACATATAAATTTTTCAAGTAATACGCTGGCTTTACAGGAGCGTAATTGTGTGGCGAATACCGGTGGTACAGAAATAAAACATTGAGATATTGCAAGAGGTCCGACAAATGTGGCACTTGAGAATAAGAGGAGCCATAAGAAGACAATGTCCAAAGCTTTGGGAACAATGCTCTGTGTTCAGTCTATTGAAATTTATGTTCCAAATGAAACTGCCCTTAAATGATCAACAGGGAATACAAATAATATTGTCAATATATTATGGATGCGCTACAGTTTAATAATAATGATGACAGAATACCGGGCAAACAGATAACGAATCTTGATCGAACGGAAACCTGCTTTATATAAACGTGCGGATGGCTCCAAATAGCATGATATAAAAGGACTGGTACTCAGATATTTTTATATTCTTACGACATTCAAAGGATGTTGGAATCCAAGTATACGGATTTTATGGATCCTTGTTGATTTCAAGGCATCATCTGGCTATCGATGGAAGTGATATATTGCAAAAAGGTTCATCAAATGTGTCACTTGAGCATAAGTGGAGCAATGAGGATGACAATGTCCAGAGCTTTTGGAGCAATACTCTGTATTTAGTCTATTGAAGTCTATGTCCCAAATGAAGCTGGTCTTAAGGTTTACCGACTACAAATTATAGGAGAATGATCAACAGGAAACACAAATCATGTTTCAGATTTTCGTTCGATCAGAATTGATCGTCCGTTATTCGTTTGCCCGAATAACGTGCAAACAGATAACGGATGGTCAATCTGGAACGAATGGAAACCTGCTGCATATAACAGTTGGGATTCATTGCTTTGCGGATGATTCCAAATAGCATGAAATAAAAGGACTGTTACTCAGATATCTTTATATTCTTATCGAAATCCAAAGGACATTGGATTTCTAGGATAAGGATTTCAATAGATTCTCGTGGATTTCAAGGCATCAGCTGGCTACTGAGCTATGAGAGTAAAGAGGAAGACAAATTTATTAACGAGGTTAGATTGTTGAAAATCATGGTATTGCAATCCAAGCTACAGAAGTGAGTTCAGGTTTAGACAAAGTCACACAGAACTACAGTTGGCAGGACTACAAAAATATTTTGAGGTGACCCAGAGGGAAGAAGACGAAGAATTTTATAAACATGGGGAACAATGTGACATATATATGGAGCAATCTAATGATTAGAGCTTTGGGAACTCTGTATTCAGGCCACATCTAAATCGAATTGTCAATGTCATATGGAGGCCTACAGATTAAATAGAAATAATGACCTTGATCGAATGGAAACCTGCTTTATTAAATGGCTCCAAATAGCATGATATAAAAGGACTGGTACTCAGATATTTTTTATATTTTACAGACATCCAAAACGTTGGAATCCAAGTATACGGATTTTATGGATCCTTGTTGATTTTAAGGCATCATCTGGCTATCGATGGAAGTGATATATTGCAAAAAGGTTCAAAATGTGTCACTTGAGCATAAGTGGTGCAATGAGGGACGACAATGTACAGAGCTTTTGGAGCAATACTCTGTATTTAGTCTATTGAAATCTATGTCCCAAATGAAGATGGTCTTAAACCGACTACAAATTATAGGAGAGTGATCAACAGAGAACACAAATACTTGGGGAAAAGTGACATTCTACTCTACGGCCACATCTTAATCGAATGGGTGTCACCGACGACATTAAATGAAATGCATGTAGGAAAGATGCTAAAACGGTGGAACATATGAATGAGTCATAAAGACTATTAAATTTACGTGACAAATTATGTTAAAAAATATTTAACGGTTCTAAAGTTACAGAATTATTTCTAAAAAAATGTTTGGACCACAATATGTTGGCGATTACATAAAAACATTTAAACTCAAGATGACCAAAATTGGACGCAAACTCATCAGAACTTATAGCTCTTGCATGAACGACCCTCGTATATTTGACTTTTCGATTTATTGTCGAGTGTGTGGTACATTATTGTGGCACTAAGATTTATGTTAAATTTATGCGTTTTAAAATGATTTGGGGAGGTGGGTTCTTATGGGAGCTACAAAAAAATTATAAACCGAACCTCGTATAATTTTGGATATGTAATTTTGCTTATATATTTATCTTAATTTGGTCAAATATTATTACAATACCAACGTATATGTGAGACTTTTGCCCTTCAAAGTGATATTTGGAAGGGCGTGTGTATGGGATGTATGATAATTATTGGACCGACCCTCATACATTAATGGCACATTGTTTTAGAATATTATAAGACTTACTTGTGCCAAATTTCAATTTAAATCGCTTTGTATTTATGGATTTTATGACCTTAAAACACCATTCAGGGAAGAACATTTATATGGATGGTACCTGAAATATTGGACCGAATATGGCCAATTTCAATAGACTTTATTTTTAGGCCAAAGTAATAACATATACCAAATTTCATTGTGATATTTCAAAAAATGCGTATGAACGTTGTTCGTTAAATCGACTCAGAAAGTGATTCTGAGGCGAACGTTACACTAAGAGGTGGATGTGACACCATTTTTTTGCATGATACAAACATCAGCAAAATTCTTAGTTGGTGTAGGGTATAACAAACAGGTATTAGATTAAATGTTATTGATTGATACATGCACAAGGTATGAGTTATTTATTAATGTCATATTAATCATACGCTCAGTTGTGTTTGTAAATTTAAATAAAATTACACAAAATACAAAGAGAAATTTATAAAATTCCTAATTTATTTACAAAATCTAATTTATTTAATAAATTGTGAAGAAATTTACATAAATATTTTATTATATTTTTTATTCTTATCTTCTTTTTTAATGAGATTTTTTATTTATCTCTTTAGTTCCAGAACACACACATAAACAAGAGTTATTTAGAATTATTTATGTTTTATAAATTTAAGTACTTTTGTATTTTTATTGTTAGAAATTCATGTTAAATTATTAAAAAAAAAACAACTCACCTGTCATGTTGCTCCTTTTGTGTGGTGGTATGTTGTTGCTGTTGTTGATTTTTATCCTTTTCATGGTCCCGTTCTCTGTCTTTATCAAATTCAATTTCATTTTTCTTATCTTTGTCTTTGTCACAATGTTTATCTTTGTTTTCTGTCATGATGGCTTAATAATGAGTTTTATTTATGGTTGAATTTTTGGTTTTAATTTTATTTAAATTTTCTGTTGTTTTTGCAATTTTATTTCGTTTTTTTGTTTTGTTTCTTTAAATTTGTTTTTAATAAAAATTAATGGTTTTTATTATAGTTTTTTGCTAAAAATTATTAAAGTATTTTTATTAATTTAATTGATGTTTTTTATATCCTCCACCGCCATAATTGGCGAAGAGGATTTGTCATTCCATGTGTAATGCTCAGAAGAGATTATTTCAGACCCCATAATACATATATAAATTTTTGCATCAAATTAAAATCTGAGTCGAAGTTCGTCTGTCTGTCTATCAGTCCATCTGTCTGTCTGTCCGTCTGTCTGTCTATCCATCTGTCTGTCTGTCTATCTGTCCGTCTATCTATCTGTCTGTCTTTCTGTTATTGGCACCCTCACATCGACAATAATTGATAAAGCTCAATGAAATTTAGCCTGAGTATTTGCAATAGTCCTGAAAAGGTCCTTATCTAAAATCAATAAAATTTCTTCAATATATCAAAAAACATGAACCGATATCTGAGACATCCTCTAAGTTTTAGTGAAGAATTTTCCTAAAATAGTCAATTAGAAATCAACAAATTAAAATACGATTTCGGCATATTATAAAATTTGTCGAAATCGGTGCAGTAGAAAAGAAGTTATAGCCAAAAAAAATTTTACTAACTGTATGACTAATTAAGTGTTTTTGTGTTGTATTTAAGAAAAACTGTTATATATTTTATACGTTTAAGAGTGCAAGTGTGAGTGAGGTATTGAGCCGAATAAAGCATTCTACCTTGTTTTTAATTATTGTTTTACTTAAAAATATCCTTAATTTCTACCTTCTTATAGAACATAAAATTTTGTTTTATTTTAAAAACAACTTCCATTTCAAATTCATCTTTAGTCTCAAATAATTTCCTTATACGTTTAAAAAAGTTTCTGTCATTATAACACTTTCAATTCGGATTTGTATCTTCTATTATTTCATGCATAAATTTTGTCATAAAACAATGCACAATGGGTCCAAACACATGCACTTTGACAATAATGTGTAAAACTTCAAACAGCCAAACAGACCATTTCGAAAATCTTAAATTTTGTATTTTTGGTATAATTTTGTGAACAATTTTACTATGAGATTTTAAATCAGATTCTTGTAGTTGTATGTCCTGCAGTTATGTGTCACGGTTTCGGGTACTATTTGGCAGAGTTTGGTTTAAAGACTTGTGTTTTTATAAAACAAACATTCGCACATTTATTTGTGTTTTATGCATATTGAAATGATGTTTGTAAGGAGGGTTATATGGGGGCTAAGGAAAACTATTAATCAATTCCTGTGAAATTTGTTGCACTTTTACAGTGATTTGCGAAAGTATATGAAAACTAATGTCATTTTAAAAATTTTTACGTGTATTTCGATTAATTCAACATTTATTTGTAGAGTTTTCACAACGTTTACATGGACAACCAGTAAGAAGGACGAACGTCGTTAAATCGCCTAAAAAATTCATTTCGACTCGATCGGTATACGTAAAACTTAAGTCATATATGAAGTGCGGCCATTTAACCAAAAAATGTCACACCTTAATATTCATGAAGCTTGGATAATGATCTGTAGACGATCACAGACGGTCTGTACCAAAGTTGTTTGATAAATTTTAAGAGTTAAGAGCAATTTATAAGAAAATCTCCGATCACAAGGATTTTTATACCAAAGACAATTGAATCGCATGTGAATTGTAATGAATGAAATTTGATCAGATTATGGGAGATTTTATTCATACATCTTAATAATGTTAGGCCGCATGTGCAAGATCGAACAAAAATCTTTTATTTAGAACGACTAACTAATACCCTACACCACATCCTTGATTAAAAATGGTGATTACAAAAAATTAATGAACCACCCTCGTATAATTTGATTTTCAGATTTATTCTTAAGTGTGTTGAACATTATTGTGACACAATAATTTATGTCAAACTTATGCGTTTTAAAATAAATTTTTCCGGGGCGGACTTATAAGAGAGCTACAAGAACTTATGTACCAATCCTCGTATAATTTTTCACATGGATTTTTGCTTATATTTATCTTAATTTGACGAATTATTATTACAATACAAACGTATTTGTGAAATATTTGCCCCTTAAAGTAATATTTGGAAGGGAGTTTGTATGGGAGCTATGAGAAAAAAATTGACCAACCCTCGTATATTTTGACACATCATTTTAGAATATTATAAAACTTATTTGTGTCAAATTTCATTTAAATGTTTTTCTATATGTGTCTTAAAATCCCATCCCGGATAGAACATTTGTATGAGAGGTACCCCATATTGGGCCGAACATGACCAATTTCATTAGGCTTCGTCTTTAGGCCAAAATAATATCTAACAAATTTTATCGATATATTTCAAAAATTGCCACCTGTAGACTGTTCACAACGTTTACATGGACAGCCAGCCGGACAGGCAGACGATTGGACGGACGGATATCGTTAGATCGACTCAGAAAGTGATCTGAGTCGAACGGTATACTTAAAGGTGGGTATAACACCATTTTTCTACATGTTATAAACATTGGCATAAACGCATAATACCCCAAATACCTGTGCTGTAGGGTATAAAAAAGGTTAATGTAAAGTTTTGCTTCACCTGTCTTCATAGCTTCATATATTTTCTCCGATCTTTCCAATATGTCTCTACTAGAACACATATTTCTTTAGAACATGGTGTAAGAAATTGTCTTGATTCATTATTTGTCTTAAAATTATAGTTGTTCTTTCTGCACGGAATCTATATACAACCAGAAAGACAAAAAGTGGAAACAAAAGTTACAGAACCTGTTGAAAAGTATTTGGCCAAGTGCGACTGGCATCGTTTCGGAACGGTGATCCAATTGTCATGGGGGCATAACAACCAAGCACATTCATTTGCTTTGGTCAGAACAACTTTTTGTCAGTAGTCAGTTGAGAATGGTATAATTTAAAGATGATTTCTTTAGAAGTCCAATCAGGATTGTTTCTTAACATTAAACATTTTTTAAAAGAACGAGATTAAAGGTATCAAAATTTAAAATTTATACGTTTCATTTGATGTATAAAAAATTTATTGACAAAATTTTCCTTTAAGCCCAACCACTGTGCGATGTTAGCAATTTGTTATTTTTAGAAACTTGAAAGAATTTATCAAATGAGTTGTGACGCAGAAAGTTTTATGAAACTTTATTTTTAGAATTTCAAATACCAGACAACATTCAAAATCCACAATTAAGGTGCTTAACGAAATTTAAATGAAAATAAAATTTATTTAATATGGATTTATAAGAGAAAAAGGACAACTTTTGTCTGATAATGTTATAACGATTTTTCTATTTTCTAATAAATGTACTTTATCTCCTTTTAATTTACCAATTCCTTTTGCAACTTTTTTAACTCAAATTGTACAAATTCTTTTCAAATAAATCGCAAATTAATCAGTAATTAAAGTTCAATTTAACCATGGAATATAATCATCATATAAAAGATCTTTTATTTAAATTAATTATCTTTTTTCCTTTTTATTTTTATCATCATTTGGTATCCTGTCACTAATATTCACACAGCAAGTATAACTTTGTTTTTGTGTTAGTGTACATATACATATGTAGTTAATTTAATGTGGATGTTTTTATAAACAAGTCATTAACCTCGTATAGTTTATTATTTATTTATAAAAACACAGACACAATTTTATGTCTTTTTATCAGAATTGACCTTTGAAAATCGATAAATGGAAAAAGACTGAAACCTTGAAAGAAATGTTATTATTTTACGACTTAATTTTTATATCAAGAGATTTTAATTTTAGGGAAATGGTTTGTTTTAATTTATATACCCTCCTGTGATAATGGTGGAGTTGAAACACCAAAAAAATGGACCAACTTTCTCTCTATTTTGTATTAAGGTCTTCTTAACGTTCTCACAAAAATAGTGACTATTTCAATATGTTTTGAAGAGAAAGAATGACTCGAGCCAAATTCTGATACTTTGTAGAGCTGCCTGTGGCAGTAAGAAGTTGAACATCGATACAAGAAATTGTTGTTGGTAAAAATGGCCAAACTTCCCATCTACTGAACGGTCTTGCAATATGCCACCAAGCTTTGTCAATGTAGAATAATACGGCCTCATGTTTGGTGAAACATTTCGGTCATTTTTATATCCTACACCACCGAAGGTGGTTGGGATATTATGCGTTTGTGCTGTTGTTAGTGATATGCTGAAAAAAGTATATACTGTTCGACTCAGAATCTCTTACTGTGTCGATCTAACGATGTCCGTCCGTCTGTCTGTTCGACTTGCTGCCCTTGTAAAGGTTTTGAACGGTCTACAAGTAGTAATTATTGAAATATTCCGATCAAATTTGGTATATATTATTTTGGCCTAAGGACAAAGCCGTGTTCGGTCCAATATTTCAGGTACCTCCCATACAAATGTTCTTCCCGGGATGGGGACCAGAAAGCGATTTAAACGAAATTCGGCACAAATAAGTCTTATAATACTGTAAAATGATGTTGAGAATATACGAGGGTCGGTCCATTATTCCTCATAGGTCCTATGCAAACTCCCTTCCAAGTATCACTTTTAAGTGATTATTATTAAAGTACATTGTTACTGTAATAATAATTGGCCAAATTAAAATTAATTTAAGCAAAAATCGATGGTGCAAAATTATACCTGGGTCGGTTCATTATTTCTTGTAGCCCTCATATAATGCTTCCCTCAGAAATATGCATTTTAAACGCATAAGTTAACATAAATCTTAATGTCACAATAACTTACTAAACACTTTAAAATAAATCTGAAAATCTAATTATACTAAGGCCGTTCATTAATACCCTACACGATGTGGTATAGGGTAATAGATAGTCGAGCTTGACCGACTACACATTCTTACTTGTTCTATATTACTTTCTTGATGTGAATCATAGGTCGCCTGTATTCAAATAACCTGATTTCTATAGTTTATAATACAAAAAAACCCTTATGATCCCCCTAAATATAATGCGTTTCGTTGGTGTCATGGATATTCGGCTTTGAAGTTAATTTGGTAATATGACCCTGCTTTATATATGATTTTTTGTTCTTGTGATTTTCGCAATTCATGCAGTTTATATCGTCAGTAATAAAACGTTTCAAGTGTAGACTTTTTCCATCTTTTGTAGCTCATGAGGTTAAAAGTTCCTAACAAAATCTTTCTTTTTTGGGCAGAAAATTCGATCTCCGTTCTGCAGCCCTAAAGATATAATGGCATTACAATCAGTAATTATACGATATTGCTTAATATGTGAATATGAAGGTGGTTTTGTATTATCTGTTAGAAGGCCTTAAATCTGCTGAAAGAATTCATCTCAATTTAACACCTAAGAATTGTGACAAGACTACACATGGACAATGTCATCTTTCTGTTTGTGTAGTCATATCAAAACTTGAACACTATTTGCTCTATTTGTCGGTTCGTGTGTATATGTAGTAACGCATAAACATTTTTCACACACATTGTTACTGAAATACTCAACTACTTTAATAAGACTCATTAAAAAAAACCGAAAAATTTGTCACATGTGTGACACAAAATATACCATTTTCATAAAAACAAATATTTATGATCCGAAAACCTGTGAAACCTCAAAAACAGACAATAGAAAAACCATGCTAACACGTGCCTAAAAGTATGTTTTGGTTTTCCTTTTATTATTCTTAAACATAAGCGACAAAAAATGTTTATGTTCGTTAGAAAAATAATAAATTCATTTACAAAATTTGAATGTGAATAATAATAAGAATAATATTTAGTTGTACCCTACACCACCATACTTGGCAAGGGAACTATGTGCAGATGGTTGTAACACACAGAACACTTAGAACAGAATTACTTCGAGTAGATTTAAAGATGTTCATAATACAGTCTGATCTATTGGTACATTGGGCAACAAGAAATTATGAACCGACCCTCGTATAATTTTGTACATCAATTTTTGCCTATGTTTATACTAATTCAACCAATTATTATTACAATACCAACGTATATGTTAGATTTTTGTCCTTAAAAGTGATATTTGGAAGAAGTTTTGTATGGGACCTATGACAAATGATGGACTGATCCACATATTTTTTTTGGCATATCGTTTTTGGACTCACTTGTGCCAAACTTCATTTAAATCGCTTTTAATTGGGGCTTCTATGACTTTCCCAGAAGAACATTTGTATGGGAGGTATCTCAAATATTGGACCGAATATGACCAATTTTAATAAGCTTCGTCCTAGAACCAAAATAATATTATTTATAAAATTTCATCGATATATTTAAAAAAATTGGGATCTGTAGTCTGTTCACAACGTTTTCATAGACGGCCAGCCGGACAGACGGACGGACGGACATCGCTAAATCGACTCAAAAAGTGATTCTGAACGATATACTTAAAGGTATATTAAAAACATCAGCAAAAACTTATAATACAACAACCACCTGCGGTGGTGAAGGGTATAAATATTTATTGTTAAGGAGTGATATTGAAAAATTCTTAACCCACGTTCTTCATTAAAAGATTTAATTTGATGAAAATGTGTGAAATTTCCGTTAAAAGAAAATATGGTTCAGGTAGAAGGAAACACATATTTTCGGGTACATGTTCGGTTTTTCATTTATTTTACTTTCAATGAGGGAAAATTTGGCCTAAAAATATGACTAACTTTTGACATTATAAAATTATGTTTAGACTACTTCCTTCTGAGATTACACGATGTGTGTTTTTGGTTTCTGTAAATAAGAATTTTAAATAAATCCAAAATTTTGATATTTTTTTTACTCTCTTCATAAAATTTTATTAAAATCGGTTTAACGTTCTAACATCACAAAATTACAAGGACTCACAAAGTCCTGCAAAAAAATATGTTGATAAAAATTATTTAAATTTTTATATTTTTTTCCTTGAAATTATATATTATGTTTATAGGTATTTGAGTTATCCTGAGCAGTTTCCTGTTTAATGGACCGATATCTGAGACAACCTCAATTTTTTTCATCAAAATGTTACTATATACATACAGCTATATATAATTTTAATCGTACAAAAAATCATTCGAATCGGATGAACAGAAAAAAAGTTATAGGCTGAAGTATGTAAAATTTTGATCACCTCAAAATCTGTGTGTTATATGGGTCGCAGCTTTTAAAATGATTTTAATTTTTTAATACAATAATAAAACCAAAGAAACAGCATTGTTCTGGGGTCATTTAGGGCCCTTTCCGGAATGTGGTTTAAAACTTATGAAACTCTTAATTAATTTCCTCACCATATTCGATCCATGTTTTGCTATAATTCCCATATAACGCCCCTTCCCGGAAAATTGGTTTGAGCTTATAAAACTCTTAAATATACTTCAATTTTATTGAATCTCAATACAATTATTTTTCCATTAATATATATTATAAATTTGTCAAATCTCGGTCCACATTTTGTTATAGCTGCCATTGAGGGCCCACTCCCGGAAAACAGTTTTCATCTTATGAAACTTTTATTAAAAGACTTCGGCTTAGTTCTAACTGTCTTGGATATATGTTATTAATCTGAGCAATATTGGTCCATATCCTGCTATGACGACCCTTCCCAGAAAATAATTTTTATTTTGATAAAATTTTTCAATGTCCTAAATATATGAAACAAGTTTGAAAGGTGTTGAACCTAATTTGGTTATTAGTTCCCGCAAGAAAGTTTTAGGTCCTTTAGCATTCATCAATTCCATTGAAATTCAGACAACTGGATAATTTTCTTCAATTTGCGTTACTAATTTCTTAGAAGCTGCCTCTCATGTAGGAAAATTCGTCCTGTAAATATGTTGCCATATTTCACTGTAATTTTTATAGGAGTCTTTTTTCCGTAATCGGCGTTTTAGTAGATAGATGTTTTGGTGTTAGTGGTGGAGGTTATTGAAGATTCAGCACAGCCGAATATATCACTCTTTCTTGTTCAAATTAAACAAAAAAAAAATTAAATTTTGTTTTTTAAATTTTTTTATATTTAAAAAATTTTATATGAAATTTTCAATTTTATTTTTAATCCCACATATTTTTTCATACTTTATTACACCACTTTCCACATATTTGTTGTTTATTTATTATTTATTTATTTATTTATTTATTTAAGATTTTTTAATAATTTTAACATTTGTTTTCTCGAATAAATTTCAACTTTTAGTTAATGACAAACCGTCGGATGTTAAACTGCTACTAAAGTTTCCTGTCTAAATAAACGTTGTTTTTATATCCTCACAAATACAAGAGAGAATTTCTTTAAGTTGTTGAGTGTTGTGTGAGTAAAAATTCCATAGTCAACACTTGAAATAATCCTTTGTTGTGGTTTACTGTGGTTAAAGGACGCATGACAATAAATACTTATACGAAAGATGTCTAAACGTATAATAAATTATAGAGAGAGGGAGAGGAAAAGAGAGAGAGAGTAAGAAAGAGCAACTGTTATATTAAGTAACAGTTAAAATTCCTAAAAAATTAGAAAAAAGTTAATACGAATCACGGTCAAGGGCAATTTTGTTAATTTAAAACTAATCATAATTAGTATAACACTAGTATAAGAGTTTAAATATACTATTTAGCATTGTATAACATTAAGTTATAGAGTCAGTTTTATGACTTTTAACAAGGCTTTTATATGGCCTATAGGGCATAAAGTGGTATTTAGAAGAGAACACTGGATAGAAGGTATAAGAAATATTAAACCGTTCTTAATCAATTAAAAATAATTACTTGTAGTCAACATTAAGATCTCTTTTAATTCCCACCTGTACCCTGGTAATAAGCTCTACATGAACTGCCATACAGACGGACATCGTGAAATTGATTCAGAAAGTTCTTTGGTATATATTAAATAGGCCTTATATTTAATAATATAATAAGTATAACACTAGTATAAGAGTTTAAATAGACTATTTAGCATTATATAACATTGAGTTATAGAGACAGCTTTTAGCTTTTTATGACTTTTAAGAAGGTTTTTATATGCCACATGTACTCTAAGGTAATATTTAGAAGAGAACACTAAATAGAAGGTACAAAAATAATAAACCGATCACAATCAATTAAAAATAATTACTTGTGATCAACATTGAGATCTCTTTAAATTGTCACCTGTACCCTGGTAATAAGCTCTACATGGACCGCCATACAGACGGACATCTTGAAATTGATTCAGGAATGATTCTGAGTTGATTGGTATATATAAAAGTGGCAGTAACACTATATTTCTGACCGCCACAAACATGAACAATAGAGATGAGCGATATTTTCACAGCTGTGATTTAATCACTGTGATTGTTAAATCACCGGTAACTTCATTGACTAAAAATTATGAAGTTTTTATTGTTTGTACTGATTTCTACGCGATTCATATAGAAAGAAAATTAGGCATTTCCATCCAAAAGTGAAGAGTACAAATTTCAATAGAGACACCCATTTTCAACGAAACCAAACCTTTGATGACTTTTATTGATTTACAAATCACTTTTACGACGTTATTCAAAAAATCACGGTATCACTAATCTCTAATGTACATTAATGCATAATAAATTTTTATTCACCACTTCAGATGATTTAAAAAAAATCATAAACTTGTATAAGTAAAATAAGATTTGTATAACAGTTAAAAACAACTACTCCCAATAAATATAAGAGTTTTGTAACAATTATTGCTAAATATATTATATTTACTATATAACTTATATAACAGATATTCTCTAAATTTTTAACTGCTATAGTTTCTCCCATTAATCAGTTAAACCTTTAACCATTTAATTCATATAAATTATATTACTTGCATCATCTACATATCTGAGTCGATTTTATCTATGTCCGTCAGTCTGTCTGTTGTAGGTACAGTTTGGCATGAAGTTTATTGTTATCCTACGTAGATCATTACAAAAAAGTTATAGACGGATATCTGGGACAATCTCAAAATTCCAATAAAGTTTTTTTAATAATTTTGAAATGGGAGCATACAGATTTATATAAAATTTGGCAAAAAACTGAGTCGATTTAGCTATGTCCGTCTCTCTGTCTGTTGGAAACATTCTCAGGCCTAGAATAATTATCCGAATTCAATAAAATTTGGCCAGATCGTTTGTTATTATCCTAAGCAGTTTGTTATTTAAAATCAGCTTTATCGGTTTATAAGCAAGGAAGTTATAGACCGATATCTGGAAACAACCTCAAAATTCCGAAAAAAAGAACTCTTTTATTTTCTTCTAAAAATGTAATTGGACTTAAAAAGAAGTTAATTTTAATGTGCTCCATCATCAAAATCTGATTAACAGGAAAAAAGTTATAGGCTATAATATGCAAAATTTTGATACACCCCAAACTCTGTGTGTCATATGGGCCGCAATTTTGAAGATAATTTACTGAAATCAGATGTACTTATTTTGATACAATAATAAATCCAAAGAAGTCATATTGTTCTGGGATCATTAATTTATCCAGCTCCTATATAAGGCCCTTACCCGGAATATGATTTATAGCTTATAAAACTCTTAAATTTGAACCAATTCTAATTTTAAATTTGGCACAAATAATTTTTTAACAATTTTATATATTTTTTATAAATTTTATTTTTATGGGTCCATATTTTGATATATCTCCTATATAATCCCCCCTCCCGAAGAACGGGTTTGAGCTAATAAAACAATTAAATAAAGATCGATTCCATTGAAACTCAGTACAATGAATTTTTTAACTATTTTAACTATATAAATGTGAAAAATCTCGGTCCATATTTTAATGTAGTTCCCATATCAGGCCCCTCACCGAAAACAGTTTTCAGCTTATAAAACAAGTAAAAAATAAAATTTCTATTGAAATTCGACACAATTATTTTGCTAACTGTTCTTAAGATATTGTATTAATTTGCCCTATATCGGTCCATATTTTCCTATAGCTCCCTAATAATGGGGTTTCCCTTTGAGTTTGTAAAACATTTAAACAAAGATCAATTCCGTTAAAATTTAGCAGAATGATTTTTCTAACTATAATCAAATTATATCTGTGGGTGTATGTGTGTATATGTATATCTACAGAAACTAAAGTATTAACTTTACAGGAATTTGTGGTGGAGGGTATTGAGGATTCGGCAAAGCTAAATATATCATTTTTACTAGATTCGTTAAATATTTTCTTATGAAATGACTTAATTTATTATACCCTACACCTGGTGATTTGGGTATAATGCTTTTATGCTGATTTTTGTAACATGCAGAAAGAATGGTGCTACACTCACATTTAAGTATACCGTTCGACTCAGAACAACTTTCTGAAATGATTTAACGATGTTCGTCCGTCTGTTTATCTGTCAGACTGGCTGTCCATGTAAATGTGATTGGTCTACAGGTCGCAATTTTTTAAATATCTTGATGAAATTCGGTACACATTAATTGGCCTAAAGACAAAGCCTATTGAAATTGGCCACATTTGGACCAATATTTTAGGTACCTCCAACAAAAATGTTCCTGCCGGAATGGGGTTTTAAGGTTAGAAAAATCCAAAAGGATTTAAGTCTTATAACATTTTGAAACGATGCCACGGTCGTTCTATTATTCCTCATAAGTCCCATACGAAATACCTTCCAAATGTCACTTTTAAGGACAGAAATCTTACATTTATGTTGGTATTGTAATTATTGGTCAAATTAAGACCGGCCCCATTTAACTCCCCTCGCAGAAAAATTCATTTTAAAACGTATAAATTTAACAAAATTCTCAGTGTATTGCACAGTAAAGAATTTATCAGAAAAATAAATTATACGAGGGTCGTTCATTTATTATTTTTATAATTACCATTTTCAACTGACTTAGTAGTGTAGGATATTAGATAGTCGGGCTTGACCGATTATAATATTTTTACTTGTTTTTTTTTATTTAAATTAAAATTTTATTATCTAACACAATCTGCAGTGTATCCTTTGGTATCCTTTTACAAGATGTTTAACAAGAAGTTGTCTTCTTTATTTTTGGAATTTATGCCAACAAGTTGATAAATGTCCTTGTGTTGTCAAATAAAGCATACGAACTTGTATTTATACTTTGGAAGAAGAATCTGAAGCTGAAAAGGAAATTTACCTAATTAATTTGAAAATTTAAAAGAATGCATTCTTAAGACAACTTAAAGAAAAAGTAATTATCTCAATTATAGCGAAACAATTTGTGTGTTATGTAATGCTCAAGGATCTAGACAATTTTCAAGATCACGGATCCTATCGCTTTGTAAATATAAACACAAAGGAATTCTAGTCTTAAGGAGAATAATATTAACAATTACAATGAACTTCTTGTAGTGCGTGATTGTTGGTCCAAATTTCAGGCTGATCAGAAACATACAGACTATTTTTTGTTAACCTTTGACCTTTAGTCTAATCTTTGTCTGCTAAGGCAATTTTTATATAAGGACATCTGTTTTGAAGATAAATATTACATTGAAATTATAAAACATTTTTATTGCTCACAGTTTTTAATAAATACTTTTAATGTTATTTGTATCCTTTTTGCTTTTAAAGTTTCATTAATGTTGACGAAATACACTCATTTGCATTCAAAACAAGTAAATATGCTTTAGTCGGTCAAATTCGACCATGTAGTACCCTACACCCTACTGTTTTTAGTAGATGATTGGTAAAAATAATTGATTAGCGACCCTCGTATGTCTAGTTGAATATTGTCATACTAACATTTATATGAAATTAATGCGATTTAAAAGGATTTGTTTTCAGAAAAGTTATATTGGAGCTAAAAAAAATTATGGACGGACCCTCGTAGAAGTTTTACACTGATTTTTGCTTATATTTATTTCAAGTTGAACGCATATTGCTGCAATGCTCACGTATAAGAGAGATTTTGTTTTAGAAAGTGAGTTTTGGAAGGGTTAATAAGACTGATCCTCGTATTATATGGTAAATCATTTTAGATTATCATAAAACTTACTTTTGCAAAATTTGATAAAAATCGTTATATATTTAGGATTTTTATGGTCAAACCCTACATTTCTGGAGGACATTTGTATAGGGCCAAACATAATCAATTTTAAAAGGCATCGTCCACGTGCATATTTCATTAAGATATTTTCAAAACTGCGGCCGGTATTTTGCGACCAAGTTTAAAATGGGCAGCCGGACAGACGGACATGATTAAATCAAGTCAAATTAACGGTAAGAATACTTTGTCTGCCCGTTACAAACATCTGCAAAAACGTCTATCACTTGTGGGGCTATAGAAACTTTCAAATTCTATTCTTTTAAAGCATAAAACATTTAAGTTTTAAACACATCGCGTGGTATGATTAACGTAGGAAACATTTTCAACATTAAGTATACGTCGTATTGTATTGATAAAGACTTAATAATGTATTTAAAGGATTTAGTATATTATTTATAAGTTCTACTAGTAACTTGAATAAAAAATTAAACATAATTAAAAATAAAACAAAAATTATTAATTATTTTTATAACATTTTTAATGTCTAAATAATAAATAAAATAAATAAATAAAAATGTGAAAAACAATCGCAATATTAAGTATACGTCATGTATTAACAAAAACAAAATTATAGAAGAAAAGGGATTAATTTATTAAAATAAATTACATTCATAAAATTATCTTTTAATTAAAAAAGCAATATTGATTTCAAAAATGTTTTTATTCTAAGCTTTTGATATAATGAGATATTTTCAGCCGATTTCATTTTATTCATAGGTTTTCCATTATACTTTTATCTTAAAATAACATTTCCATATAGTTTCTCATTTTCCAACTTTATCCTACACTTTTCTTAAAAGACCTCAATTTTGCATCCTTTTAGATATTAATACCCTACACCACCGAAGGTGATTGGGGTATTATGCGTTTAAGCTGATATTTTGTAACATGCAGAAAACATCAGAATTACTCTGTCTATAAATCCGTCCGCCTGTATGTATGTCTGTCTGTCCGGCTGGCTGTCCATGTAAACATTGTGAACAGTTTACAGGTTGAAATTGTTTAAATATCGCAATGAAATTTTGTACATATTATTATTATTTTGGCCCAAGGACGAAGTCTATTGAAACTGGCCATGTTCTGTCCAATATTTCAGTCAAAAATCTTACATATACATTGGTATTGTAATAATTATTTGTGAAATTAGTGAAAGAGAAATATAAGCAAAAATCGATGTTCATAATTTCTTGTAGCCACCCCCCCCCCATATAACCCTCCAGAAACTTTTAAGCGTATAAATTTAATATAAATATTAGTGTCACATTAATGTACAGCACTCTTAAGAATAAATCAGAAAATCAAATTATACGAGGGTTGTTCATTAATTTTTCTTAACCAACATTTTTAACTGACTATGTGGTGTAGGGTATTAGAAAGTCGACCTTCAGCACATATGTACTAATTTGTTCCTTATTAAAATTGCTCACTTGTATTTAATAAAACTTTCTTCGTAGTCAATATTTGGATTTCCCACATAAAATGTCAAAAAAAATTCAATGACGTAAATAAGTTTTTGCATATATCGTTATGTGTTGTAAAGTTTTCTGGAAATCACCTTTTATTTGTGTTCATATTGAGATGCAAGTGAATGAGTGTTTTTGATTTAAAAGTTATTTTGTGAAGGTGATTAAAAATATTAGAAGTGAAAATATGGAGTCATATGTGTCATTTAAAAAATTAATAATTAAAAATTATTAAAAATATTTTTATTCAAAAGATCATAATTAAAGTCATTTAGAAATTTACAATTTATATTTACAACATTAAAAAAGGAAAATGATTTTAAATTCTAAGAATTTATAATTTTAATTATGTCTATGAGAGTGTATGGTCAAAGGTGTCGTCGGCCACCTCTGATATGTTGATTTTTTTTTGCAATAAACTGCATACTTTTAGGATGACGTAAATACATTAAGGGGTGAAATCGAAATTTTCCTAATTAAAAATCTACTTACAATGAGTGACCAGAAAAAAGTCCTACAAAAAGTTGGCCAAGTATTCAAGGATCTGCTGTCAAAATGTTTCCAATATTATTACACAGTATCGGGAGAAATTGTCTGTTGAAAGAAAACCTGTTTCATATAGAAAGAATGGTCTACATGATGTTTCTAAAACCAACAAATAGAAAGAACTTTCAATTCATCCGGTAGGAAAGCAGACCCTTTAGTTCATATACAAAGATCAAAAGAATTCCGATAGGAACGCTGCTCAAAATTTAGAGGCCAACAACAGAGCACGAAAATTGAAGTCAAGTTTAAAAAAAAGGATGAAACGCGTATTTCGCAACTTTCTGGTGAAAAACTTTATATTGGTGATGCTCGAGAGAATGTTGTAGAAAGATTCAAGAAATGCAAGCAATATGCTTTACTGCTTCCATTTTTGGACTTACTTAGCATCCTGTCTCTATGGCGAACAAGAACTTGAGTGATACAAGCACAATAATGTGTACCAAGAAAGGAAAATCCTCTAAACTGCCCGAAGCTAAGGACAGTGGAGAAATATTTGGCTTTTGTTTAAAGAGAATTAAAGAGCATAGAAATGGTGTCCAAAAGTGTGGTGAATGTTAAACAAAGATGGACTAAATGTTCTAACAAAGAGTCAAAAAGCTATAAAAAAAAACGTTAAAAGAAGGGTTTCCGAAAAAGGTTCAAAATTTCTTTAGTTGTGATTAAAATTATAAAAATATTTTTCTTTTTGTAAATTCTAAAAACTTCAATCATTATTATATAGGTATGTTAAGAATTTTTCGATCTCACTCCTTAAAATTTAATGCGAATTTTAATCGTTACTGCTAAATTTTCATATAAAATTTTTAACAGCCTTTTGTAATTTGTACAAAATCATAAAGTCTAACAGCGTAATATAATGTTGCATATAAAATGGAAAAAAAGGATATTAAATTTAATGGTAAATTGAATGTGCCTTTATTAGTATTAGTATATGTTAGCTGTCAGGATAATGACATGAGTAAAGGGACTGGAAGAAGTTAAATTGTTCAAAAAAATCATGTAAATGATGTTGCAAGATTTATGACTGTAATTATTATCAAAACAATTAATGCTTTTGCCATTTTAATCTAGACATTGAGATACAGTTATTATAAAGCATTTTGTAGGAAACTGGGTCCTTTTAAGTGAATTATGTTTATATACCCTCCAAAACCACGAGTGGTGAATAGGGTATATTTACTTTGTCATTTCATTTGTAACGCTAAAGGGAATCATCTTAGATCCCATAATGTATATATTTTAGAATCAAATAAAATTCTGAGCCGATTAAGGGTTTGCCCGTCTGTCTGTCTGTTGTTGACATGCTCACATTCACAGTAATTAACAGAGCTTAATGAAATTTACCTTGAGTATTTTGTGTAGTCCTAATAAGTTTCCTATATAAAACCAGCAAAATGGTTTGAGTTTTTGAAAAATATAAACCGATATCTGAGGCAACCTCTAAGCCAAAATCTTTAGTAAAATTGTCAATTATAACTCGATAAAGATATACATACTTCATAATAGTTTCAAATATTATCAAAATCGGTTCAGTATAAAAAAAGTTATGAGTCAAAATAATTTTATGACTCAATTAGTCTTCCTGTGTTACAACTTTATGTATTGTATACGTCTGTGTGAAAGTGGGAGCATGTATGTACAAAACATAACGTAATTATTTCATATACATTTGTGGCGGAGGGTTTTGAAGGTTCGACATTGCCGAATATAGAATTCTTAATTGTTTTTAATAAAAATATGTTGTCTACTTTTTGGAAAATATACGTTGCAACGTAGAAAGTATTGATTACACTAGAGACCCGATTTCCGTCTTTAATGGAGACCAGAGAAAAGCGAAGTAAATCGAATCAAGTTTTTCTAATAAA
Organism: Cochliomyia hominivorax; assembly: GCA_004302925.2. Classification (NCBI taxonomy): domain Eukaryota; kingdom Metazoa; phylum Arthropoda; class Insecta; order Diptera; family Calliphoridae; genus Cochliomyia; species Cochliomyia hominivorax. The sequence continues at coordinate 82,487,401 of PYHX02000495.1, read as the reverse complement.
AATGCAGTGAAATTTAATTTATTGGGAAAAATATTCAAAACAAACAAATATTTTTTATTTTTGATAAAAAAAGTTAATCCAACCGTTGCTTTTATCGAAAACATCAGAATGTTCGTTACTACTAGATCCAGTATTTTTTTATGAAGGTCAAAGTAAACAGAACTTTCTCACTGGAATTCTTTTTCTTATCTTGATCATGTATCCAAATTCAAAGAAGGGACTCCATCTTAACTAATGAAAGTTTTTTTGCTATAGAATTCTGTTTCGATTGTAGTGGTGTGACAATTGCAAATAATTGATTTATTTTATTACTGTTTCTGTTATTCTTACTGTTGTCGGTACTAATCCAGGAGCAATTCCTTTATTAACAGCCTTTTCTGACGATTTAAGTCTAATTGGAATTCCAAACTTATTACTTTTCTTTTTGTTTGACTTAATTTTTACGTCCATAATGTACATTGGCGATGGAAATTGAAATTAAAACGATGCAAATCGAACCGACGCAATTTGAAATTGCAACAACGCGAATCGAATTTTTTCAGTGTATTTTAAAATTTTCAAGTGTATTTTAAAATTTTAAACCAGAATTTAAATTTTTGCGAAATTTTTATTACATGACTTCTTGTGACATTTTGGGTCTCTTTTAAAAATTTTGAAAAATTTTTAGTTCACTATATATTAGGGTACATATCTTTAGTTTTCAGATATATTAATACATTTTAAGGATATATTGATACATTTGACACTGCCTATGTCAATTGGTGATGATGGTTTCATTTATTTCACCCTACTCCCATTAAAAATTTCCTTCCAAAAGCGTGTGTTAAGCCCCATATATTGGGATTTATAAACGATTTCAGCAAAACTTGGCTCACCTAAGTCGTATGAAATTATAAAACGATGTACAAAATCTGTTAGGATCGGTCGATTATTTATCATCCCATACAACTTCTCTTCCAAGTATCAATTGCCATGGATTGAATTTAGCATATTTGTTGGTATTTTAAAAAAAATGTTCAAATTTAGATGAAAATTAAATTTTTGTAGTAAATTTTACGAGGGTCGGTTCATAATTTTCTCTAGTTCCCATATAATGCACCTTCTGAAAAAATTATTTAAAAACTAAATTTCACATTAATCTAACAATAATGTGTTTTACACTGAAGCATGTATCAGAACAACAAATTATACGAGGGTCACTCATTAATTTTTTTTAAATACAATTTATAGTCAATATCAAAGTGTATTCATAAATTATTAAAATCCGTGAAAGTATAAAGAATCGTTACCGTTTTAAATGTTTATATTATTTGAGTTTGTGGATTCGACATCATTTTATCTATAAAGTCCAACCTTAAAGATATAAATTTCCGAAGTTTCTACCGACATTGTGTTAAATCTCATTGAGATTGGACAATCTGTTTAGAAGTAATAAATTTATAATAAATAAGATAATTATTTTTTTTTAAAGACAATGAAAAGTGTTTTAGTCGAATAAGACCGAATATATAATACCCTACACTAATGCGCAGACAAGAACAATTATGGACCGAGTCATGCAAAATGTGATTATATGACCTCTTTTTGTATAAAATATACTTATTTAAAATATTTTCTTCATACTCACATATTATTTGAATAATTAATGCAACTTAAGGTTACATTCGTAAGTAAAATTTATATGAGAGCTATAGAAAATTACGGACTGATAATACCAAATTTTTGTAGCGTGTATTTTTTTTGGTTACGCAGATATTAGACATATGAAATGTCATTAAAATATTCAAATTTTTTGAGATTTATGCACTTTAAAGTGAATTGCGAAAGTGTCTCTGTATGGGAGCCACTTGTGAACCGAACTACTTGAAAATATGTGGATTTGGACTGAAACGGAATTTATTTGTACCATATTTAATTAAAATATCGTAAAAAAATGCGACCAGTACAAAGTTTACATGGTCGACCAGCTGGACATACAGACAGAGGGACTTAAAAGTGAATGTAATACCATTTCAAAAATCGCTACAAATACATAACTTCCCAGCCATCTATGGTGGTGTAGGGTATAAACTGTACGATGAAATTGTTTTCATAAAATATAAAACGTTGTTAGTGAATTTAACATTTCACATTTAAAATTAATATATAGATCACATACATAACGCCCATTTGCAGCAAGTTCGTTATAACTCAAGAAATTTTAAATTTTGACTACATAACAGCACGGGATGGGAAATAATGTCCTTAATTAAATGATCATTTTTGAGAACGATAATTTCACTACTTATTGATTATTGCTAAAAATGAAAAGTTCGTCCAGATGGGTAACGGTGAATATGTAAATTGCTTTAGAGTATTAACCGTTAGAAAGATCAAACACATTTGAAGTTTTATTAATCGTATTTTAAGAAAAAATGAAAAAAGTTATCTCTTGAAAAAAATAATTTTTTTGAGTTATGACTATCTTGCATCAAGCGAGCGATATGTTTTTTTCAAATATTTATTATTTGTTCATTTTTGCTGTTTTTCATTTTATTATTAACTTTTATTGTGACAGCACAATATAAGTCGTTTTGTTATTTCGCTCTTTTAAACGATAAAATATTTAAATACAGGAGGTTTTTCGCCATAATCTGAGCAGCTTAAATGCAAACAAAAATAATATATTTTTATACTCTACACCATAACAACTGGGTATATTAAATTTGTCATTTTGTGTGTAACACCAAGAAAAAATCATCTCAGACCCCATTAAGTATATATATTCTTGCATCAACTCAAAATCTGTGTCGATTTAGCTATGTCCGTCTGTCTGTCTGTTATTCTAGGCGTGAGAATGTTTCCATAATCTTTGTTCGAATTCAACAAAATTCAGCCACATTATTTCTTATTATCCTAATCAGTTTCCTATTGAAAACCAGCAAAAAAGTTATGGACCGATATCTGAGACAATCTCAAAATTCCGAAAAAGAACTTTTCTAATTTTTAACAAAACGTAAATGGAATTAAACTGAAATTAAACTATGATGTAAGTTCTTCATCAATCAAGCAATCATCAAAATCAGATCAATAGAAAAAGAGTTAAAGTCGGAAATATGCGAAATTTTTATAAACCCCAAAAACTTGTGTCTGATATGGATCGCAATGTTTAGGATAATTTACTGAAATTTTCCATAAATATGATGCAATTATAAACTAAAAGTAACAAGATTGTGCTGGGTTCATGATATGACCCAGCTTCCATATAATGCCTCTTCCCGGAAAACAGTTTTGAGCTTATAAAACTGGTAAAGAAAAATCAATTCTACTGAAATTCGACACAATTATTTTTAACTATATTTAATGTGAACTATTAATTTGGAAAATTTCGGTCCATATATTGCTATAGGTCCCATATAGGGCCCCTTTATGATCTTATAAAATTAGTAAACAATAATCAATTCTGTTAAAATTCCGCACAATTATTTTTCTAACTGTCATGAATATATGTTATTTATCTGACCAATATCGGTCCATATTTTGCTAAAGCTACCACATACCACCGGAAAACAGATTTGAGCTTACAAAACTGTTATATTGATAAGTATTTTTAAACTGTCTTTAATATATGAAACCAATTTGACAATTTTCGGCCATATTTAGATATTACACCTTTATAAATCCACTTCCCGGAATAAAATGTGAACCTATTCCACTGAGATTCAGACAAATGGATGTTTTTTGTCAATAAAGTGGTAGAGGGTATTTAAGATTCGGCACAGTCGCATATAATATTCTTTGTTTCATTTGATTTTATTTTTGACCATCTGGTCAGATTGAATAATATTTTGGAAATATGACCATAATTGAAATATTTTCATGAACGATTATTTGTTGTCATTGAATGCATTATGACCGTAAAATAAATAACAAATACAAATATGACCTTTAATGTATTCAATGGAGAAAATGTCAATTATTGTGACAGAAAATATGAAGGTACTTTTTTTTAAATAATGTTGATTATATAATTGTAACGAAAAAGAGCATTACTGTTTTAAATAATACTATGTCAAAAAAAATAATAAGTTACAGTCAAAGAGAAGAAAACACACGTTTCTCAATAACGTGTTTTTGTAATTATGGTTCATAGAAAAAAACTATTTTCAGGTGATTAAGATTTGGGCTTTATTGTCTTTAATTGTATGTTTACAAATTTCTATTTTTTTCGGTTAAATATCCTATGAATTTTCTCCAAGAAATTAGTAACTCTACACTGGTACATATTTCCATAAACGCACATAATTTTTTTAAAAATAATTAAACAAGGAAATATTTGGTGGACAAATAATATTTTCTAATAAATCAACTAAGACTTTTTAATTTTATTATTTAATTATAAAGTTGAACTGCCATTTAACAGGCATTTTCCTATAAACGCACTTGAGTTTATCAATATCTATAGCCTTATTAATAATGGGCGGATGATAATTTGTTGTAGGTTAATTCAAAAATATGGTCTGGCATTGATTCTACTAATTTCTTAAGAACGTCGGAATCAATTTACTCTCACACTTGCTTTATTATTAGTTTTAGTGCTGCTTTCGTTTTGGTCATTATTTTAATAAACTTTACGAGCCATGCATTTCCAAATGTTTTCTATTGGTTTTAAGTTCGGCAAGTCCAACAGAGATATGCCTTGTTTGTTAAATTATGATTTAGACTGTTTTGAAACATGTAACGCTGCATTATCTTGCTAGAATATGAATTATTCGTATATATTTATCCATAAAAGAGAAAAGACCACCTTCCTGCTACTCGTTGGAATAACACAAGTTTTGGATTTGCCCACCGCAGAAAATGCAGCACAAATCATAACACTTCCATTGCCGAAATTACGTTTTAACATCCGAACTTCGTTTGATCCTAATTCTTGCCAATAACATGAGTATGAGTCAGGACCTTCTAAATCAATAACCGGCAAACAGGCGCACATGTGCTTTTTTACTCTTTACTTTTTCACTTGTATATGTTCTTTAATTTTTTTTAAATCCACTCCGTCTGGCTTATGAACAGTTCTCACATACACAAGCGCAAAATTTGAGAATTAATTCCTGCCGACTCCTGTTCTAAATTATTCTACTCCTCTCGTTTATCCTCCTCCTTTTCTACTCCTCTGCTCATTTCATGTATTTTCGTGTGAATTCAGGATGAATTTCTTTATGCTGTTTTTTGAGCACTAGATTTCACGTTGACTTTCCTCCATTTTATCACTACGAGAAATATGTGCACGAGTTTGAAAGTTACAGGAAGTATATAGTTCTGTCCTCTCTTAAAAAATAACGGATCACACTTTTGCAACGTTCAATTTCAGATCAATTTCTCTAATGAACCATTTTTTTAAAGCAATTTTCACGTCTGCATTTATAGAAATATTCCACATAAACTAACACCAAGAACATTTGATCGCATGAGTAAGATGACTCTCATTAGAGCAAGTTGACTCTCATAAAAAAAAACATCAAATTTATTTAAATGAGAACAAAAAATATAAAACAAAAACAAGTAAGAATGTTACATTCAGCTATGCCGAATCTTTAATACCCTCTAACACAAGTGAGTGTAAGTAAATGCTTTATGTTTCGTACACTTTCTCAAAAGTATAAAATATAAAACCGTTTTGCTTAAATACAATACAAAAACACTAAATGAGTTATAAAGTTAGTTAAATATTTTTGGCTATAGCTTTTTTTTCCTACTGAACCGATTTTTACATTTTTTTGGATGATAATGAAATATGTATAACTTTATATTGTGTCCAAATCTTATTCTAATTGGTCGATTTCTAATTGAGAGTTTTACGAAAATAATTCACTGGAACTTAGATGTTGTTTTAGAAATCGGTCTATATCTTTTGATATACTTAACCGATTTTGCTAATTTTAAATAGGAATCTTCTCAGGACTATAGCAAATACTCACCTCAGGACTATAGCAAATTTCATTGAGCTCTGTCAATTATTGTCGAAGTGAGCGTACCAACAACAGACAGGCGGAGAGGCAGACAAACAGACATAGCTAAATCGACTCAGATTTTGATTTAATGCAAGAATATATATACATTATGGGATTTGAAATGATTTCTTCTTATCGTTACACACGAAATGACAAAGTTAACATAAACATAAAAATGCGTTCATATGAATTTGCATCTGTGTATCTGATTAAGGACAGATTACCAGCTGTTTTTGATTTGAGAAAGAAAGCAAACAAAATTATATTCCATTTGTTGCAATCAAAAGAAGAAAAATAGAGTAAAAGATAAGAAGACACTATTTGCAACAAAGTATCTGTACTTATTTAACTCTCAAAAGAAAACCGATAAAAATCCTTTGTCTCCCTTTTTGTCTTCACAAACAACAGCTGTTCTTGTATTAAAAACTAAAACCAGTTGTTCTTTTTTAAAAAGGGAATATGATTCTGTTTAATTCTAGAAAGGAAATAGAAACATGTGGTTTTATTGGCCAGATAAGAACATTTTCAAATCCTTGAGAAGATTTTAACTTATTTGAAATTTCACAAAAGAAAATGAACGATGAAAATAAAATATTAATGAAAACTTGTGGTTTTTGCAGGAGGAAAATGTAAAATTTACATTATTTTTTTTTACAATTATCTCCTTTTAGAATTCAAGGTTGTATGATGTCAATAAAGGATTACCTATAAGAGCAGCATGTTAAATCCTTCCATACACTGTGTGCTGAATGATTTTTGAGCGATCTTTAAACATGAGAGTGTTCTCATTTTGGGAGATTACGGCCTTGTATGTGGTTGGATATTCTGGTAACTTTACATTAATAGCTGTCTCCAGAGGAATCAATACTTTCAAGTATATATCCTTTGTAATCATCTGATTCAATTACAATAACTTACAATTTGAATCACGTTTCTGATCATACCAAATCTGGAGCTTTATATAGGTGTTATTTTGTAGTGTTCAGGCATCATTTCCGATATACCATTTTGCCTCAAACATCTCTCGGCTTCCATACCATTTTTGCTTTTAAAATGATTGACTTTTTTTGTCAATTATTGCGAGTATGAACAGTTTGGAAGATTTGCCTCCCTTGTACAAATACCACATTATTCTTGGGCTTGTTTACCATAGTGGCAGGATGCCAAAAAAGGACATGGTATTAAATCTTATGAATGGAAGCAGCCTTTTTCGGTATTTATAGAGTCCGTTGTAAGAAATGATTGGCTTCTTTGCCCGCAACTGCATATTGCTGGTCCTAAACTTCTCTTCAACATTCTCACGAGCACCACCAACATAAAATTTTTCACTACGAAGTTGCGCATCATTTTTATTGACTTCAATTTCCGTGCTCTATTTTAGGCCTCTTTATTTTGAGCAGCGTTCATGTCAGATACTTTCTGAGCTTTGTGTGTGAGGTAACCGGTCTGCTTTCCTATGGGATGACAGAATGACAAGACAGAAAAAAATCTTATAAATGGAAGCATGTTTCCTTGATGTAAATTTCGGTATTTATAGAGCATATCGCTTGCATTAGCAAGACCTTTTTTTGGGAATTTTGACTGGTTCCAAACTTTTTTTCAACATTCTCTCGAGCACCATCAACATATCATATCACTAGGAAGTTGCGAGACATACGTTTCATCTTCCATTATGCAGCAAGAATATGTTTTTTTTAGAAAAATTGACTTGAATTTCCGTGCTCTCTTTTTGGCCTCAAAATTTAGAGCAGCGTTTCTGTCAGAAACTTTCCTATGGGATGAGTTGGGAGCACTTTTAAAAATGCTTTCTATTTGTTGGTTTATGAAACATCATGTGAACCATTCCCTTTATCTGAATCAGGTTTTCTATCAATGGACAAGTTCTCACGGTACTGTTTAATAACATGGGAAACAGTTTGACAGGAAATTGTTGAATGTATTGCCAACGTTTTGTAGGACAAATATGTTTCTATTTTTCAGAGTATGGAAAATCTTGGAGTAAAATCTTTATTTTTTTCTTATTTGAGAAGATTAAAAAATTAAACTCTTTTTTTCGATTAAAATTTTAATCTTTATCTGTGCATAATCGGAAAAAATATTTTAATCTTCTTTTAGCGAAGAGCAAAAAAAAAAAAAAAAAAGATTTTTAATTTTTTACTCCTCAGAAAGAAAAGAAAACAAAAAAAGAAACAATAAATTTTCTGTTTAATAAAAAAACATTTTTTATTGCTACACACGACCTCAAAACAATTTATACAAATTATTCATTATAAAATTCTTTTTCGGATTTTGCTCTTTTTTGAATTTAATCTTTTTGTTTTTTATCATTTGTTAAAAATAAACTCTTGCTCAAAGAGCGATAGAAAAATGAAGCTCTTTTTAAAAAATTATAATTAAACTCTTTAAAAGATTCAATAGTTTGAAGTATAAAACAAAGAGCCAAAAATCGTACTTTGTTTTTTTTTTATTCGCTCCAGCAATACATTTTTCAGTTTGTGTTATATCCAACCGCAATTACCTTCAAATGATAAACGTGTTATTGACATTTTTATGGAATTTATATTCTTTCTTTATATCATTTGGAGCGTTGTTTTGAGATTTCCGTTCAGATTCATTGAGTCACGTCATATCCGTAAAAAATGTTTATGGGAATTTTTACATTTGAAACTCGGCAGGCAATTAGATAGAAAATATGGACATCAAATAGGAAAATATTGGCATATTTATATAACGTAATATAATGTATAACGTCCTTATTAGATTTTGCGTTTTTTAACTTTGAAATGAAATTAAAATAAAGCATATATTCCATATTAATCATACGCCTAGAGCTACACAATAGGAACGGTTTTTGAAATTGTTAAAAAATATAACAAACATTTCTTCTCTTAAAATAATGATATATATTTCTCTTCTCCTTTTGTTGAGCAGTAAAAGTTTCTTAAACTCAATTCCGGAAAATTCGGGGTGGTAAATTTTCGTATGTTTGTGTTGCTTTAATTTCTACATAAAAAAATTGTGATGCTTTTCCGGAAACCCTTCTATTAACGTTTTTATAGTGCTTTCTTTGCTCGAACAGGTAGTTCATCTTCGTTTAAAAACTACCACACTTTTGGATAACTTTTTTGTGCTCTTCAGTTCTCTTTTAACCGTACTCTCCTTTTTGACTCTAAATTTTGGCATCGTTCCTTTTAGGAATCTTTGGAATCTTGTGCTTTTTTCAAACCTGCATTAATTTTAACTTTTCTTTTTCTTAAGAGTTCGGTCACTGAGCTAACCGGACTGTTTTCCTACCGTATATGCTGTAATCTCTTTTGAAAAGGTTTTCCATTTTTTCGCTTTAGAGATCTTATGTCACTCCTTAACTCCACACAAAATCTAATAATGTTACATATTTTAATTGGACTGAGAACTGAATTGAGAACTGAATTGAAAACTGATCTCATTAAGTTCATTATTTATGGAAGTAAATAATTTTGGTGAAGTTGTTAACAGTGTTACCGTTGGTGACTTTTTGAACTACGTATGACTTTTTGGGTACTAAATTCAATGAGCTGAGAACAGACTTGGGAATTGAACTGAGAACTGAACTGAAAACTGATCTCAGTAAGTTCATTATTTATGGAAGTAATGAATTTTGGTGATGTTGTTAACAGTGTTACCGTTGGTGACTTTTTGAGCTGCATATGACTTTTTGTGAACTTTTTCAAATTTCCCCTTTTCGTCCCCATTTTTATAATTTGCATTTTCGGTTTCATGAATTTGGCTTAACAAAGGACATTGAAATAGATTTTATGTAAATTTTGTATAAAATAGTAAAACGGAACTTTTACGGATTTCATAACGGAAATTGAAATAAAAATAAAAAAAATAAAATAATTAAAAAAAATAATAAAAATAAATATTAAAAATTATTGGTTACTATTTCAGCATATTTCTATATTAAATGGGAAACAGCACCGCATTTCCGTATCTTTTTTGAAGAAGGCACTCTTGTGATAAATACATATACATATTTTGATACCCTACATCTGACAAGGTCAAAAGGGTAAGTTCATTCCGTTTGTAATTTCCACAATTTTCGACTTAGACCCCCAAAGGTATATTTTCTGGATCGGTATAAAAAAAGGAATTGATTAAGCTATGTCCGTCCATGTGTCGGTTGAAATCAAGTTTATGAAGATGACCTATAGTAAATATATATGATATGCATATCAAACGATTGGAAATGTTTTCGAGAATTTTGCTATTCAAATTCGGTGAAATTGGTTCATAAATGGTTTAGATTTTAGCATAAAACTGAAGGTACCTCAAACTTTTATTTGTTTTTTTTTTCTATTTTTTGAAGAATCTAAAATAGTTATGAACTCATTTCTTTCACAAATAGATTTCAGTAAATTTTGCAGATTTATGCGCTGAAGTCCTGAAATGAATCGGATCATTGGTTCCTATATCTTGAACCCCCTATGAGATCTATGAATTTGGTTATGGCACTGATTGATTACAATTTTTTCCCCGATTTTAATCTTTTTCACTTTTTATGATCTGTCCAAAAACCACAAAGATATAGTCAATTAATTCTTTAAAAATTTAGTCCCATGTGGTTGTTGTTTGAAGACATAAACTCGATTGGGCCATTAGTTTCTGAGATATGGGTGAAAACTTAATCTGACGCTCCTGGAGCAGCTACTTTTTCCTCGAATTTTGTTTTTTTTTTTAATTTTAAATTGGTTCATAAATAGCAGAGATATTGACAATTGTTTTTTTTCCTGATGGTTGTTGTTGGATCTGGTGTTGAAAACAATAACAATGTAATGCAAAGTAATATTTTAGACTTTCTGACCGTTTTATTTTAGTTGAAGATACAATTTTTATACTGGCAGATTGGAAATAATTAGGAGAAATTTTTAGTTTAAGACATCATACTAATCGTTCCCACAGTTTTCGAGTTATAGGCAAAAACACATTTTCTGATATTTTGAACCTCCTATGGGACATAATAAGCAAAGGTGAGGGGTAGAAAAAATTTAACACTTTAACTTGTTCTGATTAGTTCAGTTTAAAATTTGTTCAAGTTATATAAATGCTTTTGTGGTAGCATGTTCAAATTGGCATTTTTTCTGTGATGACGACCACGTACTTTCCATACTACCAGAAGTTTTGATGATTGTTACCATCAATAGGGTCATTTGTAAGAATTTAATGTCAACCCACGATACACATTGTGACGATTAAGTGATTAAAACTTATTAACTTTACTACCTGTTTTGGGGTGATTCGATCGTGGCTCTGATGAAGTAGAAATTATTGAATGTATTAGAGTGTGTTATCTGATGTAATCAAAGGGAATTTTATTATAACCAAAAAAGAATCAATCTTCCATTTGGCAAATAACGAATTTAGTATTATTCTTTTATTAGATCCAAAATGGTAAAATATTAGCTTAATACTATAGACATAGGGAAACACAACAACTATATTATTATTTTTTCAAAATAACAGTTAACGATAAAATTCGTTAACTAACGAATTTTCGTTAATTAGCGACAAGTTTTCGTCATTAATAAATTACAGAATTGGGCAATAGAGCAAATTGATTATTTAAAACTATTCAAAAGTGTTAATTTTGGATAAATTAAAACTTTTGTGACTTTTGTTCCACAAATCCCCTTTTTGAGCGACATTTTGAAAAATCTTTAGAATACCGCTGGTTGTTATACGAAATAATATTGAAACTCCATGTTCAAATGTTCTGTAATTTCTACATTTAATTGCAGTTTAAAATTCGTAAAAGATCTCATGAATGCAAAATTTCCATTATTATGATGAGCAAATTAAGTGGAAAATGTGTTTAAGTCTTAAATAAATACGGGTACATTTTGGTTGCTATTTGACATTTCTATTAATAAAATTTTTTTAATTTGTGTGGAAGATTTAATAAATTACTAATACTACACTGAACAAAATATGGTTTTTATTAACAGAATTTTTCTTCAAATTGAAAAATTTTCTTTAAATATACTAAAAAAATTTAATCAAAATTTTTTTTGCAAAAGATATTTAATTTAATTAATTTTTTTTTAAATTAACGGAAAATGTGTCATATAAACAGATATTTAGTAAAAAAGGCAGTGATATATTTTTAGTAAAATAACACAAAATACTACGCACTAAAATGAAGTAAATTTGAATAAAATGTTCGTTTATTTAACTATTTCTTTCGTCAATTAATTTTGTATATTTTCTTTATCATATTCTACTTATTATGACCCGGCGCGCTTTGTTGCACAAAAAATCTCCTCGGTCTTAGACCACGAAAGAAATTTCACAACTCACGTCATGTAATAAAAAGTAAATACTAAATTCTCGTTGTATAATTTGTGTGGAGGCTACTTTTTCCCCAAATTCTATCCGTCCTATATTTTGTCTAGTAAAACAGTTCCTTGAGAAAGTAATTGAGATCAAAATTCTCGCTGTTATAGTTCTTTAGATATTCTGTAATCAATATTTGCTTTATATGGGGAGTACTTCTTCCTATGATCATATCGGAATTTTTTATAATATATTTTATACTTAATATTTTATGTATTAATTTACTACATTAATTTAACGTAATTTTTTCCTCAATTAAAAAAATTTTTGTAAATTTTACTTAAATATGACATTTTGATTGAATAATATTCATCAATATAAAGAATTTATTTTTGCCAATTTGAATAATAATTATTCAAATTATTTACGAATTCAAATTGTCATATTGACAATTTTTCGTCAATTTGAAGAATTTACGAAAAATTAAAGAAAATCTTCGTTATGATGAAGAAAGGTTTTGTTGGCTACATTTTTTCACCCTATTTCGTTGTATTTACTACCATTTTTGTTTCAGTGTAATGGAGTAATTAATACTATAAAATAAATATTACTCATACGTTTACAAATATTTGTTATGAATTTTGTAAACATGCTTTGTGTACATCAACAATAGAAGATGCAGAGCATATGATATATTCGCTACGATAATAAAGTGTCAAAAAAATCCTAAAATGTTATATTAATGTGAATGTTACAATGACAACTAAATGGTTGGAATTAGTGAAGACATAGAAACAAGTAATTTGATTTAATGTAGACTTAAGTTCTTGTAATTAATCCTTGTGAATTTTTTTAGCACATATGACAGAATTTATATCCTTTTATTACATGAAAGTAAATTAATGTTAAGGATTAACTATTGGTTTGTATATTCTTGGGATTATAAGCACTATAATTATGACACAGTCTTTTATATATTTTTAACGTAAATTAATCTCTCTTTTCAAATATAAAATATTACAAGTGATTAAATAGAGATGTTTTAATTATTATGTATTCTTTAGAGGATGAATGGTTATTTTTTATTTTTTCAGAAGGTTCAAGGTTTTACGCTTAAAAGAAGAAAAGTTTCACATGAGCTTTTTTGACAGAGAAATAAGTTAATTGAAAACTGAAAGTTTCTTCTTTTGCAACCCTTTAAAAATCGGCAGTGTGAAACGTAGTTAATTTCTCCGTCTGAGGTATGACTCAGTATAACCTGGTTTGGAGAACTGTTTCCTTTAATATAAGTAAAAGACAAATTTTTTTTGATGGTATTAAAACAAAGCTTTTTATTTGCAAAGCTTTAAGACTACTTAAACTACAGAATTATACAATAGAATATCGGTAGTGTACGATCATTGATACATTAAAATGTTGAACGATGATTTGCTGAATAATGACTTGTTGACCGATGACTTTTTGATCGATAATTTCTTGGTAGGATGAAATGATGATACAATGAGCTGGTTGGACGATAGTAGACTTTGCTGGCAGAGTAAAACGGATAATAAGGATAAATGGAAGAATTTGGTTAAACTTACTACTTTGGATTCAAAGTTTTCGGAAACTTTGAGTGCTGCAAAACTTATAGAATTCGGTAGCTTTGATTTCGGCAATACTAAATACTTTGGACTCATAGAAATCAGTAAAACTAAATACTTCAAACTCACAGAATTTGGGAGACTTGAGTTCGGCAGAAATACATATTTCGGACTCAAAGAATTCGGGTAAAAAAGTAATTTCGAACATAAAAGATTTCGGTGCCTTTTAAGTTCAAAAAAATACGAAAGCAACTAATTAAGACTTAAAAAAAATTGGAGGCTTTTAAGTTCGGTTAACTACGGGTTTGTAACGAATTAACTACGAGTAGAAATTTGTTTCAGTTTGCTGTGACAAAGCTTAAACTTTATGTTTAAAAAATAATATAAACAAATAAGAATTATAAGTTGTGTTATTAATAAAACACACATAAAACAAACATAATAAAGAAATGCAACAGCATAATGTTTGTTTATTACGAATAGTGTAATAAAACAGAATAAAATAAAGAAACAACACAGAACCCATCTAATGTACAGAAACAAACTGTACATTAGATGGGTTCAAACAAAAAGGTTAACATTAGTGTGGTTTGAATAGTTTATGAGTTTCATTGTAATTTTAATTTCTTATATTTATAATATTAAAAGGTGGACTTGTAACGGCCCGTTACAAACATTTATGATTTTAATTTTATTAAAAGTAAAGTATGTTTTTAGGCTACAAATAAATCATAAACATTAATGTATTTTTAGGCTTTTTTATTAGAATATTATTCTACAGTTGCTTTATTCAAGTCAAATTAATTAACATACTATTTGAAATATATTCATTTTCATTTGACGCAAATACTGAATTATATTAATTCCTTTTCCATCTACTGAAGTTAGTTCGACAAAAATTTTGTTGGACACAATAACGAGTCAATAATGATGGTTAATTTCCCATTTTATTAAAAAAATAACTCCCAAAAATGTTATAACAATGAATTGAATGAATTCTTTGCTGAACCTGAAGGTAAATAAAAATTTGACGGAATTAAAGGGTCGTCAAGTTTAGTACCATTATAGGATTATTTTCTTTTAATAATGTTGTGGTGCCATTATATCAATCTTTCTTTGAGGTGAAAAAAGAAAGGCATAGGTCCAGGTGCAAAAGCTGGTTTATAGAATTTCACGCCCACAGTTTTGCAAATAGTTTTCGATTGGTCTCTGTTAAAGTATGTGTTCACGCTGTCTTTATAGAAAATCTTCGTTTCATAATGTATCCATGACCTACTAGACAATACTCCTGGATTGGTTTGATTTGCTTTTAATAGCTTATAATTCCAAACCTTCTTGATCTCACTTATCATGTATTTGTGGATATTTAACTATGGAATTGAGTTGGAGTTATTGTTAATAAGAGTTTAGTGCTTGAATCACAAACACACATCTTTCAAGCATACTTTTTGACATCGTCTATCAACGTTTCTATAGTTCAATTCAATTTCCATGATAATGTAAGTTCGCCTTGTGTTTGATAACAATTATAAAATATTTTTGATTGACCCGGACACTCCTTCACAGCATATTTTGTACTGGTATATGTTGACTAAAAGATCCTTAAACAAATTCAGAAATTTCCAAAAATTTACTTGAGCTTTTTTATACTTAATTAAACAAAAATTTATTTTATATTTTAAGCAGCTGCTGTATAGTTAATTAGTCTTTTGTTAAAATTTTTTAAAAGCTTAATTTTTTTATATTAATTAAAACTCTATTATAACTATAATACATAAATAAAGTCGAAATAATGGAAATTTTTTTGGGAAGGATATATTAACTTAATATAGTTAGTTTAACTAAAAACACAACATAAGAAAAAATGTATAATTTTATAAATATGGCATACAATTAGGGGCAGGAGGAAGGGAAAAACTAACTCTCACAATATTTCAATGAAATAATTTAGATCCAAAGCTCTTTAATTAAACTGCTACATTAACGTTGAAAATCTCTACTTACTCCGCAAATGCATCTTTTATTTGAAGACAAAATAATATTTCATTTAAATATTTTTTCCAAATTTTGTTCGATATTTCTTTCCAGTTATTAATATTGACCTTAACAAACCAACAGTATGTTCAATTTTATTGAATAAATATTTGTTTTCAATGGTCATTTATACAGAATAAAAGATTAAATGAATATATATATACAGAGTACATTCTGGAGTAATGGACCATGAGGATATATGATTTTATTTCACAAGTAAATATAGAAAATATATTTCATATATGAAATGTGAAAAGAATTTTTGTTAGTTTTAACGTATGATTAATATAAAAATCTATAGATTACAAATATAACTCATACGCATTTATGTTTTCACATTATTTACATTGATGGCTACAGAAAAAAAAGAAACGTTTGTGTTGTTTGTATTATGAATGATTAAAAAAAGTATTTGTTTATTTATTTTAAAACTTTTAGTATTTTTAATTATGTATGACCATGAGATACAATCATAAGGAATGAGATTGAACAATTCTTAACATACATAAACTTTAATAAAAATGAAACCTCTAAACTTACAGTTTTAATTTGTTTACCTTTTACCACCAAAAGTGGTTGTCATTCCGTATGTAACAACTAAAAGTAATCATCTAAGACCCCATAAAGTATATATATCGGAATTTGGGTCGATTTAGTTGTGTCCGTATGCCCATATGCACTAAAAGTTATAAGCTGAAATATTTTAATTTTAATATACCCCAAAATCTGTGTGTCTTACAGGTCACACATTTTGAAGACAATCTTTTGAAATTCGCGATATATATTTATTTTGACACAATTATAAAATCCCATATATAAATTATATTCCCTTTCCTGGAATATGGTTTATAGATTTTTGTTGAAGTTATGCACAATCCATTCTATAAACATTCTAAAAAAATGTTACTAATTTGACCAATATCGGTCCATATTTTGCAATAGCTCCCATTTAAGGCGCCCTCCTGGAAAACGCTTATAAAACTCTTAAATATACTCCAATAGTATTGAAATTTGCCACAATTATTTTTCTAATATTTATTTATAATTTGGCAAATCTTGGTCTACATTTTGCAATAGCTTCCATAGGAGACCCTTCCCCGAAAAGAGCTTAAACAAATATTAAATAAACACCAATTTTATTGCAATTCGGCTAAACTAATTTTATAACTTTCTAAAATAAATGTTATTAATTTGGCCAATATCGATCACAAAAGCCCCTTTTCGGAAAACGCATTTGGGCTTATAAAATCCCAATTCCATTAAATTTCGGCACATTTTTGTCTAACTATTTACATTAGCTTTAACTATGTTTTACCGTAATGAGCTGCAACGTTTCAACTTCATTTAATTTTCCCCTGAAAGTTTAATATCTGAAATATTTACTTATTCTTAAGGGTCTCTTCAACTATTTCCACTATAGTAATCATTAAGCAAATACTTCCTTTTATGAACAATAAAAATTAACAAAAATAGCATTTTGGAATTAAATTATTATTTGTCATTAAATTCTCTTTAATAATAAATTCATTAGCAAATTAAGGTAATCACAGCTACTTAAGGAGGAATCGGTTACCAAAAAGTGGTAGATTTAAAAAACACGTAAGAAAAAAGAAATTTTAAGAAAAATCTTTATTTAATGACCTCAAATTTAGTATAAAAATAACTTAACAAATACAAACTTAAGAACTAGCTGTTCGAAACTTAAGCAACTTTTAAAATTTTCTGTATGACATTTTCCTTTTCTTTTAAAATCAGCACAATTTTTGGGCATGAAATGTATAGGATTTGCTACTGTATCAGGCAAACTTCATAATACACCTGAAGCATAGTTCTTACCCTCTTCAAATGCCATATGGGATAAAATCTGCGATTTCAAGACTTGAATTCCTTTTACTATTTTTGGGTCATTTTCATACTAAAATAGACGAAATCTTTCTGAAAATAAAATCGTCTAAAGGATCAACTACACTATTAAAAAACAATTTAAAAGAAAAACACTCCCAACCTCTTGTCTTTGGTAGGCCTCGAATGTAGTCGGACCAGTAACCAGACCAGTAACTAAATCATAATCTACTTAAAATTTTCGGTAATTATGATGGTAATAATATATTCATAGTCTAGATAGTAAAACTAGTTTATCCAGTCTACTCAATATTATAGTCAGTTGTCTAAAGTTTATACTTTTAATTAGTTAATATTATAATACTAAATAAGACAATATAAGATCGGACAATATGCTAATAAAATTTCTATAAAACACTATTAGCATTAACACTCTCAATATTATAGTCATATTCAAAAATCTAACCAATGGTCTTATCAATGACTTATTTAATAGTATCGTAAATTAGTCAATATTATTATAAGCCAATAGTTTAATACAATATCTAGTCATTAGTGTCATCAACTATTCTATCAACATTTTAGTAGATGGTTTAGTTGATAGTGTAGTTAAAGATTTGTATGCTAATTATTTGTCTAAGAAGATAAAATAACAGTGTTGTTAGTACTTAAATTAATACTCATTTTTCATAATCTGAACAATGGTCTAGTCAAAAGTATGAAAAATTGTTTCTTCGGCAAAGATTTCGAAAAAGGCAAGATCATGACAACAGTTCAGATAGAATATTAAATTATTTTTAAAGACCCCAATATTCTTTATTTAGTATATGAATTTGTAAGTGTATTTGCTTTTCCTTTCCATCATAACTTAACAAAGATTGTGGTATTGAAATATTTAATATTCTTTGTTCAATTACTCTCCCAAATAGTACATGACAGAGAAAAAATAATAAAATAGAGAACTCTCACTTTATGTTGTTCTTTCAACAGTGTGGCTAATTTGGAGCCTTTCCACTAAATCTGGCGATTTTGAAGTGCCCATCTCTGGTAAAATTGAGTTTTAGAGCGATACAAATGTGGTAGTAAAAAAATACATCATCATTTTCTGCAACATGTTGCACCAGAAATAAATCTGTAACTTTGAATTGTCTGGTTGGGTTTAATTTGATATAGTGATTGCGGAATAGTATGGCTTCATAACCCTGAAAGTGGGTCAGAATTTTTACAGTGATTACAAGTTATAAAGCCGCATACTTCTCATCCAATACAATCAGATTTGCACTAGTTGTGGATTTTAGCTTTATTTAGATGCTAAAATTGGAGAAAAATTTACAACTTTAAGTATATAGAGTGCGGCTTTATAACCTTGAAAGTGGATTAGGATCAGAAACAACAATTTTGTTTTTTACAGTGATTACAAGTTATAAAGCTGCACTCGTCTCATCTAATGAAATCGAATCTTCTTTAGTTGTAGATTTTAGCTTTTCTTAGATGCTAAAATTGGAGAAAAATTGACAACACTGTTTTTCAACAACATTAAAAAGGGTTCTTTCTTTTTGCAAACGAAACAAGTAGAAATCTTATATTAAGACCGACTTTATAACAACTCACACTATAACGCAGGAAGGAAATAAGCTAGCGGTGGTCATTTGCGGACCAATCTTCCTCATATGTAACACTAATACAAATATAATTAAAATACTTGTATATCAATCAGGAAGCTACCTGATGTATTAAACAAATATTTCCTCAATATCATTATGTTTCACACAAAATAATCGTCCCTCGATATATATTTAAAAAAGCGAACTGTTACGTAAATACATAAATATAGGGAGAATGTCAGACAGAGGAAAGGACGGCTCTAGAATTATTTAGCGTTAAAGAGTATCTTTTAACCGAGTAACTGATTTATAATACCTCAACTACTTAAGTAGGCGTAGGGTATAATGAAGGTAAAGCCACAGCAATACAAAATGTATAACCATATTTTCAGTCTGTAGAAGCACAAATTATCTAAAAAGGTATAGTGACTTTAAAATTCTTCTTTAAAATCGTCTAAGACCCCATATAATATTATATATTCTTCTCAAAATCTGAGTCGATTTAGCTACATAAGTCTGCCAGTCCTTTTATATGTATCACCGACCGAATATTAGAAATTTTAACCCGCCTATTCTATATAACCGAATTCATTGGAATCGGTCAGAATTCCAATGAATTCAGTTTGGTAACAACACAATAACACAGTTAATGATCTAGACAATAATTAAAACAATAACCTACACTGAACCAAGAAATGTAGTAAGTAAAACGAAAAGGGGTGTAGAATTAAAGAAAAGTATATAACAAAACCTTTATTCATCACAACGAACATTTTCGTTAATTTTTCGTAAAGACTTCAAATCGACAAAAAATTTTAAATATGACAATTTGAATTCATTAATAAAAATACAGTTATTTTAAATAAATATTATTCAATTTAATTAATTTAATATTCAAATTGACAAAAAGAAATTCTCTATATTGATGAATATAATTCAATTTAAATACCATATTAAATTAACGAAATTTCAGTTGAATTGAGGAAAGAATTACGTTAAATTGTTGCAATAAATTAATACATAAAGTTTTATGTATAAAATATTTTATGAAAAATTTCGATATGACCAGGGGAAGAAGTACTCTCCATACAAAGCAAATATTGATTAAAAAATATCTAAAGAACTGTAGCAGTGAAAATTTTTAAAATTGGTCCCAATGACTTTCTCAAGGAACTGTTTTACTGGAAAAAAGCTAAGACAGATAAGACGAGGGCGGGAAATAGCCCCCATACAAAGCAAATATTGATTACGGAATTTCTAAAGATCTACTACAGCGAGAATTTGATACCAATTTCTTTCGAGATCTAAAACTGAAGAGAATATTTCTTCAGCAAAGCGCACCGGGCAAAGGCTATCTCTTGATAATAATTAAATAGAGTAGAAAACTTAATAAATAACTAAAAATAGTGCAATGTCAATAGGATGATGGTCATATTTCATTTAGTATGAAAAATAAAATATACAAAAATATTTGACGAAGAAAATAATTAATTAAACAAAAAGTGTATTCAAATTTACTTCATTTTTATACAAAGAGTTGAATAAATTTGTGTGTTATTCTACTTAAGATGCAGCATTTCTGGTTTTACTAAATATCTGTTGAGATGACCTAATTTTCATTAAATTTTTAACGAAATTTTATTCAACTTAACATCCATTACGAAGAAAATTCTTCAATTTGAAGAAAAATTCTGTTAATTATAATAAAAATCTGTCTTTTTTCTTTAAAGTTCTGTGAAAATTTTGCATAAATATTACCTACGATATTTGGTTCAGTGTAGTTAATAGCCTGGCGATAGTCTATTGTGATTAAATTTTATTTGCTGAATAAAGTGTGATGTGGATAATACAAAGTTAACAATAAAAGTTCATTTCTTGTGAACACGTTTTAGAGTCAAATGTCTAGAAATATGTATTCTTTTTACTCAATATAAATACCAAAGTTTTGCCTCGTATTTGTAAAATTCATTTAAATTATTTTCTCACATTTTCAGCATTTTTATGGAAAATGAAGTTTATTTTAATAATAAATAAAAGAATTGTCACTGTCATAAAGACTCTTGTATCTTTATCATTTACACATTTACAGTTATTTTTTTTAATTTAGAAAATTTGTCAAGAATATTGTATCTTTATCCTCTATAATGTTGTATGATTTTATTTTAGTCTTTGAAATAATCCTTTAACATTATTTACTTTGGTATTAAAGATAAATTACTGGAATAGTTGAGGAGAGTGAATATTGTTTGCATTTAAACAATGTGATTACTGTAAACAAATGTTGGTTTGTTGAAAATTAATTATTAAACTCAAGTTGCAATTAACAGTTAACATGACGTATGATTTATTTTTTTAATTAATAATACAAATGGTATTAATCATACGTTACAGGGTTCTAAAATGAATTTATTAAATAATAATTTCGATAAATATTAAAATTTTTAAATTTAAAAAAACTACTTAAAGAAGATTTAACCTGACGTATGATTAACTTTTTGGAGTAAAAACACAATTGAAATTAATCATACGTAGCGGTTTCTTATAATGAATTAATAAAACGATATTTTCGATAAACTTTTGAAAATTTTTAATAAATAGAAGTGAAATTTGAAAAAAAGATATTAGGAACGGCATTACATTTTTACAATTATTAAGAACGGCATTACATTTTAGAAAAATTAAAAATGACGTATGAATAATTTTTTTATTAAGAAAACATTACATTAATCATACGTTACAGTGTTCTTAAATGAATGTATTAGACAATAATTTCGATAAATGTTAAAACTTTTGAATAAATAGAACTGAATTTTGGAAAAAATCCTTAAATATTTAATTAACCTGACGTATGATTAATTTTTTGGAGTAAAAAATACATTTGACATTAATCATACGTAACAGCTTTTTCTAATGAATTTATTAAATAAATTCGAAAAACTATTAAAATTTTTAATAAATAGAACTGAATTTTGAAAAACTTTTTAAAGGAGGTATTAATTACATTTTAGAATTTTTAAAATTAACTAAACATTACGCATGAATAATTATTTTGATTAAAAAAATGCAAATGACGTTAAACATACATTACAGTGTTTTAGAGTAAATTCATTTATCAATAGTTTCGATAAATATTAAAATTTTTGAATAAATGGAACTGAAAAATCTTTAAATATTTAATTAACCCGACGTATGATAAATTTTTTTGGAGTAAAAATACATTTGACATTAATCATACGTAACAGTGTTTTTTAATGAACTATTTAAACGATGTTTACGAAAAACTGAAATTTAATAAAAATTTATAAAAAAAAGCCATTACATTTTAGAACTTTGAAAATTAACTAAGCATGAAGTATGAAAAATTTTTTTGATTAAAAAAACGTACAAATGACGTTAATTATACGTTACAGTGTTCTTAAGTGAATTTATTAAACAATACTTTCGATAGCTATCAAAATTTTTAAATAAATAGAACTGAGTTTTAAAAAACAACTTGAATAACATTTAACTTGGCGTATGATTAATTTTTTGGAATAAAAAAATACATTTTACATTAATCATACGTAACAGTGTTCTTAAATGAATTCATTCAATTGGCAGTGATAGTGAGAAAATCTACAATCATTTATTGTAGAATTGAAAAATGACAATTTGAATTTCCTCAAAATATTTGGTATACAAATTAATAATGACGTTTTTTTGTTTGCTTTATAAATGCATTTATTATAACAAAGTAAATTAGCACTATGGTGGTGTAGGGTATACTACACCACCATTGGGGTATTATGCGTTTGTGTTGATTTTTTGTAACATATAGAAAACCCCCTTTAACCGATCTACTCTGAATCATTTTCAGAGTCATCTCATCCATTGTTATTCAAATAATTTTTCGTCATATATTTTAATCGTCCTGCACTTTTTCCCAATGTCCTCACATTTATTTATAATTTTAGTAGGAGAAAACATTTGTAGTTTAATGCATTTTCGGCTAAATGGACCTCCTTAAATTTTGGATTAATTTGTTGTGTCCGTAGAGTCAAAGTTCATTACTTGAATTGGTTAGCTATTCTTCCAGTTGTTTAAGGTACCAGATAAATCATTCAAAATAAGATATTTATTTCCATTTCATGTTTAATAGGCAAAAAAGTGTTCTTCGCCTTTGTCCGATTTTATTGATTAAATTCTTTTAAAAACTTCTTCTCCAAAATATTAAGCGTTTTATGCATTTTGAGTGTTTCCTCAATTATGTTCACCTAAACAATTATTCTATAAATGTCTGTAAATGGGGAAAAAACATAGAATTTTAAAAATAACCTTCTGTCATTAAATCAATTTGTTATATTAAATATTAAATAATATTTAATCCCCTTTTTAGGCAATTCAAGGCTACCATGGCTACTTAATGAGCCATAGCAGACAGCAAAAGTACACAATCAAAGCTGTGATGACATTATTGGAAAAATACAATGAAGTCAACGGAATTTAACAATAAACATTTTTGCTTAAAAAAGAATTTTGAAGAAAATCTATTAAATGAATGGAATAAACATCAAAATATGTCTATTATTCTTGACTAAATATATTGAAACTTAAGGCAACAAAAACGTATTTTTCTCCGTCTTTATATATGACCTTTTTAGTAACCATAATTGCGCTCTAAAAAAGCTTTGCTACCAAAGGGAAAGATCATTCATATTCATTATAAATTTCTAAAAAGTCGATATATTTGGTGTATAACAAAATAAGCAAAGAAAGTAGACATCGTGTGGTATGATTAATATGGTTTTATGAAAAGAACAATAATATTAAGTATACGCATTTTAAGACTTTATTAATTATACGATGATGGGATATTATGCGTTTGTTCTGGTGTTTGCAAAATGCAGAAAAATGGTGTTACACTCACCTTTAAGTATACCGTTCGACTCAGAATCACGTTCTAAGTCGATCTAACGATGTCCGTCCGTCTGTCCGACTGGCCTTTGCTATAATATATACCAAATTTCATCGAGATATTTGCGACCATAACAATTTTTGAAATATCTCGATGAAATTTGGTATATATTACCATGGCCAAAGGACGAAACCTATTGATATTAGCTATTTCCTATACATTATTTCAGGTACTTCCCATACAAATGTTTCTCGCGGAATGGAGTTTTATAATCATAAAAGCGATTTAAACTAAATCAGGCTCAAGTAAGTTTTTTAATATTCTTAAATGACATGCCAAAATAAGCGAGGACTGGTCCATTATTTCTCGTAGGTCCCATACTAATTCCCTTCCAAATATTTTTGTAAAATTTGTGAAGATAATGTTTATTTTGTAGAAAAAAAAAGAGATAAAAAACTGGCAGCTGTTCTCTATTGATTATTAATCCAGAAGAACGTATAACTTTATTAAATAAAAAATAAAAATACATGTTTTCGTTTCATTCATCTCTATTTTTTTAAATTTATTTGTTATGACATATTTAAAGCTAAATTCTTCAAATCTGACATGATTTAAGCATCTTCTAGTAAAGTCCATGATAACATAAACATTTTTATTTTTATTTTCTTTTTCTGTTTCAGTTATCATTAAACCAAAAGCCTGTGCATCGGTGCGGTCACTTCCCAAAGATAACAAGCTTTATGATAAGTCTAATATATTGCACTTCTTTCCTATTTGTCTGGGATTTAAACGATTTACTTCAAATCATAACTTTCTTAGACAGGAACAATTTGTTTATCAACATTCTCAATGATCATCATAAGCTTTTTTCATTATTAATCTGAAGGAAATTCTCAAGAGCCGAGAATAAGTTCATTAGATACCTAAAACTGTGGATTATGCTTCCAAGTCCAAGGACAAAAGGATATGCAAGAAAAGGAGTTGGGCTTTAATTCATTCATTTTAGGTTCCTATATGCAGGTATTCTACTGCATTGAATACAGACTAAGTAAGAAAGGAACGTGTTTCAGTTAAACCGACTTATGTACTTAATTTTTTAAGCATTACAGTCTCTCTAATTTTTAAGTGAGATTAATTGATTAGATCCCTGCAGTTGGATCCAATACTTACCGTATTCTAATAAAACACGTTTAAATTTTTTAACACTTATCACTTTTTTACTTAATCCTCAGTTGAATCCTTTATTTTCAATTAACTAAATCATCTACTTGGAGATTTCAAAAATTTCGTTCAAAAACACTTCAAGTTTAATAAAAAAAACGTGTTAGTTCATATCATTTTGTGCCCCTGCTTACTTAGAGGCCTTTATCACACTGTCACCACACCCTTATCACACAACTACTGACATAAGTTACCTTAAGACCTACATTTTCACCATCGAAAAATTCACTGCTATTAAAAGCATTTTAGTGAAGAGAAAGTAAATCCAGTTATATCAGGTGTTTTTCCATCAGGTTTAGTAGTGTATCAAATTTTCCCAAGCACCAAATTGAGGTAATGTACTAACCAAAGCCACATATTGATCTCTGATATGTCCGCTCTCCCATGTCATGACTGAATTTCAAACATCAAATCTGGAAAAAATTTAAAAGATTAAGATCTTGGAAGTTTATGGGATAAATTTTAGATTCAAAATAAGGAGTGAGATCGAAAAATTTTTAACATACAAATATGTTAATAAAAAAGGAAACACTAAATGTACAGCTTTAAACCCTCCTGTTCACATTTTTAAAGTGCTTTCTGCAACTTTGTTCGAAGAGTTAGTCCACCTCCGTTTAAATATACCAAATTTTTAGAAATCTTTTTTTTAAAAAGAGCCCACTTTCTCTCTACTCGTCTTAGCTGCGGGCAGTATGGAGGATTTGCTCTCTTTGTAGAAATATTATATTTTCTTGAACTTGAATCACTCAGGGGTTTCTATACCACAGTGACAATAGTCTGGTCAAAAATATGTGAACACATTATGACTGGAAGCAGTATTTTCTGTAAATATTCCATGAAGTAAATTTAGGTATTTAAAGATCCCGTTGTAAAAATAATTTGCTTCTTTAGCCATAACTAAATATCCCTTGCTAAATCAAAATTTTTTTGAGAAATTTTGACTGATTTTGGATTCTAAACTTTTCTTTAATGTTCTATTGAACATCAACATTACACAATTTTTGGCCTGGAAGTTGCTAAAAATCTGCCAGAATATAATCCTTCATCCAGGAATATTTTTTAAGAAAGCTGAATGTCATTTTCCTTGCTCTGATTTAGGCCTCTTAATTTTTAGCACCATTTCTCTAAGAAATTTTCTAAGCCTTTTTGCATAAGCTTAGAAAATAGTCCGAGCACTGAGCTCACCGGATTGTTTTCCTACTGGATGGATGGTTGGGAGCTTCTTTGAAAATCGGGTGGAATATTCCTTCTACCTTAAACAGGTTTTATATCAACGGACAAGTTCTACCGGTACTGTAAAATAATATTGGAAATATTTTGAAGTGTGTTAAGAATTTTTCGATCTTACTTCTCATATTGAAATTGAGCGAAATTTGTATCAAAGGTGTTCATTTCAACTGAATGTTTAACAATGATAACTGTAATCACAATTTCGTTAAAAACTTTTGTCAGTCCCACTGTAATTACAACACTGAAATTCTTTATAAATAATGTCTTTTTTATTAGTTAGCAAAAAATATTATAGATAAACTATAGAATGATTTATATTCAATTTTCATCTAATAAATTTTTATTACAATTTTATTGGAAAAGGAAACATAACAACAATTGATTTTATGTAACAAATATCAATAATTTTGCTTGGTTTTGCCCTCGAGAGCTATAAGATTGAGTTCTTATTGAAAAAAAAGAAATCAAGTATCATTATATTTTGTATAAGAGATTTTTCTATGATTCTACTTATATTAAAGAGTTTGTGAATTCAATAGGATTTAAGGATATTCAAACATTTATGGCACAGAAAAATAAAAACATGAAGCAAAATCAACGTGGAAAACTGTTGAATTATAATTGAATATTTTTTTTTCATTTAATTTAAATTGAACGCTTTTATGTTTATGGTGAAATAATATTGTACATATTAGAACATATTGATATTAATGTATTAAATTGTACAACGATAAATTTTTAAAAGTAATTTTCAAGAAACTTAAATAGTATTTACTGTAAAACAATGTTAAATTAACATTTTTTTAATTTATAAAGCAAAATCATAACTGAAAAATGTTAAATTATTTTTATTTCAATTAATTTTACATTTTACATGCCTCTAGCACAGCTGACAGATTACTCTCATTTTCAGCTTTTCACAATTTAGACTCTGATGTGAGTCGTGGCTATTTGCACTAAACTGCACCATCTAGATTTAAGTAGCAGCAAAAGAACTTTATGTTTATAAGAATGTTTTGATCAACATCCTTTCAAAAGGTCTTGAAACATATTCAGCTTAAAACTTATTTTTATTATTCTTTTCATCGCAAAAAAATGTAAATATCTCTTGTAAGTTATAAGATCACTCGTAAAAAATAGCATAAGTGTAACTTTAAAGAACAATTTAAATTTGAAAAGAAGAAAATTTAAAAAAAAGCAAAATGTCATAAAACAAAAGGATAATAAAAAGTTTAGGAATAAGAGAATTTTCTTATTTTGAAAAGAGATAGCAAATATTTTGCAGTATTTAACTGAAAAGAACGATAATTAAATATGAAGAAAAAAACCTAAACAAAGAAAAATATGGAAGAAATTCGATAATTTATCTAGAAATCAACTTTAAGTAGATAACAGGAGAGTCTTAATTTGGAATTGTATTAATCGGCTTTAATTATAAGTTGAATCACTTAAATTTAAGGAAAGTGTCCATTTAATCTTATTTATTTCTTTAGAAAATTAATTGAAATATTAATTTCATGTAACATATAATAAAGTATAATTTTAGATGATCTATCAAGGACTCTCTTCGGATATTATACCACCTCCTACTATACGGGAAGAATTGTCTTTTACTATATAATGGAATTAATATGTAAAACATTAAGGTTTTCAATTATACGACGATTTAGTGGAATTTTCATTCATTCTACAAAATAAATAATTATTGGGATAATAATAATCTGTTTTATATTTGAGTAAATTAAGGTGTCCCTGAAAACTTTTTTATTTTCGTAGATATTTAATTAAAAATTAAATTAATTAACATTAAACTAAAGTATACTTTTAGGAGATGAAATATTAGCCATGTTTTTGGGACTGTTATAATATGAATCACATTAAAAAGGATTTAAAACTTGTTTATTTTCTTGAATAATCGTTGGCTATAAGCGACAGCTACGAAAATTGTATGAACGATATACAATTTGTTTTTCTAATTTATGCTTAAGCATGTAGAACGCTTTATGGAGGGCTATATGGGAACTAGAAGAAATTATGAACCGATTTCGTATAATTTCGCATACCGATTAGCTTATATTTATTTTAATTTGGCAAATTATTAGATATTTAATTAAAAAATTAAATTAATTAACAATAAACTAAAGTATACTTTTAGGAGATGAAATGTTAGCCATATTTTTGGGACTGTTATAATATGTTTCACATTAAAAAGGATTTAAAACTTGTTTATTTTATTGAAAATTAAACTATAAAGCACGCAAAAATGTTATAGTCGTTGGCTGTAAGTGACAGCTATGAAAATTGTATGAACGATATACAATTTGTTTTTCTAATTTATGCTTAAGCATGTAGAACGCTTTATGGAGGTTTATATGAGAACTAGAAAAAGAAATGATGAACCAATTTCGTATAATTTCGCATACCGGTTTTAGCTTATATTTATCTTAATTTGGCAGATTATTTCAATACCAACGTATATGTGAGATTAATGTCTTTTTTGAGATATTTGGACGGCTTGTATGGGAACTATTTCCATTTTTTTATAATTTGTCACATCCTAACGTCTTAAAAGTAATTTGTCACAAATTTCATACAATTTACTTTATATTAGGATCTTTATGACCTTAAAAACTCAAACCGGGGGGAATATTTGTATGGCGACTAGGTGAAATAATGAATTTATCATCACCAATTTCAATAAGTATAGTCCTTGAGCCAAAATAATGACACGTTTTTGGATTTGGTTCAAAAGTTTTACATGGACAATAAGCCAGCCAATCAGATGGACGGACATCGTTAAATTTACTCAGAAAGGGATTCTGAGTCAAACAATATATTTTAAAGTGGCTGTAGTACAGGTTTTACTGACTTTTACAAAACGCATAATACACCAACCACCCGTGGTGTTGTGGGGTATAATCAACCTTTCAATGAAACGCTGTTATTTAATTTTTTTGTCTTCAAACATGTTACGTATTTAAAAATTCATTGGTACCTACAAGTATACATATGTAATTATACAAACATGTTGCTCAGAAAAATTAAACTTGCATTTTGTCAAGTGCTTAAAAGTATGCTTTGGAAAAACTTTTCCTTTTATGCCTTATCGATGTTATAAACGAAAACAGTGATTTAGAACATACATTTATTTTTGACGAAAAATAAATTAAGACTTTAATGAGAATTTCATAACTTTTATGAGTTATTGGCTGACAAAAAGTCTTAAAAAGTTGGCAACAGGTGAGAAAAAGAACATTTAATAAAAATGTATCCCATTCATGAGGAATATTAAAACAAGCATTTAGTATATGCTAAACATGTTATGAGAAATTTGTTACGATATCATTATTTCACCTTCTTCTATATATTTTTTTCAGAAACTTTATATGAATGTAAATACAAGAACAAATATTAAGGATTTATAATAATGATTTTTGTTTTTTAAAGTTTTATAGCTCATTGAATGTAAAATCGTCATAACTCAAAAAAAAATTTCCAACTTGGCAAAAGCAGTGTGTAAGAAATTAGACTTAACTTCGGGCAATTTTGAGGGTTTGTCTATCTTAGTACAACTATCACAATATTGTTCTAGTACTAAGGGCTCAAGAGCTTGTTTATTATAGTGACAAGATGCTAAGTAACTGAAGTCTTATGAATGGAAACAGTCTTTTTTGCAAAAATTCCTTAATGTAAATTTCGGCATTTATAGAGCCCGTTGTTTCAAATAATTGTCTTCTTTTCCCGCAACTGCATTTTGCTTGCAACACCAAGAACTTTTTGAATGTTTTTATTACTTTTTGGTCTTCAACTTTTCTTCAACATTCCTTCGAGCATCAGTTATATAAAATTTTTTTACCAAGTCGAAACATTCGCTTCGTCATCCATTATTTAGCAAGATTTTTTTTTAAAACTTGATATCAATTTACGCTCCGTTTTGCTCTGTTTTTAGCCTATAACTTTTTTACGCTATTCCTGTTAGGAACTCTGTGAGCCTGAGAACTGAGTCAAACGTACTACTTTTCTATCGCTTGTATTGGCAGCTCTTCTACCTGAACCGATTTTCTGTCAACGGACAAGTTCTCCTGGCATTGTTTAATAAAATTAGCAGGCCATTGAATACTTGTCCAAATTTTATGGGACCAAATTGGATTGTGTGGAAAATATTTAATAATTTTAGCACGCACTTTCTTGGACACTCATTTTAATCAGACTGACAACTTGTTAATTGTTTGACTTTAAACATAATAACTGTCATGTTTTACAAGTAACTTGGTTTGAGAATTTTTCGATCTCACCCCTTAAATGTAAAAAATTAAGAGAATTTAAGTCAAATGAGTCATAGTTCTTGTTTCTGTTAAACAAATCAAAAATACGTTTTCTGAAAAACTTGATTTTGAGTTATGACTATTTTGCCGCAAACGAATAATATTTGCACATTCCAATGTACAAAAAATATAGCACTCTTTTTGGCCTAAATTAGTCAATTCAAAGCAGCAAATAATTAAATTAAAATTTCTCAAATCTTAATACGTTCAAATCCAGTTAAAAGACATAAATGAATTTATGAATATTTTTTCATCATTTAATAAAACTTTTTGATCAAACTTTATTTTGTATTTAAATTAACAATTTAAAGAAGAAATAAGATATTTTTACATTAACTTATGTTTTTATGTATATTAGGGAAAATTAACTTTATCTGCAGACTAAAATTGTAGAAGTAATTTACGTAATTGGAGGATAAAGAATAATGAAAGGAAAAATTTAATTAAATGAAAATAATGATTAAAAATAATAACATACTTATGGGGAAAATAATATAAAAAATATATAGTTTGAAGCATATTTTTGGGGGTTAAATAGGAAAGTTATTTGTAGTTTTTGTTGTTAGTAAAATTAAAGAAGTTAAAAGTTTTTTATTTTTATTTTAAAAACATTTCTTTATTAAAAAAAGCATGTATTTAATAAGTCGTTCCTGCGCTGGCAGAAGTTCCTATGTAAAGATTAAAAAGAATTTTTATTGTTGCTTTTGAAAGCTCTGCTAGTCACATATATTAACACAAAATCTCAACTGGTTTGAATTTACAAAATTGCTTATTTAATAGCAAATCAAAAAATGTTCCAACAAAATTGCCTATGTAAAATTTCCCAAACACATTGGGAGTTTGTTTCATTTTCAGGCCACATATTACTGCGTTAGTAAGCGAATGAATTTAAAAAAATATATATTAAAATTGTGGAATTGGAACCAAATAATACAGTTTTTTGTCACAAAAATGTACATAGGAACTTTTGACGAATTTCATTACTAAAAATATATGTCATTATGACATATCAGCTTTTTTTAATATCTCTATTCCTGTCGCATGTCTCATCTGTTATATATTTTTTAAAGCTTTTTCTGTTACCTCAATCAAGCATAAAATTTTACAATTATACAGTTCTCATAAAAATTCTTATAACTTTTTCTAAGCAATAAAACAATGTTTCATATAGCTGCTTTAGGCAAAATCATTAAATATATTTTCACCAAGAAATGTTTTAAAAAATAAGGCGTAAAGTAAACGTTTTTTTGAAGTATACTTTTGGACACTTTGAAAAATTTTAACTGAGACATGCGCTTCGCTAAACAACGTATTTCCTAATAAACTGTCTATATGTAAACATATATTCGTTTGTAAAAAATTAGTATATTTATAGGCACCATAAAATTTTTAAAATATTTGCATATTTAAGACAAAAAAAAATGTAATTTTGAATTGTGTAGTAAACAAAAATAGATAAATTTATAAAGTGATTTGAGATAAGAGTGAAAATTTTTGGATATATATTAAGTGATTTAGCAGATAGATTAGATGGAGAAGAAGGCAGGATTTTAGAATATTTTTAGAAGACTGGAATAATTCCAACTTCACATTTTCCTGTTTCTTTGCGTAATTTGATATTCCTACATAAGCCAATAAGTTGCTCTGATAAAAACTCCTGAATAGGTATCGCCGACATTAAGAAGACTTATGTGATTTTAAGAAGGAATGTTCATTTTTGCGAATCTTTTTTTTGTTAAATTTGTCTATTCTCTACACCGTGTGTCCAAATATTTTTGGAAAGAAATTTGTTACCTTTGATATCCTAATACCATTCAAATGGTTAGAGGTGGTCCAAAGTTAGCCCTCTCGGTTAAGTTAATTATTTACAAACTTGCCAAAAATTCATGTATGAATTTAGACAAAAGCAATTTAAATTTAAGAATCCCTAAAAATATGCTATGTGCATGTGTATCACTAATATTTTCAAAGATATTCAAGTCGAAATAAATTGTTTTCCTTGTCTTTTTTAGCCCTTTTAAGTTAGTGGGCTTAACACACACATACACAACCCCACAAACCTTATACAAATCAGTCAATTTAATAGATTTTAAGATTTTGATGCTTTTAAAGGGAGTCTTAATCTAAATTGTCAGATGTTTATGAGAAACTCGCTTCAATTAATAAAGAGTTGTCAGAATTAAAAATGCGAATGTTTCCTATATGTTTAAAGTGACCCAAAATAATTGTCGGTTCAGGCGGTGGCTGATAATTATAAGCAATATACCTAGCAATATTGAATAAAATTAACCAAACACTTACGGTATCATAATAAAATATCTGTATTTTAACAAAATTTAACAGAATTATAGCTGAAATGATTTGAAAGTCTACAGACTTCCAGCTGTTCTGTGTTGTAGTGTTTATATTTTCAAAGTTGGCCATCTTAGGTATATTGATTTTTTTATCTATTTCGTTTTATATTCTTTTCACTGAATGAGCTGCTAGATTAAGTTCTTTTGCATGCAAGAAATATATTGATATCGTAGGTAGTTCTTTGCTTCCTTTATATCAGTTGTATTTCTCTTTGAATGACAATGTGTGTTGGGAAATCATGCAAGAAATCTATATTGAACCAAATATCGTAGGTAATATTAATAAATAATTTTCATAGAACTTTAACGAAAAATAGTTAAACAAATAGATCTTTATTCTAATTAACAAATATTTTTCAAGTCGAAATAAATTGAGCCCTTTTAAGTTAGTGGGCTTACACACACATACACAACCCCACAAACCTTATACAAATCAGTCAATTTAATAGATTTTAAGATTTTGATGCTTTTAAAGGGAGTCTTAATCTAAATTGTCAGATGTTTATGAGAAACTCGCTTCAATTAATAAAGAGTTGTCAGAATTAAAAATGCGAATGTTTCCTATATGTTTAAAGTGACCCAAAATAATTGTCGTTCAGGCGGTGGCTGATAATTATAAGCAATATACCTAGCAATATTGAATAAAAATGATTTGAAAGTCTACAGACTTCCAGCTGTTCTGTGTTGTAGTGTTTATATTTTCAAAGTTGGCCATCTTAGGTATATTGATTTTTTTATCTATTCGTTTTATATTCTTTTCACTGAATGAGCTGCTAGATTAAGTTCTTTGCTTCCTTTATATCAGTGCTATTTCTCTTTGAATGACAATGTGTGTTGGGAAAATCATGCAAGAAATCTATATTGACCAATATCGTAGGTAATATTAATAAATAATTTCATAGAACTTTAACGAAAAATAGTTAAACAAATAGATCTTTATTCTAATTAACAAAATTTTCATCAAATTGATGAAACTTTCTTCAAATATATTGAAGAAATTTAATGAAAAATTTTTTAGTAAATGAATAAAATTTCGTTAAAAAAAATTAAGGAAAAATATATTATATCAACTGATGTTTAGTAAAATGACAAAATAATTCAATTCTACATACTAGAAAATTTGAATAAAATTTTTGTTTATTTAACTTATTTTTTCGTAAAATAATTTTGTATATTTTCTTTGTCATATTAAATGAAATTGATACCCTCATCCTATTGACATTGCACTATTTTTAGTTGTCTATTATGACTTCTAAACTATTTAAATATTATATAAAACTTATTTTTACCCGGTGCGCTTTGCTGCACAAAAATTTTAATTAGTTCTAGATCTCGAAAGAAATTTTACAAATCACTAGTCGGCGTGTGTTGAAAAATGTAGTTGTGACCAAATAATCGCTATAGTAGATCTATTGATATTCGGTAATAAATATTTGCTTTGCATGGGGGCTACTTCGACCCTGATTGGGACCTAAATTGAAAATTCTCGCTGTTACAGTACTTTAGATATTCTATATTAAATATTTGCTTTGTATAGAAAATACTCCTTCCCCGGTTATATCGGTACTGTTCATAAAATATTTTATACTTAATATTTTATGTATTAAATTTTTACAACAATTTTGCGCAATTCTTTCCTGAATTCAACTAAAATTTCATTAATTAACCATAAATATGGTATTTGAATTGAATAATATTCATCCTTTATATTAATTTATTTAATAATGTATTATTCAAATTGAAGAATGTTTGTTCAAAATAATAGCATTTTTATTAATGAATTCAAATAGTCATATTCAAAATGTTTCGTCAATTTGAAGTATGTACGAAAAATTGACGAAACTTTTCGTTATGTTGAATAAAGTTTTCGTAACTTAATTTTCTTCAATTCTACACCCTTTTTCGTCGTATTTACTTTCTTCTTTTGGTTCATTGTAGAAAAACAATCATTGTTGCAGTTATGTGGATATTGAAAGGAAGAAACCGATTTGCATTTCCAAATAAAAGTAAGTGACACCGGAGATATCACATTACTACCGGCCATATATAGTACTGACTCAACTACACGCTATCATTTTACAACTTAAGAATCTCATCAAAACAGGATCATTTAAACTCTACATCATATAGTGTACCTAAGGAATTTTATAGTCCAAAAACCCCAATCCAGGAGGATATTTATAGGGGGACCTATACAAAATAATGGATCGAACATAGAGAATTTCAATAATCATCTTCCTTGGGTCCAAAATAATAATACATAGCAAACTTTGTTAAGATATCTTTAAAACTGTAACCTGTTCTTTGCGAAAAAGCTTTACATGTGCAGCCAGCCGGACGGACGGACGGACATGCTTAAATCGACTCAGGTAATGATTCTTAGTCGAACGGTATACTTAAAACAGGTGATAGGACTATTTTTTTTGCACATCTGCACAAACGCATAATACACCCACCCCCTATGGTGGTGTAGGACATTATTATAGGCATAGTACGGTTAATTTTCTTCTAAAACTCTTAATTAATATTAATCATACGTATAGAAAAATATACTTGATTTTTTGCTTTACAAAAGAGACGTTGGGAAATATGAAATTTTTAAAACTTATGTATGTTTGCAGTAATGCAAACCAAGTTTTTACCGGACTTTTTCCAAGTTGGCTCTCAAACCCACACTTCTATCTTGTAACGGTAACTTTGTAATTACCGCTCTCTGCTATAAAAAATCGGTTCCATATTACGAATTTCAATTTTATTATAATTTAAATTATTATCATTGTTATCCACCCAATATTTATTGCATCTAAAACGACTACTAAAACGAAAAGTTTTTGGTGACAAACGCAATGTGGGAGTAGAATCACTTTTTTCAATTCTTTTCTTGATTTAACAGCTGCACCGGTTTCATTGCAAATAGCTGCATATTTTTCTATATTAGGAGATTCTTGCTGATCTTATGAGAATGATTGTGGCTGCATATGAGTGGTTGTAGTAGAAGAGTATTCTTACAGGCCACATTACAGGTGACAAAGACGTAATGTCATTGTCTAAAGTTTCAATATTTTCAAGACCATTTCACCATTATTCCCATGATGATGAAATTGTTCATTAGTTCCATAAGCTTAAGAGAATGATACAGAAAATAATATTAAATGCATACACTTTTTTACATACAGTATAAAATATGGGAAATAGGTATTTATAAGGCAGATCCTTTGGTATTATGATTCATACCATTTTTAATCTAAATAGCTTTAAATTTTGACTTTGATTTTCTATCAAAATATGTAAAAGGTCATAGAAATTATTAAAATTATTATAAAATTTCTATTTTAGCCCATTAATTAATATTAAGTATACGTCTTGTATGAGAAAATTATTTAACAATAAAATTTAACATTTTTTTGAGTCTGACTAATTTTTAAAATATTAGTGTTTATTGCTTAAGGCCTTGACTTTTATTTTCTATTGAACTATTTAGTAGGTCTCAGACATTTGAATAATTGTTATGGATTTTCCAGTTTAACCTTATAATTATTATTAATTATACGTCTAGTATGACAACATTCTTTAATATTTAAATGAAGGTGATTTTTGTTTTATTTGAATTATTTTTTTCGATATTATTTAAACATTTTTAAAATACTTTATTTTACATAATAAAAAAATGCTTTGCAATTGTCCTTATAATATATAAAGATCTGCTCTATTAGCTACAAATTGTAAAGGTTATTGCATTTAATGTCATTTTAAAATTTTACCAATAACTTTATATTTCCTACGCAACTACAGATGGTGAAAAGTATATTAACTTTTTAATAATCCAAGTAATCATTAGGTTTCTTAGTACAACTCATAATTAATATTAATCATACGTCTAGTTTGACATTATTTTTTTAATTAAACATAGACATGTTTTACATTCTGTGGATGAGGAAAAGCTATGGATGTAGCTACAAACTGAAAAAAAAAATTAAAAAAATTATCAAAAGTCTTAATAAATTTTCCCATGATAAGGTGTTTTAATTGAAAAAGGGGAACTCTGATGTCCTCAAAGACCATATTAATGACATTTGAGTTGTGAATTAAAAAAGTAAGGTCTACGTGACCAATAAATTGTTTTTTTTGAACCCCCCAACCAGTGTTAACCTTGGTTTAACTTAAGTGGCAAATTCACTACCACTTTCTTTACTTTGAACACCCTCCACCACCACAAGTGTTGAAGAGAGTTTATTAAGAAAAAAATTATCTCAGACCCCATAATGTATATATATTCCTGCATCATATCAATATTTGTACCAGTTTAGCTATGTCCGTCTGTCTATTGTTGACACACTTACATCTACAATAATGGAACAGTATTGAATAAATTTTGGCCTGAGTATTTGTTTTAGTCCTGAGAAGTTTTCTATGAGAAACCAACAAAATGGACATTAAATCTAGAATCTAAAAGGAATCTTAAAGTTAAAGAATCTTAAAAGTATGTACAGAACAACTCTCTATTATAAAGTGATCTCATTTTGTACCCTTCTTTCTTTCACCTGAAAGAAATAGCTATTTAGGTTTATTATGAAACATAATGTTGCCGATCACAATTCTGGGAAAAATGTTTACCCGATCCAAGTTCTGATACTCTGTTATTGAGATTTTCATATCTTAGTACTTCGAGCAAAGTCTTTGGCAGACAAAAAGAGCAAGTTCGACCCACAACTTCCTATTCTTTGTTTTCTTTTCTTACTTGTGGTATATGGACTACTATAGCATGTATCTGGCCCAGTTTTAAGGTATAAAATAAACCAAACCAATTTCATTCTAAACAACAGAGAAGTGTATTCTGCTGATGTTGTATATCAATCCAAACCAATAATAATCAGTAGCGCCATGTTCTAGATAATAAAATGAGTGAATCAAAACTTACCATCCCGCGTTTTCTAAATAACTTACGACAGGTCTTGCATAACGTAACCAAGCGTTCTTATGATGAACGATTATGCCCTCGTACCAGGTGTAAATTCCTAATTTTTTTCGCTAATTGTTGATTGGTCCCGTTTTTATTATATATCTCCCATATTCAACCGATCTGACTTCAATAGCTTGTAAAACAAAAAAATCATGGATATTCGACTTAATTTGGTTAGTTGGCCTTGCTTTTTTTACGATTTTCCAGTAATGCAGTCAGAGTATTTCATTTTACTCCTAAATAAATTACATCGTATAGGAATTGTGATGGACTTGTTTATCACCATTCCTATAGGATTCTATTGCCCTTCAGATGTGTGTGGTACAAGGTTTAACAGTCCTTCTGACCGTTTGTTGTTGGAGAGCTAACAACCATAATATTTAACTGAGCTGAATGAAATTTGATCTTAGTATTTGTTATCCTAAGAAGTTTTCTTTGTTAAGCCGATAAAATATTTTCATTAGAAAAAAATATTATAGACCGAATCTATGTTAACTTAAAAAATTTAACCAACGATTATGACTAAATGGCTTCCCTTTTTTAACTGTTAACCTCCTGAAGATTTAAGGGGTTACATTTGACCGCATATATACCACTTCAGCCAATGACGCTGCAATCACGAAAAAATGCGTAGTAGAAACAAAGTCCTCAAAGCACTGGCAAAGAACTTAACAGTTAAAGATCATAATGAAATGCTAAGTAAACAGTTCCTTCTTGGATGACACTGTTCCTTCTTGGTCATCTTAACTTTAATATTACACAATTGGAGTTAACTTCGAAGTATGTTAGAAAAGATGTTTGAATATATGAACAAAGCATATATAAGTATGTGCATGATACTTTTGATCGGGATTCATATATAGCAGCTTTGGATGACATTCGTAGAGACGCTACAAATTCCACTTCAAGTTACCGTATGAATGTCGAGGCCACCCAACTTCCAATGCAGACTTGGAAAGAAATCTGCCGAGATCTACAAGAGTAGTTCTGATACAACTACGTTCGGGATGGAGCAATAGGCTCAATGCCTACTGGTCTCCTATTGAGCATGTCTTCTCCATTTTTTGTCCTGCATGTGGCCAAGCACCACATGAAGTATAATAATTGCTTAACTGCCAAGGCAACCCTTCCACACTTTGTTCAGAAGATCTATCGATTCATCTCACAGTAGTGGCACAATTTCTTGGCCTGGAATTAAACCAAAACCTGAATCACAATAATTAACTAACTTATCTTTTACAGCTGTTAAAACAACAAAAACAACAAAATTTATAGTGATATCCACCTTACAAACGATATTTTTAATATCGGTTATCTCTGAAAGAAAAATTTGTCGCTTAGATAAAGCGATAATGGCAAAATATTAAAGACATATTTTTGGAAAGAATTCTGCAATTTTCGAATAAGTGAAAATTTTTATATATTTTCAAGATGTTTTCCCATGGATTTGGAGCAACACATGCTTCCAGTAGATCCTGAGGTCGGGAAGTAGATCTCCAAATAGATTTTTTTAAATATCGCCCAAAGATATCTATCAAAGATGTGCTAATATGTGTGGGAGATATAATTTTTGAGTCATTTGTAGACAGTTTTTTTATACCTTAAATCACCACAGGGGGTGGTTGTTTGGTTATGCATTCGTGCAGGTATTTGTATTTAGCACGTGTTATTACTTTGAAATTGGTTATGATCGGTCGATTTTTCTTATAGGTTCCATACAAATGTCCCCCGGAATAAAGTTTTTAATCCACAAAAGGCCTAAATATAAAACAATTTATACAAGTATTGCGAAATAAGTGTTATTATATTCTTAAACGATGTGTCATTTATATGAATATCGGTCCATTATTTCTTATATGTCCCTTCCAAACACCCTTCCATATATCACTTTCAAACTCATAAATCTCAAATATATGTAAGAATTGTAAAAATATATAGTCACATTAAGATAAATATAAAACTAAATCGCTATGCGAAATTATACGAGGGTCGAACCACAATTTTTTCTAACTCCCAAATGAATCTCCAAAAAAATCCGTTTAAAATTATAAATTTCACATAAATGCAATCATAATCATAACAATCTATGGCAAATTATACGAGGGTCGGTCTATAATTTTGTTAAAAATACCTAGCATTTTTTATATAATAATCATTACACTTTTACGAAATTTCAATTATTCACTGTATCTTGTTTTTATTCCTTCATTTAGTCCACTTTCTATATAATTTTTGTTTGTTTTCTACGTGTTTAAATAACGTTATATTTTCTTTTTTAGAATAATTTTCAATTTTAATTCAATGACAAACCGTCGGATATTAAACTGGTACTAAAGATTCCTCTCTAAATAAACATGTTTTTATAACATCAGAAACATCAAGTGAGAATTTCTTTTAAGTTGTTGAGAGTGTGTGAGTATAAACTCTATAAGCAACAAATGAAATTATCCTTTAGTGTGTTTTTGTTTGGCTGAAAGACGCATGACAATAGAAACTAAAGATGTCTAACGGATAATAAAACAGAAGAAGAGAGTGCAACTGTTATATTAACTGTTATATTAATAGAACAGTTAATATATATTCATGGTCAAGGGCGATATTGTTGATTCACAACTTATCATAATAATATTAGTATAACAGTTAAAATACATTTTTACATGTTGTATAACAGCGACTTGAAGTGAAGTTTGACATCGGTTTTATGAGTTTTATCAAGTTTTGTAAAAGTTCCAAACACTCTAAAATGGTATTTGAAAATGTTTACTGGAAAGGAGATATGAGAAATAATGTGATAATATCAATCAAATACATGTTAAATGTGACAAATTTTAAAGCAATTGCCGCCTGTTCTTTAGTCGCAAGCCACACTTGGACAGCCAGTTCGACGGACATCTTGAAATCGACTCTGGAAGTGATTCTAAGTTGATCGGTATTACTTAGAGTTACGATAGTACTACTGTTTCTGATCGCCTCTAACATCTACATCAAGGCATAATACATCTGCGTACATATAGTGATGATAATGAAATCATAATCTTTTACAAATAGATAACATTTATAACAGTTAAAATTTACTACTCTTAACAAGTATAAGAGTTTTGTAACAATAAT
The DNA here is from genome assembly GCA_004302925.2 of Cochliomyia hominivorax. Taxonomy (NCBI): domain Eukaryota; kingdom Metazoa; phylum Arthropoda; class Insecta; order Diptera; family Calliphoridae; genus Cochliomyia; species Cochliomyia hominivorax. The sequence continues at coordinate 82,445,938 of PYHX02000495.1, read as the reverse complement.
TGCTAAATATATTCTGTGGATTATACTGCATTTTAACTGTTATACATTTCAAAATAAATCTATGCTACCATTTACCCTTTTCAAGTATAAACCCCTGAATCAGTTTGCATCAAAATAGGGCCCATTCTTCCCCTAGAAGTTTCAAAGTATTGGAAAATGCTTTTATGTCTTTAATTAAGAAACTAATGGAGTGATTTGGAAAGAACTGAGGCAATAGATTACATAAAATGTAAAAATTTTCATTATATTGTTATTCTTGTCAATACTATAACCAACAACAACCACAGAGGATATATATAATAGTCAATATCTCGGCTTAGAAAAATTTTTTGAATTAAAATTCAATTACGTCTGTGGCTATAGCAGGAGCTCTAGAATAAGTTTTCGCCTATATCTTGGAAATTAATGGTCTAATGGCGTTATGTCTTCAAAAAACACTTAATGAGTGATAAAATTAGTTTTTTTGCCTATTAATTTTGTTTCCATAGAACCGCTTTTCACATAACTTAATATTTGCACAAATTTCATTCTAAGTTATCGACTTATAATTGACAAGTTCTGCGAAAGTTTTTTGCTTTAACTTTAAAGTGGCCTCGGATATCGGCTAATATCTTTTAATATACTGAACCGATTTTCCTGTTTTTAAATGAGAAACTTCTCAGAGTTATAGCAAATACTCAGGTCAAATCTCATTGAGATCTGTTAATTATTGTGGTTGTATGAGTGCCATCAACAGGCAGACTGACAGATAGACTGACAGATAGACAGATAGACATAAGAAAGACAGACGGACATAGTTAAATCGATTAAAATTTTGATTCGACGATGATTTCTTCTCAGCGTTACACACGAAAGTGATAAATATAATAATATAATACCCTCCACAACCACTTGTGGTATAAAAAATATGTACATTACTGAGAATTGAGATTAAAAAATTCTTAACACAGGTTTCTTTTTTTAATCCAGATATTATTTGATAAACAGGGAGATCTTGCTCAATGATAAAAAAACAGGTTGAGAAGGAAGGCCTACATGATGTTCTAAAGCCCAAAAATAGAAAGCAAATTTAAAAGAGTTCCCAATGCATACGGTAGGTAGGACAGCACCGCAGATAGCTTAGTGCTTGGACCATTTGGTACGACAATTTAAAGCTGATGGAGGTTAAAAAATATTAAAGGCTTAAAAAGTTCCTAACAGGAATATTGTTAAAAATTTAGAGGCTAAAAATAGAGCACGGAAATAGAAGTCAAGTTTTTTATTACCTCAATTTCCGTGCCCTTGAGAGTAATGGATGGACACATCATAGTTAATGGTGGATGTTTTGCAAATTCCTGGTAAAAAATTGTGTGTTGATGCTTGATATTGAAGAAAAGAATTTTGGACCCAAAAGCAGTTCAAATTGCAAAAAAAGTTTTTGTTATGTCAAGCAATAGTCAATTGCGGCAAAAGAAGTCAATCATTTGATACAACGCGCTCTTTAAATACCAAATTTTACAAAATAATTTGCCAAAATGGCTGCTCCCATTCATAATGTTTCCACTTTCCATTTTTGGCCAGACTTGGAATTATGTCACCCCTTGAGCTGTACAAAAACATTAACATGGTATTTGTACCAAGAGAGGCAAATCCTTCAAACTGCCCGGAGCTAATGCCAGTAGAAAGATATTTGGCTTTTGTTAAAAGAAAATTGAAGAGCACAAGTTAGGTGTCCAGAAAGTACTATACAAATGTTAATGAATGGGTTTCCGAAGTGATTTATTGTATAATTTTTTTTTATAAATTGTTAAAAAATTTTAAACAAATAAAAAATTAAACTGTTAGTTTAGTGGTTTTATTTTTATTAATATGTATGTATGTTAAGAACTTTTCGATCTCACTTATTAATAAAAACATAATAATATTGTAAAGCTTAATGTGTACGCTATGAATAATCTCTCTTAATTGATTTCCCCTTATTTTCAAGTCTTTTTCAAGCCTTTTCATAATATTCTAAACTTTATTCCTTAGACTTATTTTGCCCGTATACACATTTATATCATCAGAAATCTCTATATAATAGAGATTTCTTTGACATATTCTTACATATTCTTACTAAAAAAGATCTAACTTGTGTGCCCTTCAAAACACCTTTAATCAATATCACTGATTTATCTTTTAATATAAAATTTCTTCATTGAGTTTCCTAATATTAAGTTTTCCAAATAAAGTGTCAAAAAAACTCAATGACATAAATATGTTTTTACTTTTATTCCATGCGTTATAAAACTTTTCTGGCATTTAACTTTTATTTGTGTTCACACGTGAATAAGTGAATTTGATTTTGAAGCAATTTTATGAAGTTAGACAAGAGTACATAAAAGTGAAAATATTAAACACACGTGTTATGAGTGACATTTTTGTAAAATTGGTGAAGTTTGTTCACAAACACTAAATATTTGTATGTTTTAGAGCATAAATAATGTCATTCAGAAATTTATAGGTTATGTTTTCACTAAAAAGAGGAGCTTTAAAAATTTGAAGGTTTAAATTTTTTTTAATAATGAAATGTACTCTGTACCGACTTTGTTAGTCGGTGAGTAACCCTAAGAGGGAAACATTTCATTATCTCATATATTTTTGCATCAAATCAAAATCTGAGTCAATTTAGCTATTTCAGTCTGTCTGTCTGTCTGTCTGTCAGTCCGTCTATCTGCCTGTCTGTCTGTTTTTGGCACGCTTATATCCACAATAGTTGAGGGAGCTAATGAAGGAGCCAAAAATCCCTCCACTGGTCTCAGCTTCGGTCAATTAGGAGGATCAGCTTCCTTTGGTACAAATACCAAATTTTTTAGTATCAAGAACTCAAAATCTTATTTATCATAGTGACAAAATGCCAAGTCAGGCCAAAAATAACTGGACACATTATAAAGCCTTATGAATGGTAGGAGCCTTTTCTGTATACATTTCTTTATGTAAATTTTGGTCTTTTGCCCCAAATATATATTGCTTGTAAAGAACTTTTTGGGAATTTGGTTCCTAAACTTTTCTTTAATTTTTCCACGAGGATCAGCAACATAAAATGTTTGATTAGAAAGTTGCAAAAAATCTACCAAAATATACGTTCCATTGTCCATTATGCAGCCAAATTTTTTTAAAGAAAACTTTGCTTTGACCCCTACATTTTTAGCAGCGTTTTTGTCAGTTACTTTTTGAATGTATTTTTAAACCTGTAACTTAGCTGTTGGTTTCCATAGCAAATACTCCGAGCACTAAGCTTATGGGTCTGCTTTCCTACCAGATTTGTTGGGAGCTCTTTTAAAAACACTTTCAGTATAATTTAAGATCATGTGGTCATATATAATATAAGGTTTAATTTAAAAGTTATATATCGTCTTTAAGTCCACTTATCAGCTCCTTAGATAATTAAAACACTGTGCAATTCATTATATCATTCAATACCGGTTATTATCAGCCAATTATCTCCAAAAGTAATCATAACTAAATTCAGATAAAATTTAAAATTATATATTTTCAGTTAAAAATCGGTGTTAATTTTATTTTATTAAAAATTATTCTAAAACGCATAAATCGATGCGCCAAATATGATATGAATATTATCACTTAATCATTAAACGATTATTTTGATGATCAGACTTCTCTTATTGTATTATGTTTATTGTAACTTTATCTCTAATAAAATACATATGTATTTAATGTGCTTATTTGGTGATTCATTTGATTTATCTTCTGTTTTAAATGAATTTTTATACGACACCCTACTTTAGGTGGTTTGATATTTTGTTTTTTGCTGATGTTTGTAACATATAGGAAAAAATGGCATCCCAAACATCCTTTTAATATAACGTTCGACTGTCTGTCAGTCCAGATGACTGACCATGTAAACATTGCGAATACTCAATAGGTCGCAATGTTTTTGAGGTATCTCGACAAGGTCTAAGCCTAATGAAATGGTCATATTCGGTCTTATATTTCAGGTATCTTACATAAATTTCCAAGAATGGTTTCAGCCATTAAAATATATGGACAGAAAAGTATTAATTTGGCATTTATTAAATAATAATTTGTCAAACTAAGATAAACATAAGGAAAATCGAAGTGTAAAATTTTACGAGAGTCGGTCCATAATTGCTTGTAGCTCTCATTTAATCCCCAACAAAAATTTATTTTAAACTCATAAATTAGAAAACCATTTAAGATCATAACATTGTGTCGTTGGGTATTACAAGGTCGGACTTGAGCGACTATAACTTTTGTTCTTGGTTTCTCTTCCATTTATTTCATTCAATTTAATTTTAATTAAATAGCAAAAGAATCTCTTAGTTACATCTATCAATTTTTAGTGTCTCGTTTAGACAATCAATATTTTTTTGGTATTTTTTTATACAAAATTTTGCTATAAAATTTTAGAAATATACAATCACTTCTGTAATAGAATCAATCTTATATAGATTTCATCTTATCCTTTTGTTCATTTTCTTTAAGGATTTATTGTTTTTTTTTTAATTTTTGATTACGTTTACAATTATCCTCAAGTAACTTGAGTTAATCTAAGTATCTTTATATATGATAACATTATCTTGTCTAAAGTCTAGACATTTTTGCGATTGGAAAAATGTTTCCATATTATGAATAATAAGGAAAATTAATATAAAATTTATTATGAGCGAAAATCGGGAGTAGATATGTTTAATTTATTGACTTGAAACTGTTTTCAAGAAAATAATTTTTAATTAATTCATATTTAATATTAAATACATTTTCCCACTCAATTTCAAGAATTTGTCGACAAATTAAAGTCCAGAAGTATATTTTTAAGACGGAGATTTTACAAAAGGATTAATTTAGTATGAAGTTTGTCATATACACACATAAGTAGTGGGACACACACAATGATATTAAATAGGACCGGGAGAACTTTTATGTTAATAGCAAAACTCGTTTAGATAGAAAGCATTTTCAAAAAAATCCAAACACATCTGGAGAGAAGGCGGTCCGGCCAGCTAATGCTGGTTTCAGAACATACAAAGCTCAATAACTTTCTGAAAAAAACTCTTATAAAATTAAAGAGGCCAAGAACAGAGCACTGAAATAGAAAACAAGTTTAAAAAAATATTTTTGCTGCATAATGGATGATGGGACGTGTGTTCTGGCAGATTTTTCACAAATTCCTGGTCAAAAATTTTATGTTACAGAAGAAAAGTTTTGTATCCAAAGCTCTTTTTCAGTTATAAAATTTTGAAAATCAATTTATTACAATTTATGGCAGTTTTGAATTTTCGAAAATTTTATAAGAGTTTTAAGGTGAAACGGGACTTAAGCGTTCAGTTAAATTTCAAATTTTAAATGTCCAAAATATAGTTCTTTCTTTGCCTTTGATCCTTTAAATAAAGTGAAATAGAAAATATATCTAATGCCAATTACATTTCGCAATTAACGTTATAGTTAACTTACTAACTAAATGTTTACTATCACTAATTGAAATGATCTTAGGTCAATTCCCTCGAAGTCATTCGATAAGCCGAATGACTGGATGCTGGATATTTACGGATCCTATATTTTTCTTATCTCATTGTGATTTCAAATAATGACAATTGTTTTAGGACAGTACATTTAGACAGTTTCTACCGTAATTGTTGAGAAATTGCGTCGTCTGGTGTTATAGACGTGATTTAGCGGTATTACAAATCTCGTGTCATTTCCAAATTCGTTGATTGAGGTTAAATTGAAAATATTCTATATATTGAGTTTGGTTGCAATGTTTATGTTGTTATTAATGTTGTTGTTAATATTGTTGGAGTTGTTGTAAATGATGCTATGATGGATATTTGTGATGCTGTTGTTAATCTTATTATTTGTGTTGTTGTGAATATTGATGTTATTTTCGCTAATGTTGTTGTTATTGTTAGTTCAGCTGTTGTTATTGTTGACAATGTTGTTGATATTGTTGCTATTAACATTATAATTGTTGTAGACACTGTTGTTATTAAAATTATTATTGTTGAAGTAGTTGTAAACGTTGTGGGTGTTAACATTGTTGTTATTGACAAAATTATTATTTTTGTTGTATGCGTTCTTGAAGACAATATTGTTGTTGATATTTCTGTTGTTAATCCTGTTTTTGTAAAAATTGTTATAATTATTTACGTTGGTGTTGTTGCTGTATTCCGTGTTGTTAATGTCGTTATTAATATTGGTATTGTTGTTAATATTGTTATAAACTTTGACAATGGTGTTGTTGTAGAATTCGTTAGTGTTGTTAATGTTTAAGTCAATATTATTATATATAGTGTTGTTGTAGATGCTGGTTGCATTTATGCTGTCGCGCTATTTATTTTTTAAAGAATTTTTAAAATTTGGTTTTGATACTGTTGCAGACTTTTTCAATAGGTTGAGTTTCCCCAAGCCCCAAAGCTTGTATGTTGAACAATTGTTTAGAAAATTAGGAAAAGATCGTTCTGAGTTTTTTTCGTAGCTCTTGGATGTCCATTTAAAATTTTCATCTACATAAACTTCTAGATGTTTTGACTTGTTCGATTTTGGTTGAGCATTTTTCCACAGAAGAGGAGCTGTGGATATATAGATAGACGTGAAAGACTTTATTTAGTGTTGGATATGGTAGATGTGGATGTTTGATATGCATTACCTTAGTTCTACTTGCACCTTTAACAAATCCATTATCATGACTCCATTTTGTAATGATATCGAGTTCCTGTTGCATGGTTTTCTATTTTCTTATTTGTTACAATAATGTCAGTGTCATCAGCATAAACAAAAGCGAACATTTATCATATCATTCGCGTAAATAAGATACAGCGTCGGCCCGAGTTTTGATCCTTGTGGAACGCAATTACTACCTGATAGGGTTTCGCTGCTTAAATTCATCCCTTTTCCGACATGGTAAAATTTAAAATCCAAATAATTCTTTAATCATTGTAAGCTTCTTCCTCTTATCCCATTTCTTTCAAAAATTTCCAATATTTTTTTTTGTGTGATAGAGTTTACAAATGTGATTATTATTGGTGTAAGAATGGATGTATTTTAACAATTGTTTTCAAATTATAGCTCTATATCGGTTTGATTTTATATTGGTAATAGTACCGTATTGTTTCCGGCTAAGACTTAACGATTTTGACGACTTTTTGGGATAATGATGGAGAGCACATTCTGTATATGTGACAACATTTAATAGAATTATTTGCATAAGTTCTAAACAGATTATATGGGTTTTCAATAGGAAATAAAAAAAATAACAAAACAAATAATCAAGTCGAATTCCATTGAGCAATTAGTATGGGTGTGAGCGTGTCTTGCTTCAGCTGTAGCAAGATTACATATGTATATTTTATGGGATTTTAAAAGAGCATTATGAATGATCAGCATACTTTTAGGGTGCTAAAAATAAATTACACTGGTGTCGCGACTTGTATCGTCCCGATTTGTGTCGCTTTTTAAGAATTGAAAAAGTTCGATTTTTATCGTTGCAATTTCGAGTTGCTTGGTTTTGATTCCGATTTGCGTCGTTTTTATTTCGATTTGTGCCGCTTAAATTGCAGCTGTTATTGTCACCTGTATGTTAAGTTTTCGGATTGCGTGCAATAAGGGGGATTCACCTTTCATTCTTATATAATTGCTAACCTTAGAACAAATATCTGGTTTTGGTTTGAAATTAGTGTGTGGTTCGCCAAAATACATTAAGGACGTAAGAAATGAGTTAAGAAATAATAGGAAAAAGAGAAAAATAAAACATTTGGAATAAAAATAAGACTTAAAAAAACGTTTTAAATAGGGAGAAAAGGCTGTTAATGGACTTGCACCTACAATAATTTGCAACAGATACAGTGATAATATAAATCAATTAGCTGAAAATGTTACATCCCTCCAATCTAAACAAGATACTTTAGAAAAAAATCCCTTATTAAGATTTAAGATTTAATCCTTTTTTTGGATACATGACCAAAATAAGCAAAGAATGCTATGAAAAGGACATAATAAAAAACAAAGCTGTTTCTATTGCGGCGTCAAGTTTCTTTGGTACCCATTAACGCCGCAAGTCGGGGCTCTAGTGTACATGCTCTTCTTTGCTAAATATATGAAATCAGTATAAAATTGTCATATTAAAATTTTTAATAGAATTTTGTAATTTTTTCAATATCATAAAGTATAACAGCGAAATGTAATGTTGCATATAAAAACAAGGAAAATGATTACTCTTAAGGAGATTAAATTTTAATTGCAAAGAGAATATATTTTTTTATGAATTTTATAAAAAGTACATATTAGTCAACAGGATAATGACATGAGTAATGGGAATGTCAGGAGTTAAATTGTTCAAAAAAATTATTTAAATGAATTTGCAACGTTTATGACTGTAATTTTTATGTAGATAATTATTGCTTACAACATTTAATTCTCCATGTGGCATTTTCTAAGAAATTATCTATTTTTTTAATGCGTACAGTGGTTTTGAAATGTTTTTTTTTGGAAAAAATTCTGTATTAACGAAACTTTTGATTATTTTTGAACGACATTTCACATGGACATTCTTGAGATGTTTTTTAATTGATTTTAAGAGGTATATATTTCGAGTGAGTACTGGGTTCGATAGGTGGTTCTGCAATTTGTTCACGTATGATGATTTTTTAAAAAATCGCCAAAATTTTTATTTAGAAAAAATATTTTTCTACATATGGACCTTGAAATTTTCTAAAAAAAAAATACATTTGTTTAGACCAAAGTAGAAGTTCACATAGGAATGGGATTTTTTAGTCATACAAGTCCAAAATGTAAAGCGATTTTAACGAAATCTTGCACAAGAAAGTCTTACAATACTCTTAAATTTTATGCCAAATTAACGATGACCGTTCCATTATTCCCCATAAACCCCATAAAACTCCACCCACCCCTTGAAATTGTTATTTTGAAGGGACTAAATCTTACATATATGTTGGTATTGTAATGAAAATTGTTTAAATGGGGATAAACATAAACAAATATTAATGTACGAAATTTAACGAGGGTCAGTTTACAATTTCCTCTAGTTCCCTCATTAAAAAAATCCTTTTAAAACACAAAAAATTCACATAAATGTTTGTATCAAAATAAAATACCGTATTTTAAATATTAATTTATACCAGGATTTTTCAATAATTTTTGGCCACTAGTGTTCAAAAAACCAATGTCAGATGATTAGGAGTCTTTATATCTTTGTTCCCAAATTGCTATAGAAACAAAATCTCCTATGAATTTTTTTCCAAGAAATACTTTATCCCCTGGCCAAGGACGAATTAACAGCTGTTTTTAATTGAAGCAAAGAAATAAACAAGATGCAAAATCTACAAATTCTACAGTATTTCCATTTACTGCAGTCAAAAGAAGAATAATTCATAAAATTTCACTAATAAAAAGAATTTTCTACAAAATTATACCTTTCAAAGGGGAATCGATAAATAATTCTTTGTCTCCTTTTGTATTTTAAAGAACAGAGCAGCTGTTTCATTCCAAAACAGTTGTCCTTCATAATAAAAAAAATAAATGAAATATTTTTCTTTATAATTCTAAAAAGGAAATAGAAACTTGTAGTTTTGTCCATCAGACAAGGAGATTTACAAACACTTAACCAGATTTTAAATATTTTAAATTCCAAGAAGGAAAATTTATTAAAATAAAATGTTAAAGAAAACAATGATTTTTGAAAAGGAAATTGCAACAACTAATAACAATTAATTAAAGGATATTAAATCCTTTTTCTGAATTTATAATAATGAATAATATTTCTCTGGAAGCCATGTTGACTCATATTATAATTTCAGTAAATATTTTTTTTTTATATAATTCAAACGGTACTGTAATAGAAATGAACTAGAATTGAACTGGAATTGAACTAGAACTGAACTAGAACTGAACTGAACTGAACTAGAACTGAACTAGAACTAAACTGGAACTGAACTAGAACTAGAATTGAATTGAACTAGAACTCAACTGGAACTGAACTAGAACTGAACTAGAACTGAACTGAACTGAACTGGAACTGAACTGAACTAGAACTCAACTGGAACTGAACTAGAACTGATATAAAACTCAACTAAAACTCAAGTGGAATTGAACTAAAATTTAACTTAAACTGAACTATAACTGAACTAGAACTGAACTAGAACTGGAACTGGAACTCAACTGGAACTGATCTAGAACTGAACTAGAACAGAACTAGAACTGAACTAGAACTGAACTAGAACTGAACTGGAACTGAACTGGAACTAAACTAGAACTGAACTAGAACTGGAACTGAAAGATTTGGATGTTGTGGATGGTGTATATCACACATATAAGGAGTGAGATCAAAAAATTCTTAACATACATATATGTACTTTTTGAGCTTTAATGCTTTATATTTTTAGTATCGCCATGTGAATCAACAAGTTCTACCGGAATTGTTTAATAACATTGGAATTTGTTTGACGGCAGACCTTTGAATGCTTGACCAACTTTATGTAGGGTCAATTTGGGTTTTATTGAAAATATTTAACAATTTTTCTTGTCAACGCTTTTAATCAGATTTACAATAAAGTTTAATGAAAAATGTGTGTTAAGAATTTTTCAATCTTACTCCTTACATAGTTTTTACATATAATCATCTATCAGATATTGTGGATGCTTTTGCTACTTGAGTTCACTTCTTCCAACTTTGTAAAAAAAAAATCACAAAAAATCAGCTTAACCGTTCTGAAGTTTGAGATTAATTCCTTTTATGTTAATAAGAAAAATTGTGTAATGCCTTTGCCAGATTTAATTCATTAAAATTCTTTGAAAAATATCTGCCCCTAAAGATTTAATATATAAACTATTTACTTACTCTTAAGTGTCGGTACAATTAATTTCACCTTCATAATCATTATGTAAATTGTCTCCAGGAATAAAAGCATTAAATAACAAAAATAACCTTTTGGCATTAAATTATTTTGTTACAATAAATTTCCTTAAATAACATTAAATCCGCTTTCGAAACTTAAGGTAACCACAGTTACTTAATGAACAGTAGCAGTTAGGAAAAACAACTACAAAGTAAATTGAAATTATTGGCAAAATCTTTTTATGACGTCAATGGAATCAAACAATAACTTTTCATGCTAAAATCAATTTTTTTGGGAAGAAAAATCTAACAACTAAATGGAAAATAACATAAATGTGTATTCTTTTCTATTTAAGAACTAAAAATAGAAAGTTTTTTTGAAAGTATTTAAATACATATAAATCGTGGCACGGTTTCGACTCTTTTTATTATTCTGCGTAAGATCGGATTTCTCAAATTAATTAAATCGGATTTCTCAATTTTAATTAAAAAAACTGTTTTGTTTTATCGCTCTTTAAACAAGAGTTTAATTCTAAAATATGATAAAAATAAAAAAGATAAGCGTAAAAATGAGCGAAATTGAAAAAAGAGTTTAAAAATGAATATTACGCGCAAATGGTTTTGAAGTCATATGTAGCAGCCAAAAATATTTTATATTAAACTGAAAAATGAATGTTTGTTTTTAAGGAATTTATCGGTTCAGTGGTCTCCATTTGTAAGCTTCTCAGGACAATAAAAAATACTCCTGAAGCTAAATCATCTCAGACTTTTATTTGATACAAAACTGTATACATCATGTGGTCTCTGATAACATCTCAGCGTTACAAATGCAATAACAAAGTTAATATACCCTCTTTATCACTTGAGGTGGTGGAGGGCATACAATTTTCAGACACCAGTTCAATATGTTTTAGCTTTTCTGAGGCCGTTTTTTTTTGGTCTTCATTTAAAATATTTTTATTTTCTTGTAAATATAATTTTCGTCAATTTCTCTAAATTCAATTTGTTTTGTAGTTCTCTTTATTTTTGTTTTACATGTTATGATGCTGAAGTTTGAAATGTCACTAAAATTCTTAACATTATTTAAAGGTTTATATAGTCAAATTAACATTAAAAGAGAACACAAATGTATAAGAGTTTTTTGTTTATGTTTAACTCTCTTATATAAACAGTATAAGAAAAATATATTCTCTTCGAAAAACTCATTCCTAAGTTTAAACTCATTCCTAAGCTTTTTATACCCTACATCATCAGAGGTTTTTTATGGCTTTTGTGTTGATGCTTGCAACAGAAAGAAAACGGTGTAACATTTTAAAATATTTCATTCTAATCAGAATCACTTTCTGAGACAAGTTTGTGATGTCCATTCGTCTGTTTATCTGCCTGCAGGCTCTCCATGAAAACATAGTGAATACTCTACAAGTCACTAATTTGGAGATATTTTAATGCTCATCATTAATATTATTTTGGGCCAAGGACAAAATCGTTTGAAATTGGACATATTCGTTGTTAGCAGAAGAAGAAGTGTGACACCATAAATTTGAAATTTGGACCACGGGGGTAACTTTTAATGCTTGACGCAAATTTTCGTTTCTAATTCAATTTCTAATTCAATTTCATAAATATTCTACTTTAGATCACTAAATGAGACTTTTAAAAACACATGATAAGATGTGATATTTATCTCTTATAGTCTTCGAGTTATTTGGATGAGAATTTTCAATTTCCAATATTTTGAAAGTCTTTAGTTAGTTAAACGAAAGTACTGCGATCTTATTAAATATTTTTTCTTAGTTTAAAAAACAAAATTATAAAAAAATATCCGCCCAGTTGAAAAATAGTTCGTTCAAAATTTCCGAATTTTAAAATTTTTTTTTGGCCGAAAAAATGTCTTCACTTATTTTCATCTAAAATAAAATTTTCTTTAAAACTTTTACAGAGTTCGTATTATTCTAAAAGGTTTTGTTTCAATTTTGTGTCAAAAAAATTGTTTAAGGTTTAGTCCAGGACCTCTTCAAATTCAACATTATTCTGTCCAACTAAAGACTGATATGGTCGATTCTAATTACATTTTTAATTGTCTTTTGCCATTAAAATCCGTTAAGGATATGTTTCATCTGGCAACACATGCAGCTAAAATCCATACCAGCTGTTCACACACACACTAAAACAGAGTATATTTGTATATATTGTTCTCTCCTTTTTCTCTTATTTCTGTTAACAAATGTAAAAAACCCTTAAGAGAAAAATGTTCAATATAACAGTTAAATCTCTTCATATTTTTCAACAAGTGTTGCCATACCACTTTAAAAAAAGTAGTGAAATTAATCTGTCACTTTATATTTCTTAAAAAATTAAAAGTAAAAATCATAGATCTGAACAAGAATTGAACTTAAAAAAATAAGAAACTATTCACCTATGTTGAATCTTCAATACCCTCAACCACAAATATATGTAATCGTTTATTTAAATACAACACATGAACTCTTAATGGGTCTAAAATGAGTTATATCTTTGTATGAAACCAGACCATATGAAAGGTCTACCTAGAAATGTCTGTTCCATTTGAGGCCATCAGTCGTTCGTAGAGTTTCGAGATCATAGATCAAAACCTCGTAAAGAGCTGTCTCTATATTGTTTACATTCTACTTTTCGAAATTTTCAGCGCTCCCGTCCGAAGTTTATATCATGCTTTATGTGGATGACTGCATAGTTATTGGACTATGTGGTCTGCATGTTAATTAAAAGTTTCACAAACGAAGTTAACAGCAACACCTTCGACACCTGGAAGAAGGTAAATAGAATCCAAATTCTGACGGATAATCACCTGTAGATTTTGGGTGGCATACAATTTACCTCTTCAGCTCACTGCAGTAACTCAAATATTGCGAAATAGGATTAAGGTCCTTAAAGTACTGGGCGGAAATACTCATTGTGTAGATAAAGAAACCTTTAACAGGCTCAATATACCATATAAATGAGAAGATGAAGTGCCCTACCTGAGTGCAAGATGCTTTTAATGGGAATTTTGAAGTCTCTGTGATAGTACAGTCCAAGCTGTCCACCGTCCGCTGCAAACATTGAACAGTGTCTGCCACAGTCTATAAGAGTAGTTCTGTTACACCTAAGATCGGGAAGGAGTAATAGCCTCAATACCTAAGAGACTTATAATGATCGTGTCTCCCCAAGCCAAGGCCTGCATGAGAACAAAGACCACATGATGCATGGTATTTATACCCATCCAAAAAAGGTTACAAAACTTCTTGGTTTGAAGTTAAACCAAAACAACTAACAAATTTTTTTCTCTTTAAAGAAGTTATAGCAGTAATTGGGGAAGACAATTAGGCAAGATGTAACAAGAGAAAGACATAGATTCCAGAAAAGTAAGCCATAGTAGCATAGGAGGCAGCTCGCCTAAGAAAATTACACGAAACCATTATACCAGGAATCATAAGTGTGGCGAACTGAACATAGTTAAGCACACTAGAAGCATAATGAAGTACAGACAGACAAGAGCGGGCTTCTATCCAGGGACCACTACTTCAATAAAATAATCTCTTGGAAAAAAGCGGCGATTGATACCAGAAAAAATGCGATGGTGGATATTAACAGAAATCTCCAGCACATATCTCACTTCAGTCTGATTAGTAGAAGAATACTTACAAACTGGATGAAAAACCAAGTCGTTAAATTACCGACTAATGGTGAACCAAATAGCACAATCCCTTGAATGACATGCACCCTTGTGTTTTCTCTTCACATATTTGAGCGAAGTTTACGTCAATTTTTGAGAAATTCGATTGTTGGATTGACCTCATGGAAGGTATACAACCTGAAAACAAAGGAAGAAAAATTGAATAAATTGATGCTACAACATTATGATACAAGATCAACAATTCGATTATGTTCAAAATTTTTAAAACATCGAATAATGACCCCTATAAAACAAGGGCGGAATTCAGGCGACAATATTCCTTAAATAAGCCGAAAATGCCCTTTTTATGTAGACAGAAAAGATCAGATAGCTGCTTTTATAAGAAACGGAAGCATTCTGCATTTGTTTTAGCTCCTTGTTTTTCTTAGCAAGACTGTAGATTAATATACAAGTGCCCGAAAATGATACTTTTGTACAGTCTTGTAGCCAGTAGCTATACTTAACCCAGGAAACAGATGTCTTGGTTTAAATTTGGTATGAGCAGAAAAAGTACTTTATTGAAAATTTTTTAATACCCTACATTTTTGTACCCTCTACCACCACAAATGGTGATGAGGGTATATTAATTATGTCATTACGTGCCTTAAGCAAGATGGAATCATTTCAGATCCCATTAAAATCTGAGTGGATTTAGCTATCTCCATCTGACTGTCTGTTAAAAACATTCTCACGTCTAGATTAATTGTCCGAATTCAATGAAATTTGGCCATATTATTTATTTTCGGTTCATCATCAAAAAATCTATAGACCGATATCTGAGACAAGCTCAAAATTCTGAAAAAGAAATTTTCTAAAAAAATATTTTAAACCCGAAAATCTGCATGTTAGTCATTATTTGACCTGGCATTATTTGACCTGGCTTTGCCGTTTCCCGGCATATGGTTTAGACCTTTTCTAGCCGTTTTAAATATATGTTATTTATTTTATTAATATACGCCTCTTATCGGATAACGGGGTTGAGCTTACAAAACACTTAAACAAAAACCAATCCTATTGAAATTCGGCGCAATAATGTTTCTATAATATTAATTCGAACAATCTCGGTACCTCTTTGACTGTATTTCCCATAAAATGCCCCTTCCAGGAAATCAGTTTTGAGCCCAGAAAATTTTTAAATAAATCAGAATTTTATTTTGCTAACTGCCTTGAATATATGTTATTTATCTAATCAATATCGGGCAATATTTTGCTATAACGCCCTTTTCCAGAAAACAGATATGAGCTTTTAAAACAATAAAATAAACGTTCGTA
Organism: Cochliomyia hominivorax; assembly: GCA_004302925.2. Lineage (NCBI taxonomy): Eukaryota > Metazoa > Arthropoda > Insecta > Diptera > Calliphoridae > Cochliomyia > Cochliomyia hominivorax. The sequence goes on along the minus strand of PYHX02000495.1, from coordinate 82,430,123 downwards.
AAATTATGGCTCTATTTTAAATATATGTTACTACTTCGACGTATATCGGGCCATATATTGTTATAGTTTCCACAAAATGCTTTCAATTTGATTCATTTTCTTAAATTGAATGAATGAACTAAATGAAACTAATTTGACTTTAATCGGGCCATATTTGGTTGTTACTCCTTTTTTATCCCTCTAACCGGAATTAAATATGAACCAATTCCATCGAAATTTAGACAACTAGATAATTGCCTTCAATAAAGTGGTGTAGGGTGTATTTAACGTTTGGCACAGTCGAATATATCGCTCTCATTTCTAACTGTTATTGTAAATAATTGTTGCCATTTCAATGACACTTGTAGTTTTTACCAAAAAGCAAAGTACCATTAACGTTGACAAACTACACTCATTTTGAAATTCTTGTCAAAACGAAAAACTTCTTTCAATTTATGCTTTTTTTCTCTTATTGACAGTTATTATACCCTTCATCTCCACAAGTGGTGAAGAAGGTATATGAACTTTGTTATTTCATGTGTAATGCTAAAAAGGAATCATTTCAGACCCCATAATGTATATATATATTTTTGTATTGAATCAAAATCTGAATCGATTTAGCTATATCCGTCTGTCATACTCACAATAATTGAGCTCAATGAAATTTTACCTGAGTATTTCCTATAGCTCTGAGAAGTTTCCTGTTTAAAACCAGCTATTCAGTATATCAAAAGATATAGACTGATATCTAAGACAACCTCTAAGATTCTACGAAGAATTTTCGTTAAACTGTCAAATATAAATCAAATTGGAATGAAATATAAAGTTATATATACTTCATAATCATTCCAAAAATCATGAAAATCGATTCAGTAAAAAAAGTTATAACCAAAAATATAACTAATGATTATGACTCATTAGGTGTTCTTGTGTTGTATTTAAGAAAAACTGTTATGTATTATAAGTGTTTGTGAGTGTATGTGTGAGTGTATATGTAAAACATTTCACGCATTATAGTGAAGGGTTTTCAAAGATTCGTCATAGACGAATATAACATTCTTGCTTGTGTTATTTGCATTGTCTTGTTTTTGTATTTATTTTCAACCACTTCGTAGCATAAGTTAGGGGGCTACACAAAGTAAAACAAAACAAGTAGACATTGTGTGGTATGATAAATATGGTTATTAATGTAAAGAACAATAATATTAAGTATACGCATTGTTGTAGTATATTGTGTTCTTATTGAAAATAATTGTTTTTGTTAAATTTTGAAGTGTATCTTATTGAATTTTGAAGTGTATCTTAGTTATAGATATTATTTTCTTAAGGTCAAAGGTTATAGCATTATTTGGCATTTCTATATAATAAATATAAAAGCTTGTAGCATTTCATAAAGTTTTAATAAATTTTTTGTTATCAAAAATAACGTTTAAAAAAAATTCAATGTCAGTTTCTACTACATAAACAAAATATTTACCTTTAGCATTTTTTTATTTAAAACGTTTTAATATAATTTTTCCTTTTTTTAATCCTTTTATCAACTTTCTTCCATAAAAAAACACTTAATATGTGCGTAGTTATATATTTTGCTTTTAAACTAAGTGCTTTTTACGCCTGTGGCCTTAATTGTGTTTACCTTAGCATTTAATTAAAATTACATAGATGTGTGGTTGCACCAAGATCTTCCGATTTCCTTGATTTTCTTTACTTATTTTATCACCTTTTAAGTAAAATTGTTTTCTTTATAAAAAAAATATCATAATATAGTAATTTACTCGGGCAAGTTTGTTAGTCTCTCATATGGGTAAATCAATAAAGGTTAGTTTGTGTCGAAATAATTGTACCTGAATTGTCTCTAACAACAAATTTCTATGGAAGGCGGATCAGGTTAGATTTGATAAGGGTATTCAGAGAAATATTTGTTAAATGAATGGAATCATTAATGAATGGTTTTGTTTAATAGTGAAGCGTGTTAGGGTTGTTAAAGGTGTTTTTAGTTAAACTTTGGGAAATTTAATATAAAGATTTCTTAGTTTTTGATTGTAGAAATTTAATCTGTAAAATATTTAAATCTGATTTTGTGGGTTTACAATTCTATATTGTATACAGGTTTCGCAATAATAGGAAATTTTAAACTATATCGCAAATAAGGGTTAATATCTATATCTTACGTTTTTTTTGGTAAATATTTATTCAGTGACAAGAAATTTCCTTAATTCTTGTCCAACTTTACTCTAAAACTGAATCAGAAACTTTGTTTCATTCCAATTGAATTATTTGTAAAAGAAAGATATATAAACATATAATATTTTTAAGAGCATCCAAAAGGACACCATTATCTACTCCACAGTTCATTTCTCAGCCGTCAATATAGACTTTGGTGTATAGTCTCTGATTTGTTTGTTCCTATTCAAAATAGTATTATTAAGTTGCTCTAAATAACTTGGTAAAACCCCCGAAGGTAGATTTATGAAGGGTTCGAACTCACATGCTATGATTTCCAAGCCTATGAAAGCTTTCAACATGTGTGGTAAGGCTAACTAGTCCCGGGAATGTGAACTAGATTTATAAATCTGAAGTAAGACGAATTCTTAAAATCTCTGAAAACCGCTCGAAATTTGTTTTAGTCTTTCAAAGGATGGGATTGTTCACTAATGCACTTAGGTCCACATTGACTAGGACTATATTATCGATTCTCAAATGCTTACTGTCTTAAATGATGAGCAGGAAATTCGCACTTTAAATGGCAATCAGGCTTAATGTCACGGAAAACTGGAAGTATAGAATGTAATGTCATGGTAGTGTCTTGGGAGGTACAAGGACAATGCCTGTTTCTCATGGGAGTGATGGCCTTGAAAACGGGGAGAAAGTTAGTAAATGTATTCTCAATATGCAATTCGCAAAATTAAAAAAGTCATGCATTTGGTACCTTCAATAATATAAAATTAGTCAATAAGTTCATTTTTGTAAAATGTTTACCAAATCATAAATAGTACCAAATTTTTATGACAAAAATATATTTTAATAATTTTAAGAAGATTGGAAATGCCATATAGACATATAAATTTGCTGACAATTGGAAAATTCAAGTCAGAGAGTGCTTTTCTAGGATAAAAATTAAAATTGGTACTTTGGAACTTATTGAATTCTTTGTAAATTAGGATAAGAAAATGAGTACATATGGTCCCAAATGGTTAAACATAATTTGTGGACATAGAACCAATTTCGTTTTGAATGTACTTTTTGAAATTTCTAGTGGTGCTTTCTGAATATAAGGAACCTAAATGTATGACAAAAAGTATACATAAACCCATATGGATAAAAGTAATTTGTGTCATTATGTGGTACTTTTTGTATCTTCTGATGGTACTTTTGGCTTTTATACAATTATTCATGTAAAAACACGAAGTAAATGATGTATAAAATAAGAATTGAAAATATTGCTGTTTGTGGTACTTTTTGGATTTTCAAAAAGTACTTTGTTTTATTTATTCCAATTAAAAATTTAACTTAAATAGTTGGAATTAAAGATGCATTATGTAATAATCATTGGAGTAAAATAAAATATGAAATTGAAAGTATGTGGCTTCAGGTGGGTAAGAATCAGGATGGAAGGTACTTTTTGATTATAAATTTGGTACTTTATAAGTTTTGTTTTATTTTATTAATAATATTTTGCGATTTTCTTTCAAGAGGCACTTTTTGAAAGCTTTTTATTAAAATTGCTTAAAAACTTAAGATTGAGTATAATTTGTGATACCTTATTATGATGTATTCTACAAAAAAACAAAATATGAATGCTACATTAGACTATGCAGAGTCTACAATACTCTCTGCCTCAAGTATCTAAGAAGTAAATACATTATAGTTCGTACATGTACATTATATGCACATGCACGCTCACATATACACTCACATGTGCATACATTATTTGCAAGTATTTCTTATATATATCAAAGAAACCTTAATGAGTCCTAAAATTAGTTATATTTTTTGCTTTCTACTGAACCGATTTTGATAATTTTTGGAATTTTAATCAAGTATATATATCTTGATAAAAAAATTATTCTAATTTGTCCATTTTTATTTAATAATTTAAAGAAAGATTTTCGCTTTAATTTAGAGGTTGTCTCAGATATCGTTCTATATCTCTTATCGTATTGAACCGATTTTGTTAGTTTTAAATAAGAAACTTCTCAGGACTATAAGAAATACTCAGGCCAAATTTAAATTACCTCTGTCAATTACTGCGGATGTGGGCGTGCTAAAAACAGACAGATGGACAGATAGACGGATAGACAAATGGACAGATAGACGGACAGACGGACATAAATAAATCGTCTCAGATTTTGATTTGCTTTAAGAATATATATATATTATGGGGTCTTAGATGATTGCTTCTTAGCGTTACACACAGAATGACAAAGTTATTAAACCCCCTTCATCACTATCTACGGTGGAGGGTATAACGATAAAAAAAATATAAAATTTAAAAAAGTAAAGGTGTTATAGTCAGTTAAACCCGACTATGTAATTCCCTACACCACCTTGTTAGTTATGTAGGAGAGCTATGACCCTCATCTAATTTGCTTTTCTGATTTAGGATTAACATTAATGACATTTATGTGAAATTCAAACATTTGATCGAATCTAGAAGAACTGATGAACAGACCCTCGTATAATTTAAGAACATCGATTTTAGAATTTTTATATACAATAATAAATTTTTTCCTCTCCTTCAAAGTGATATTTGAAAGGGGGTTTGTATGGAATCTATGAGTAGTAATGGACCGATCCTTGTATTATTTGGCGCCTCGATTTAGAATTTCATAAGAATTTCGTTAAAATGATTTTATATTTAGAACTTTTTCTGATCTTTAAACTGCATTCCGGCAGAACAGCTAGGAAGCTACCTGAAATATTGCACTGAACATGACTAATTTTAATAAGCTTTGTCCTGGATACAAAGAATAACATGTAACAAATTTCATCGAGATATCTGAATAACTGTCACCTGTATAATACTCACAACGTTTACATGGACAATCAGCTGGACGGACATTGTTAGATCGATTCTGAAAGTGATTCAGGGTATAGATCACCTACAATGGTTAGGTTTTTTAAACTTATCAAATTTTCAATTAAAAAAAAAAAACAACAACAATTTTTTCCAACAATTATCACATTTATTAGTTTTTTTAATATCAATTTTTATAAATAATTATTTTCTTTTATTAAATATTAAAACATTTATGCAACAAATCAATAATTATTTTCATATAAATTTCCATAAATAACAAATAAAAATTGTTCTTAATAAATTTTACTAAATAAAATCAGTAAGACATTCAGCTCCGATTTCGATATCCTCAGTTGTAGACCCATAACAGTAATAACAATTCCTGCCAATTTGCATTATGCAGAGAAGTTTTCAGAGAAGTCAGTTTGTGTCATCCACAAACGGATATAAAAAATCGAAAGAAGAAAAAATAGACAGGCAGTAGCATCGACAGATGGAAATTGCTATATAGAATCATATTTTGATTTGATACCTTCTTAAAACTGAGATCCCCACATTGAACCAAAAAAAGCTTTCTAATGAGTGTAAAATATAAACAAATCAAGAAATTAACTCTGAATTCAAGTTATTTTCAATATTTTTCTTCCAAAATAAACCACATAAAAAGCCTGGTCAGAGCATTAAGTTCTCCATTAATCTATTAATTTGCTATTAACTAAATCATCCACTGGGAGAGTGCAAAAATTTCGTTCTAAAATAACTTCAAGTTTTATAACAAAAACCCTTAATTTCTCATGATTTAGTGGCTTCTTCATCAGCTTCCTCCTCTGCTTTAGCCTCTGTATGAACTTGAGCCACGTGTAAAATCTTTTCGAGATCAATTGATTTTGCTAAAGCCACATCATCTTCTGTGCCATGATCTATACTCTCACAGCGCATGAATGATTGTCTTCGACGGCGACAAGCTAAACTTGTAGAAGGCTGTGGCTCTTCTATAATATCATCTTCAGCCTCTGCCTGTATAGAGGCCTCTACCACACCGTCACCATCACAACTACTAACATGAGTCACCTTAATATGTACATTTTCTCCATCCAATGATTCAATGCGATCCAAACTGGGCGGTAAAGCATAATCCTGTGAAGATTGTTTTGGTTTATCCGATGATTTTGAGGCTTTCATACTATTTCTTTTGTGGGCTGGTACCTCCTCAAGTTGTATCTTTTGTTTTTCATGTCGTAATCTTTGTTCCTCATCGATATGTACGAGTAAAAACGGTAGCTTTAGAGACAATTCTCCTCCCATACCCGAAAGAGTTAGCTTAACTTTGACATAGTATGAGACATAAATGGCAAAAACATTACGTTCATCACTATTGGTGGGAGCATGACTAACAGCTGCCGTTAAAGCGGTGGGTGGTATTAGAACCCCAGGACTTGAGCATTTATTGGGCGAGTGATTGGCTTGCATAAGAAAGTGAGGTGTGCGTAGAGCCGAAGCAGCTATATCAGCAGTTATTTCATCAGGTTCAGTACTTCTTTGTAGCGTATCCTCTAAGGCAATCCAATTTTTGGTAGCACCACGTTGAGGTTTTAAAGTGACCGTGGTATTGAGAGTACTACCCGGTGCCACATGTTGATCAATGGGAGGAGGTGAAATACTATCGGAATCAGCTACAACATTTTTAAACTTGCCATTGTTGAACATGCAAACATCAACGTGTTGAATGGCACAGACCTGGAAGAGAATTATTAAAGGATTATTAGAATTTGGAATAGAGATTATTGAAATCAATTTTTAATAAAATGAAATTAGAAAATAGAGCTTTATATCTCCGTATTTATGGCAAACACCAAAAAAATTCTTAAAAGAGAAGTCTGGAAAAAACAAATTTGTAAATCTATTTTTATGTGTTTTGAGATTTTGGGTATTTTTAAAGCAGAATAGGAATCTTCAGGTTCTTCAAGAAATTTTGCCATAAAATAACTTTCCATTAACTTTTTTCTACAAATTGTCAATCTAGATATTTCTATGTGATCAGGGGCGCAATCAATGACCCTTCAAATTTGCTATGAGAAGTTTATGTATTTGACTGGAGGTGACCAAGTTAAAGTTGGATTTTCTGCCAAGATACACATATATTTTGGAAAACGTTAAAACTCGAAGATTTATAATGTTTAAAGCAAATCTTATTCAAATGTCACAGATGGCAAATATTTCATTAAAACTTAAAACTTCGAATTTTTTCCGTTTTAATGAAAACTGACGAATAACGGATTGTCCACAAGTCAGGGAATTAACTATTTATTCCCACTTTTCCAAATGCAAATGCCCAAAATCTCACTCTGTGTTATTCATGTTTAAAAATTTCACTTTTTCACTTGAATGATGACTCTGTAATAATGAGGGTCATCCGGTAAAAAATTATTTTGTGATTATACTTTATGTAAAGACTGAGATCGAAAAAATGTTCATTAAAACTTTTAACCCAAATATTATTGGATCAAGTTAATTTGATCAGAAAATTATTAAATATCGACAACAGACAACCTGGTACAAAAGGTTGGACAAGCGTTCAAATGTCTGTCATCAAATTGTTTGCAATGTTATTATATAGAACCGGAAGAAGTTATCCGTTAATAGAAAATCTGGCTCATGTAATAGGAATGATCCACATTATGTTTATAAAGCCAAAAACTGCAAAGTATTTTCAAAAGAGCTCCCAACACAGCTCAGTGCTCGGACTATTTGTTACGAACATTTAAAGCTAATACATGTTTTAAGGTATACAAGGCTTAAAAATTTCTGACACTGCTAAAATTTAGATTAGAAGATGCACTTCTTTTGGTCTCCAAATTTAAGTCACAATTTCTTTAAAACAATTTCTTGCTGCATAATGGATGGCAAATATTCTAAACTTCCTGCGTTAATTTTATGTTGGAAAGTTTGGTTTTAAAACAGACATAATTTCCCGAAAAGGTTCCTGGTATGGCAAGCAATATGCAGTTGTTGCAAAAGAAGCCAATCATGTGTTACAGGATTGTGAACAATAACTAAATATGATGAAATTTGGCCAAACTTTGAAGGGTCGAAAACTACCCTTCAAAGTTGTGGCCACAGAAGCACTTGAATTTCTTCCTATAAACTTAAAAATTCATCTACTCTAATTAAGTAAAAATTAAGATATTTCTAACGGTTCAAGAGCTTTAGAGTTCAAAAAAAATATCAAAAAAACAAAAAACAATACAAAAATCGGTTTGCACACCTCTGTGCGTTTTGCAATTTCACTGAGATATTACATTCAAGTCAAAATCTGTCTGCAAACTCTTTCATCATATGTCGAGTCATATGCGTTGCTTCCAACGACTTAATGTTGTTAATATCTATAAGAGCGATGTTAGAACATATTGGGATAATTCAAAACTTTTTTAATATCCAACACAATATTTTATTATTTTGAAAACGTCAATAATCGTTAACATATTAAAATAAAACAAGAACTAACAACAAAATGTTTTTCGCCTTCGCCGAATCTTCAATACCATCCACCATAAATGTGTGTGAAATAAATACATTTCGTACATATACAGTGTACGTTCATGCACACTCACAAAGGTATACAACACAGGAACACTTAATGAGTTATAAAATTAGTTATATTTTTGTCTATAATTTTGATCTAAGTTCTCGATATAACTAAATCAATTCAGATTTTAATTAGATGCAATAATTCATATACATTATGGGATTTGAAATGATTCCTTCTAATCGTTACATACGGCATGACAAATATAATATATTATTTTCACCACTTGTGTTTGGTGTAGGTTATAGAAATCATTTAAATTTGCAAAACGAAAGAAAAACTCAAAACTCATAAAACGAAAGAGTAATAAAAACTTATTGCTTTATATTAGAATATAAAAAACTTTCTATTTTGAGTAAAAAAGTAAAGCATACCATAAGGGTTAATTGCAAAAGTTTTGTAGCATTAAACTTTAAAGAACAATAATTTAATATGATGATAATAAAACATTAACTAAGCAAAATAATATTAATTTTGATTGTATTTTCACAAAAGGAAAACCCAGTGAAATTATTTAATATTTAATAAAGCATATTTTTAGAATATGGAAATTAAGGCATAACTTATGGCTTTAAATTTTACTAAAATTAATGTTTCCATGAGATTGGTTTATTTGAATGGATTTTTAATCCTTTAGCTGGAACTTATATTTTTATAAGTGAAACTTTATTATTAATAAAATTAAGTTAAATTTCTAAAAATACATTTTCATTTTAGTAATTTCGTGTGTAATGCCAAGGAATTCATTTAGGACCTCAAGTTGGTCCATCTGTTTATCCGTATGCTGCCCATGTATCCTTCTAACTGTAGGTCTATGCATCTGTCTATATGTCTACCTATCGAGGCATGTCGATCAGTTTGACAGTATGTCAGTCCCTCTGTCTGTCCATCTTTTTGAAGCATTCTCACCAACAGTATTTTTTATAGAACTTCAATTTACAATTGAAAACCAGCCATATCAGTTCACAAGGAAAAATATTTTATACTGATATCTTTAACAACCATGAAACTCAAATGATAAGCTTCCTTAAATTTACAGTTAGAAGTTAATAAATTGAAGCAAAATTCAACCATAACCTGGCGCTGGTTAATTTCTCCATCGTGCCAAAAAATATCAAAATGAGATCATTAGAAAATGTTAATTTGATATACCCAGTCTATGACATGGAATCATAATTTGCAAGACAATTTTCTAAAATTTATGTTATATATTTATTCTGATATAGTAAGAAACCCATAAAATTTATAATGCTGGACCATTATCTGACCTGGCTTCCTTAAAAGGCCCCTTCTCGTAATAGGGCTCTTAATCAATTCTATTGAAAATCTTTACCAATATATTGCCATTTTATTCTAAATCTGCCATATAAGGAACTTTCCCGAAATATGATTCAGACTTGAAGGATTCAATTATTATAAGTAACTAATCTTATGAATATTGGTCCATATGTGTCGATATAATTGGTCCTTTATAAGAACTATTGTTAGGAAAGGATTTTGGACTTATAAAACCTATAAATATATGCCAGTTTTTAAAACAATTGTTGGTTCTGAAATGTGACCCAATCTATAGAAGTTCCGATAACTTTGCCTACAACATATGTCACTTATTAATGAATATCGCCTTTCATTCTGAAATTCGAAAAAATTTTTTGCCATGATTTTACCATCGTCATAAAACCCCTTTTCCCAGAATAGAAACTCGTACAATATTTTTTGTAACTCACATATGATTCTAATGGCTTTAAAAAAATCGCTATTTCCAAACTGCACGTTGAAACTCTCACCAACAATGTCGGCAGTACAACTAATATCGGACAAAAGAGATAATCTTAATTTTAGGAATCAAAATGCAAATTCCGATCGGTAACTACCCCAAGATTTTGGGAATTCCTTTGACAGTCTATTTACCTCTTCAGCTCATGCAACTACATCACTTACAAATTGCCAATTAGGTATAAGGTCCTTGACACACTTTTCAGCAATACTTTGGTATAGATATAGAAACCTTGGCCGGTCAAAGATGAATTATTCTATTCTATATTCAAATGTCCTCAATTCATTATTTACATAAGGAAATGAGGACCCTTTCAGTTAGGGAACATAATGAAATGCTTAGTAAACAGTTTCCTTTTAAAATGTCATCGGAGGAATCATCCTAACTTTAATGTACGTCATCCACTCATATAAGGAAAGGTGTTCGTGTATAAGAACAGAGCATATTTAGATATATGCATGATCCTTTAGATCGAAATTCATATACGACAGCACTGAACGACATTGACAGAGAAGCTACAAATTCCGTGGTTTTAAACTGCCATATGAATGTTCTGCTTGAAGAACGCCCACTGTATATTAGAAGCAATGAACAGAATCTGTCGCGGTCTGGAAAAGTAGTTATGGCTTATAGAGGTTGCCCGATTTCTTGAACATTAATTAGCATTATCAGTAAACGTGATAATTTACAACAACAACTAATTTCGCATTACATCAGCACTTTTTACTTAAAATATTTTAATAATAATGGGCAAACTTCAATACAATCGGGCCAAATTTAGCTTCAGAATACGGTGCCTAGCATTATAATATATTATTTTTATTATAAAGTCTGCCTCGAATACTTTAACGCGGATTAAATACTTTAGGGGAATTTCAAAAATATGAGACCATATATGATTATAGTCTGATATAAGACCATTTTCGGGTTATGGCTTTTATTTGATAAAATAAAAAATTGTTTCCTTAATGCAATAATTCCATAGTGTAAATGGTGGAAGGTATTTAAAATTCAACATAGCGGTATATAGCGTTCTTCCTCACAAATTGCCAATTAGGTATAAGGTCCTTGACGCACTTTTCAGCAATACTTTTGGTATAAATATAGAAACCTTGTCCAGCCAGTAATAAATTATTCTCCTTTTGTGTGGAATTCTTTGGTAAGTTATACGCTGTGGAGAAGTATTCAAAGTTGCATAAAATACAGTCTTAAGAACCGTAACAAACTGTATTCAAATATCGTCAATTCACTATTTACATCCCTTTCAGTTAAGGAACATTGTAAAATGTTTAGTAAACAGTTCCTTTTAAAATGTCATCGGAGGAATCATTCTAACTCTAATATACTTCATCCACTCATATAAGGAAAGATGTTCGTATATAAGAACAGAGCATATTTAGATATATACATGATCCTTTAGATCGAAATTCATATACGACAGTACTGAACGACATTGACAGAGAAGCTACAAATTCTGTGGTTTTAAATTGCCATATGAATGTTCTGCTTGAAGAACGCCCACTGTATATTAGAAGCAATGAACAGAATCTGTCGCGGTCTGGAAAAGTAGTTATGGCTTATAGAGGTTGCCCGATTTCTTGAACATGAATCAGCATTACCAATAAACGTGATAATTTACAACAACAACTAATTTCGCATTACATCAGTACTTTTTACTTTAAAATATTTTAATAATAATGGGCAAACTTCAATACTATCGGGCCAAATTTAGCTTCAGAATACGGTGCCTAGCATTATAATATATTATTTGTATTATAAAATCTGCCTCTAATACTTTGACACGGTTAAATACTTTAGGGGAACTTCAAGAATATGAGACCATATATGATTATAGTCTGATATAAGACCATTTTCGGGTTATGGCTTTTATTTGATAAAATAAAAAATTGTTTCCTTAATGCAATAATTCCATAGTGTAAATGGTGGAAGGTATTTAAAATTCAACATAGCGGTATATAGCGTTCTTCCTGGTTTTCACTTTTTATTACTTTCTTTAAACACACAATTCTAAATTTCATTTCCAGCTAAAGGTATATGCTACATATTTAAAAATTCATTGGCGCCTAAGAATATACTAAACACCTTATTTACAAATAAATTTATATGTTTCCATTTAAACACGTTTTTAAGAAATATGTTGTTTAGCAAAGCGTTAACTTAACTTGAATTTAACGAAATGCTCTAAAGTATGTTTCGAAAAAAAAACTTTTCTCTTTTATGCCTCTTTTATTACACCTTTTTTGTAACGAACCATGGTTTCATGACCTAAGTAAAAGAAATTAAGACTTTTATGAGTTTTATATATACTTTCGTGAATTATTGGGCTGACAAAAAACAGGACTACTAAAAGTTACAGATGTATAGCATAACAATTAAAACAATATACATATATAAGAAAAGGAGCTTGACATGACATGAGAAAATAAGTTACAGTTTCATTAAAAAAAATAGGAAAAAAAAGATAAAAGAAGCACGTAATGAAACATCTGTTTCAAAGTTTTAATACTTCTTGGACTTATATATTTTTTTTTCAAAAACCAGTTTGAAAAGTAACTAATATTCTTATAGTTATTGATGGTAATAGGACAAACTTAAATTTAGTAGTTTTATTGTACAAATCAAAAGCATACTTTTAGGTTTAAAACCAAACAACTACCAAAAACCAGTAAGCAATTAAATTAAAGTGCCTAAATTCAAAATACATTCAAATTCAATTAAAAGACTAAAATGAATTTATGAATATTTTCCATTAATAAAACTTTTACATAAAACTTTATGTTGTACTTAAATTAGCAACAATAACTTAATATTAGTCTGTTTGTAATAAAAATATGGTTTAATGATTTTTGCTTTAGATTGAATTCTGTTTTTATAAATTTCAAGGAAAATAAAGTTTGTCTTCAGACAGAAAACTGTAAGTGAAATTTACATAAATTTGCTTTTACTGGTAAACATCGTACAATTTATGGCTTTTAGAATTAATTGTTATAAAAGCAATGAAATAAAAAATATAACAGCATATTTTTGGGGATAATTTTTTTGAGAATATTTTTGGGGGAAGCAAGTGTTCTTTTACATATTTTAAGGGGTAAAAAAGAAAAGCTTTTTTGACTTTTAATTTCAATTTGATTTGTATAAGGGGTACTTCTGCGCCTTGCCTTATCCGTTCTACGTTTTTTCCGGTAAAAAAAAGTGTTGGAAAGTAATTAGGGCCAAATTTGAGAGCTCTCGCTTTGAAGGTGATTTTCGGAATATTGTCCTATGTGGGAACTATAATTCTTTATGGACCTACTTTCCTAATATTTTGCACATAAGTTTAAGCTAATAAAAAGCATATCCAGACTTAATGGTATTCAAATATTTATAGATTTAGAATTTTTATGAACTAAAAGTCCTATTTTGAAAGCATTTCTATGGGGCTATGAGAATACTAAACTGACTATCACAAACTTCAGTAGGCTTCGTCTTTGTACTGAAATAATAATATATACCGAATTTCGCATATAATTTATTTGGAGAGTCAACCACCCATTCAGGCGATCAATGATATATCGATCCAGAAAGTAGTTATAAGTCAATTGTTATTCTTTAATTAAATGTTGGTTATTCTTACTAACAGTTACAAATACTTTATCAAAACATTTGTAACTGTTAATAATACTATTAGTGGTCTTAATCGGGAAAAGAAATGAAAATTTTTATCTTAATACTGATCCGAATTGGCGATGTACAAAATTTACTCAATTCAGTAACAAAAGTGATTTGACAACTGTTTATTAAAGTCACTAAATTCTAAGAAATTTCCATTTTATATATATTTATATTTCAATTAAAATTAAATAGAAGTCAAAATGACTTGCTTAAATAATCTTGTGTTAAGGTTCCATTGTTAGCTCATTGGACCACAAAACCTTACAATTACTCAATTCTTCGAAAAAGTCTTAATTTCTTACTTTTTTGGCAATAAAACAATGTTTCGTATAACAGCTTTTGGCTAAATCATTAAATATATTCATGGCAAAAAAACTTTGCATAAAATAAGGCGTAAATGTAAAAAAGTTTTTTTGTGGTTTACTTTATTAAGGTTTGTTTTATGCTTCAGTGAAAAATATATTTCTCAGTAACTTGTTTATATGTATGTTAGCATATGTTTATTTACAAAAAATAGCATATTTACAGGAGCCATTAAACTTTAAATTAGAAGCATACCTTAGGCTAAAAAAATTATTTAAAATTAAAAAAACAATATTAAATAATTATTTGAAAATAAATGGAACATATATTTGCATTAATTCGGTAACAATTACAGTAATGAACAGATGATATGGACTTCGGAGAACTATTTCTCTTTACATAGTTTTTGTAGAATATCTACCCTTAAGATAAATGATTCTAGAGAATTTTGAATCCTGAGATACTTTCCAGCTGGAGGAGTATAAACCCATGGTAATTTTTTAGAAATGTTAGACGGTGTTCTAAACCTACCAGGGGATATACAAAACTAACAAAAAAAAAAAAAAAAAAAACAGATTAACCTTATAAAACAGGAAACGAATATGCATGGCAAAGGAGTATACAAAAAAATTAATTTAGACGGTCCTGACACACACTTATGTTATCAGACGATGTTCAGATGTCAAACCGAAATTTCGGCGATGGTAGCGTTATTGCTTGGGCAGTATTTTTTGCAGTTGGCAAATCTAAAATTTGTATTGTTCCAACAGAAATTTATAGCACATTTACAAATGAATAGTACAAACGAAATGCTGGAAGATGCTCTTCTCCCTTTTATGGATGAAGAATGGATGAAGCACATACATCAAAGCAATTTAAATCACGGTTTAGCAAATACAGTATATCTATGAAGGATTGCCCGGCTTGCCAATCAAACAGGACATATATCCCACAATGGAATATTGTGGGGATACATGGCATGATACCAATGCCCACATCGGAAGTATAACAACTTTAATATTGCTAAAACTAACAATAAAGCAAGTTTGGGAGGAAATTGTTTCCGATCTTCTGGAAAAATTAAGGAAACCACATTTTGGAGGTAATTCACAACAAAGGAACATCCACCCTAATAATAATGCTATGGACACTGATAAACTTTAGTGCGTTTTTAGAAAAACGACTATAAAATGGATAATGGCAGTTAAACTCTAAAAGTAAGTTAAACGAATTAAAAAGAAGGAAATAATTCTTTAAAAAAATATGTGCATTTATAGGAATATGCACCAGTGTATGTATTTTCATGAAGAAAATCCTCTAATAACAATCTCACTCCTCTTCTATTTGTAGGAAATGTGGAGTGTGATTGTTATTAAACAGGAGAACTTGTCCATGGACAAAGGACTTGTTTTAGGCAGAATGTAGGGTCGACACGAAGGCCAAAATGCCAAAAAGTAGAAAGCATTTTTAAGAAAAACCCCAACACATCCGATAGGAAAGCAGTCTGGTTAGCTCAGTGTTGGGACAATTTGGAACTATTTGGTACAAGTCTCAGATTGTTCCTGACAGGAGCACTGCTAAAAATTAAGACACCAAAAACAGAGCACGGAATTTGTTTTCTAAACAAATAATTTGCTGCATAATGGATGACGAAATGTATGTTCTGGCTGATTTTTTGCTACTTTCTGGTCAAACATATTTTGTTGCTGATGCTGGAGAACATGTTGAAGAAAATCTTAAGAACCAAAAGCAGTCAACATTTCCCAAATAGTTCTTGGTATATCGACATTTACATCCAGGAATGGTTATAAAGTGGCTGCTTCCATTCATAAGGCATTATGATTTTCCACTTATTTTAGTATGATTTGGCAGCCTGTCAATATGTTAAATAACCGCTTGAGCCTGTAGAGATATTGAGCTCCAAAAGTTTGGTAGATTTTAAACGGAGATGAACTACCAGTTTGAGCAAAGTGACAAAATGCACTTTAATGGATGGGTTTCCGAAAAAGGTTCAAAATTAAAACTATAAAAATAAATATATTTTTTGTAAATTTTTATAAGTCTCAATCAAATAAAAAATGAAAATTGTAAGTTAAGTAGTTCAGTGTTTATAGTACCATATGTATGTTAAGAATTTTTCGATCCCACTCCTAAACTCTTGAAAATTATCAGCTGTGGGAAGAAATTTTAAGATATCATGCACCAACTGTTAATCGATGATTCAATTGATTTTGATACAGATTATGATAACGCCATCGAAACAAAGGAAGGAAATTCTGCGCTACTGATTCATAAATCTAACTTTAGCCCTTCACTCCAAAAAAAAAAGTTTACAGAAAGTATTTTGAATCATCAATCGTGGAAATTGCTTTTTTTGTTTTATTTCTCATTTTTACTTCTGAAATCGTTTTATTGCTAATTTATCTGTATTAAGATTTTATTTCAACTTTTTTATCTAAAAATCTATTTAAGCTTTTTTATTGCTTAAATCCTCTAAGACAAAAATATTTTATTCTATTATTTTCTAACAGATGACCATATGGCAATTTATTTTTGTCCTTTTAAGTTTTGACCTTGAAATGTCACAAAAACAACAATAATTTTTAGTTATGAGTTTCATAAATATTATTCTTGGCGATATGAACGACCACTGAGTAAATACAGACTTAAATAACTGTGACCCCTAAGTAATCAATAAGGTCAAGGTCAAACAAAGTCACTTGCTTATAAGTGATTTTGTCTGAAGATAATAATTTCTTTTTTGTAGCAAATAAAAGACTTTTTGTGTTGTCAGCGAAAATTTAGGGAGTAGATAATGCTAATTAACATAACTCTTCTTAGACTAAATTAAATATTTTAGCATTCTTTATTATTTTTCTGCTAATTTAAAAACTAATTAATAATCACAATGTACATTACGTTATATAATTTAATTAATTTTTTGTACCCTCTCTAACCACAAATGGTGAATAAACTCTATTAACTTGTCATTTCGTATGTAACAACACGGGGGAATCACCTTAAATCCTTTAGAGCATATGTAGACACTTCCATCAACTTGAGACCAACAGTATTTCTTCCGATTAAATAAGGTTTTTAGACGATACTAAAGCTCATTCTTATTAAAGAAACTCTAAAATTTAAAAGTGCTTCTTTGTATCATAGATTAATTATCGATAATTATCAGTACCTCCGGATTCAAAATTTTATGTTCTTCACAGCGAATATTTCAATCAATCACTTCACAAACATAGTGAATTTGTTCATCTTATAAACATAATCTGAGTTTATAAGGTAAAAAAATAATCCAAAAGGTTGAAGGAATCTAAGAATAGGCCGCCCTTAATGCAATATATCTTAACCAAAACAATGGCATTAGATACAATACTTTTTATCCAAATTTAAGAAATACAGAAACGATAATGGAGTTATCCTTACAGCGAATTGGCTCTAAAGAATAAGATAAGATGCTCAACTATATCACTGGGACTCTAGAAAAAATTTATATGGGATTTATACTTTATAAAACTGCTTAAGGAATGGCTTCTAAAAAAACCAAAGTATCTCTCAAGCTGCCGAACTCTAACACGGGTTTTCAAGTTAAAGTTCATTCTTTGAGGAAATTTTTGATCTGGACCAGATAAAATTTGCCCATTCATAAATAGGGATAAGATTATTTCCATCTACAGTCAAATAATAAAAGCATAAGCAGTGATTAACGATAACTTATTCAGCGGAAGGTAGTACCCCCTCACTTTGTTTAGTTGGATAAGTGTTGCATATGCTTCAGCAGTCAGTCTAACAGAAACCTGTGAAGTGCTTAAGGAGTAATATCGTTATGGAACCATCCGCAGTTGAGTATAATATCCCCCAAATCAGTAGTCGCACAAATCTATCAAAGATCGAAGCGAAGTGCAGGCAAAAGCGCGAACGCATAGCATCAAAGGCAGGTCGCGACAACTCATCCTCATTCTCATACGTTAATAACTACAAAAATTGTTCAAATGTAGACAAATTCTTGCTGCATGTATTCCAAAACAAAAATGTCCTGATATCACAACAACTGTATATCTCAAGAGAATTCTTGAGATTTTCAGAAGGAATAATTGGCTGACTCATTTAATTTTGTCCATATCATTCAGACATCTTGGTTCATTTCTCCATATGTTCTGCTCTATAGCATTCTTTATACATTTCCTATGGGCAGAGATTGGTAAACCATACAGGCGATCAGTGTTCCCATCTGTAAAGTAAACCCCTCTTTTCGTCAAGACATCAGCATCTTGGTTATCTTGATTAGTCCTATGTCCACGCACCCAGACTAGTGCAATATTCGAATGTTCTGCTATCGCATTCAATGATATTTACGACCTTGCGGTAGGTAAAGATAATGAATTGATTTCCTATAATAACTCAGCGACCAGTTGTTGTTCGAATATCAGAAATCTTAGCCTGCAACATTCGAAAATCCGAAGCAAATTCGAATGTTAAATTCCCGAATGAGAACAACTTCACCAACTTTGTCCCTGTTTGAGAGCGGCGTTCTGGCCATGATAT
The DNA here is from genome assembly GCA_004302925.2 of Cochliomyia hominivorax. Classification (NCBI taxonomy): domain Eukaryota; kingdom Metazoa; phylum Arthropoda; class Insecta; order Diptera; family Calliphoridae; genus Cochliomyia; species Cochliomyia hominivorax. Next base: position 82,411,229 of record PYHX02000495.1, on the reverse strand, counting down.
GAGCAAGTGAGTTATACAGGAGAGGACATATAGTAGTCAGTGAGTTTTGTAATAGCAAGATACTCCCGCGTCCATATACTCCATACCTCCAGATTCCTGTACTTTTCATCCTTATCGCTGCTGGAAGAGCAAATTTGTTTCTTATTATATCAGGCGATACCCAACTGAGAATTGCAAATATAGTTCTCATCTGCTCAGTGATCAACAGTCTTATTCATGAAAGAACTGAGTGAAATTTTAAGCGGTGAAGGGTGTAAAATTTACAAAATATTTATATTAATGGAACATATTCTCTTCCAAAGTAAAAAAAGTTCTAGCTAGCTCCTCATTTCTAACTATGAGTAAAGTATAGAAGAAGGTTCTTATCTCCGATTATTTCATCAACAACCCATCAAAACCAACCACCTTCAGTTTAAATAAATTTACAATAAAATTTCATATTGCGGAAATGTGAATTGTAACAATTTTACAATTGTAATAATAAAATAACGATAATAGATTTTTTTATTATACACAATGGAAACATGTCATCTACACTCATATTCAATCCAGAAAAAAACCTTCATAACCTTGTTACCGGGTATTAGAAAATAACATTGTTGGTGGCATTTGAAATAATTGTGCTAAAAATAGTTTTGTTCTATTTTTATAACCTCCACCACCACAGGTGCTGACGGGAGCATATTAGCTTTGTCATTGCGTGTGTAACGCTAAGAAGGAGCCATTCCAAATCCCATAATGTATATATATATATTCTTGCATCAAATCAAAATCTGAGTCAATTTAGCTATGTTCGTCTGTTTGTTGGAAACATTCTCACTCCTAGAATAATTCTCCGAATTGGCCGCAGTTTCTTATTTAAAACCAGCTATTTCGGTTTATTGGTAAAAAAGTTATAGACCGATATCTGGGATAACCTCAATAATCTCGATAAAGAACTTTTCTATTGTTTTTTTCAACAAAAGGTAACTAGATATCGTACAAAAAAAACCTTCATTATTGGATCAATAGAAAAAAGTAAGCTGAAGTATACAAAATTTTGATACATCTCAAAATCTGTGTGCTGTATGGGTCTCAATTTTTAAGATCGTCTGAAATTTGCGATATATGTTTTTATTTTGATACAATAATAAACCCAAAGAAACTAGATTATTATTATTTGACCTAGTCCCCATGTAAGGCCTCTTCCCGGAATATGGTTTATAGATTACAATTATATTAAAATTTGGCACAGTTAATTTAATATAATTATATGTTATTAATTTTAGTAATATCGGTCCATATTTTACTAAAGCTTCATATAACGGTCCATTGAACCTTTAAAAAAATGCTATAGCTCCATGTAACGCCGCTTTGAGCTTATAAAACGCTTTTTTTAACTGTCTAACTGTATAAATTGTTAGTTTTTTTGCTGTGCTCTCATATAAGGAATGCCTGAACTTGGTCTATGTCTTCCCGAAAAACATGTTTGTTTTTATAAAACTAGTAAATAGTGATCAATTCTATTGGAATTTGGCTCAATTATTTTTCTAACTGTCTTCAATATATGCTATTAATTTGATCAATATCGGTCCTAATATTTGTAGGTGATTTCACGAACATGTTGCCATACTTCTTGTCTTTATTGTGGCCTTTTTCTGTAATTGTCATTTAAGCTGATGAACGAATAAGTAAATTTTTATATAATGCTAGTGGTGCAGGGTATTTAAGTTTCAGCACAGCCGAATATATCATTCTTCCTACCTTCGTTTTAAAATAAACCAGTAAATATTTTATATATCAATTGACTTTTGGAATAAAAAAAAAAAACTTTTTTTCCCTTAAACCATTTAAACTTTTTAAAGTTTTATTAAAGAGAACTTTAATTTCTAGATAATATTTTGAACATAAATCATTTCTTTTTACTTACACGAACTTTTCTTACAGTCTTTCTGCTGTCGTTACGTATATTAACTGTAACACAAACATCTTCACCATGTGTATACCAGGATTTATCCAAACTGGCACGTAAACCCACACGACCATCTTGTAATAGAAATGGTTTATCTACAGCACCTTGAGGACCACCTGATAAGTTTGTAGTACAAATGCTGTCGTACTGGTAAAAGGAGGAGAAGAGGAAAAATAAGTTTTAAAAAGTTAAACAAATTAATTGTTAATAAAATTTCTTAAAATTCATTTAAACTTGGCTAAAAGTACAGTAAAATTAATTTTAAATTAAAGTTTGATGTCTTAACTTTAAATTTTAGTTTTTAAAATTAAAATCTATTAAAAATTATAAAAGTTATAGACAAATTTGTTTGCTTATTTTTTAATTAATATTTATCATACGCCGCATATGATCATTATCTTTTAAGGAAAAACTAAAAGTTTATCTAACGCTTGAGTTGAAAGCGTTTAAATAAGTTAAAAAAAACCTTCTGAAAGATTGACAACTCACTATCTTATGCATACTGAGCTTTAGAGCTCAACCATTGAAAACTATGAAAGTTTTTAATTAACTTTTTTTGAAAGTCCTTAAAATTAATATTAAACATACGCACCACAGTTTAAAATACAACAAACTGAGGAAGTATATAATAAAGCGGAAAAAATAAAAGTCAGAAATCAGAAGCATTACCAGTGATCTAGTCTTTAATGTACAGTTTTAAATTTTTGATATCTATTAAATTAATATTAATCATACGCATCGTAGTGGTTTTTGGAACTTTTGAACCATTTGAGATATCTTCACAAAAATCCAACATGGTATAGCTGAGTTTTTTTTTGATTCTGAGAGCTAAAGGTACTCAGCTAATAAGACAGCTAGTGGATGACCTTTCAAATTTGTTTATAACAAGTATGTTGATTTTTTTTGAAAATTCATTTAGTGGAGACGCTTTATAGTATAATGCCTGTAGATATTCATTTAGGCCACTATTTGGGCTTGCTTGTTTTGCTGATCTGTTTACCATTTAAGCAAACCAAATGTGAATACAGAGACTTCGTATAGTAATTCCTGAAATATTTTTCTAATCAACACCTAAAAGTTAAGTCATGTGCGATGAAGTATCACTTATGAAAGTTTAGGATTTTTGTTTTCTCAAGTTTGCTGACTTAGTTCCATCGTTTTAGTATCTTCCTTCATTTCCGTCGAAATGAATATCCAGCAAGATTTCCAATAATTCTGCTAATCTCAAGTTTATTTAATTTTCCTTTCCAACTGTTTCAGTTTTCACTGCTTTGAAGGGCATCGGATTTTTATTCAGCAAAAATAATGCTTTATAAGTTAATTCATTTGCCTCGTCAATTCCGAATACGTCCTCATGGGGAGGTTCCCAGTAATATGTGCCATATCACTTAGAGATTGATAATTTCATAGCAATCCAAAACTGTCCTTGGCTTTCGGGGATGGATAGATCGAAATCTACCATATTCTTTCTGACCCCTACTATGCCCTTTTTGATAGCACGTCCCTCTGATTACAGGACTATGTTATTGTTCCAATATATTCCGTAATTCCGGTTTCTGGTTCTTCTATATAGAGTCTTATTTTCGCGATGTCAAGGATCTGCAGCAAGTTTCCGGGCATTTATTTATATGCTGATAATAAATCATTCTTCCATAAGACCCCGCAAATGCACCCTGGTGTTGGAAATGAAGAGAATTATTTTCAAAGCCCTACTTTATATCGGGATCTTTTGAACACTTATTCCTAAGCTACACAAGCTTCGACATTTTTGCAAAATTATAAGGTTACATTTTACTTAAATCAAAGTCCACCAAACTACAAAAGCGTAAGTAAGTTCAGACCTAATAAAGGTCTTGTAAAGTCATGTGTATGGTATGCCAAGCTGTGGTGTAACCCGTTGCACATTTTTTGCCCAAAATCTTATTACGTTTATCCCAATAAATTCATCTATTCCTTATAGTAGATCCAGTTTTTCCAAGCATAAGATTATGTTGTTGCATCTTCGAGAATTGCTTAAGGTACCGTCAATGACGATGGTGGTAAAACTTGCTTTGACACAGGCACACTTTTATTATGTCTTATAGTTATTTAGCGATATTCAAGACGAAATAAATTTTTATTTCTTTTGTATTTTTATTAATTAAGAGACGACATTTATATGCTGTTAGGAAAGTCCTTAGGGAACGAGTTGGCCATGGACCTTTCAAAAGTTGATCAATTTTGAAAATAGAAATTTCAAATTCGGAGTCATCTCTTATTTATAACGTCACGGTGATCATTTTAATAAAAAATCAAATTTTTACATATTTTATAGGATTGAGATTTTGGGAATTTTTGCATAGAAAAGTGGGAATGTTAAATTTTGTAAAGATATTTTCAAAGGTTTAAAAGATACAGAATCATACAAAAATCGTTTTCTAATAAATAATATTAAAAAAAATTAAATATGGGAAAATATGTATTTTTTTAAATACAGTGGGTCATAACGCTTTATTCCTTATCAAAACTATAATTTCTGTTTCACTTACCTCCTGAAACGATTTACTATAATTATGAAATGGATCATTGGGACATTTTTCCACCTCACTTTTACTGCGGCCAAATCGATTACTAAAACGAAATGTTTTCGGTGATAAACGTAACTTGGGAAATGAATCACCTCTATCCGATTTTCGCACTTTTGCAAAAGCTCTGGATTCATTAGCATGTAAAGATGATTCGCCACTTGCTGTTTCCTGCAAATGATGCGATGATTGAAGAACAGCCGTATCAGAATGTGTTTCACTTATGGTGGTATGAGCACTTAAAGAGGAAGCTATAGTGGTGCAGGTCGATGAATGACTATTGCCAGAAGTCATAGGCAAGGCTTGAGGGGGTGGTGACGATACCGGATTATTAACTAAGGCGGCAAAATTTTCCGGACCATTTATGCCATGATTGAAAACATCAGTGCGATAAATAACTCTAACACCCATTTTAACAGAAGCTCTACGATGGAATTTTTCATCAGATTTGTCAGCTGCAAAAAAAAGTGAATGAAAAAATAGTCAATTAATTTTTGTAACCACAACAACTTATATAAAACGATTTTAATTATAATTTCATAGGGGAGAGAGAAAATGTGTGGTCAGTTGTGGGTTTTGTAAATTTGAAAAAAGTCCTTAATTCCTTTCATGTGTTTGATATGTTTCAGTGAGTTTTTATTATTAAAAAAAAACAAAGTGGTTTTATGTGTTATTTAGAAAAGGAATGTTTTTTGTTTAGTTGTCTATAACAAATCCTGGCAAATCTCTAAATAACTTTTAGTTAAACAATTGTGAAATGAAACACGTGTCGAAGTACAGGACAAGGGTCCTCTTGTTTAAATATATATATTCCGTTTATTTATATTATTTTTTCACGAGTGACATTTTTCAAATATCTATTGAATTGATTGGATCACTTGATATCAATAGCTGAATATTCTGGCTTTAATTTACAAATAAAAAAATCAAATTCTATTTAACAATAGAAATGTTGAAAACAATTTTGTTCATACATATTTTAATTAATATTAATCATACGTAACGTTGGACCATATATAAACTAAAATACTGAATATAAAACAAATAAGAAAGGAATATTATGGCTTGATTCGCAATATATAAATGAAAACTTAATTAAATAAATTAATAAGTTTGATCGTAGTCACTTTAGAAAATATTAATCATACGTATCGTATGATCAAAGTAAAGTTAATTATGGATGCTTTTATATAAACTCCCATTACTAAATGATGATTTGAATATTATAATCTATGTTTAAATAAAGATCGATTCTAGTTTAATCCTTGTTAACTTAAAGAACAAAAAGTCACATTTAAAGACCATACATCCAGACAAATAAATGGCAAATCAATCAAAAATCGAAATAAATATTAGTGATTCTAAGAAAAATTTCTATATTAAGTGGTATCAGAAGCTTGTTTTGTTTAGCTGAGTAGGCACGACCTCGATGTAGTTTAAACTTTGTCTCTTCTCTTTCGATTGATTGAAAACACCTTTATATTTGTCATAAATTCCACCATAATTTTGATGATTTTGACATCCATTAACTTTTGAAAAAATAATGACTGAATCAGATATCGTTAATAATATTTTATTATTCTGTACCGATTTTGTTACCTTTCAAATGGAAGCTTCACAGTAGCAGTAAATAATCTTGCCAAATTAAGTTGAGCTAAGACAATATATATGAACGTGCGACAATAATTTGGCGGATGGACACACGACCATATGACAAAGTTAATATCATCGTAACTTGTGACGATAGAGGGGATAATAATTTTGGAAAACCAAAAAAATGCACCTTATCTATTGAGAAGACGCATATAACCACCAATTCGTGTTTTAAGATGTCAGAAAAATAACCCAACAACGTCCCTGTATCAATTTATATTAAATTGATCCATTGTACCTTTTGAAACCCGAAAAGTACCACAAATCCATATATTTTATCTTCATTGAAAAAGTCCAAAAAACCGTACAATATTTTCAAAAAGTGTCACAAATGCCCCTCATATTGACTCTATCCCGCTTGGGGACATAAACCATAAAATTCATGTTTAACAAAAATGATCTAAAAAGTTCAAAATAAAATCATCAAAAAAATTTTAATCATTTGGGTGATAACAACTTCAGGTGGAAAGTATTTCAGTAAAAGCCCAACTAAATCCTTATATCCATTTATAACAAATTGGTCCATATATTTTATTTGCAACATAATTGAATCAATTTCAAAAAGTACCTTTTGAAACTCAAAAAAGTACCACAAAACTACAATTTTTATTCTCATTGAAAATCAAAAAGTAAAATAAACATTTTCAAAAAGTGCCATTAAATCCTCCTGGGGACATAAACCATAAAATTTATTTTTAACGAAGAAGATATAAAAAGTACCTAATAAAATACTCAAATTATTTTTAATCATTTAGGTGATATGAACTACAGGTAGAAGGTATATCAATAAATACGTTCATGTTGACTTGTATCCATTCGAAACCACATTTTAGAAAATTCAACATGTACCTCATAAATCTTGTCTTGTTGATTTCTATCCATTTGGATCATAATTTATACAAAGAATTCAAAAAGTACTTTCAGCATAACAAAAAAGTACTCACCAAAAATGGATAATTTATAGGAAGAAATAAATAATAATTATCAGGTTCCAATTAATAAAGCACTTGGAACTGTTTTAGTTGACTTTTATGAGTCTTGCAACATTAAACGAAAGCATAAGAAAAGTACCTTAATTTGTAAAAAGTACCAATATCAATATGATCAAGAAACACTGTCAATGACAGATATTTTACAAATTCGAACAATAATTGTTACGAACATGTTCCACATATAATCCAAATAGTTAAATTTTTTCGTTTCAGTTTTCAAATGAAATTTTCCCATTTTTTTAAGTACCATATCCATAAATATGGTACTATTCACATAGAAGTATCAATCTTTCAAATAATACAGTCGTAACTAAGTAAATGCCGCCAAATGTGCCAAAAATGGGTTAAGATATTTATGTTAATTGTAATTTTATTTCTTAAGTTAAGTAATGCAAATAATTAAAAAGGTACCAAAAAAGTACTATTTAAGGATGGAAATACAAACGTTTGGAATGGAGATCTAACTTAATTAAATATTGAATCCAATTACTTTATTATATGAAACCATGTTAGATAACTTTTTTGAATTTTAATGAAAACATTATTAAAGTTCTATTAGAGAAAAAAGTACCAATTTCTATTTCTCCTTAAAAACTTGTTTCGATATGAATTTTTAAAAAGCATTATATATTTGTAACGAACACTGTATTTATATATAATTATCCGAACAATTCAAATTGTCTTCTGATTTTAACAAATAACTTTTAAAAAAGTACCTTGATATATTCCCATATTTGGTACTATTTATGTTTTGTTCTTCATTTTAACAATAAATACTCATAACTTATTTCACATGATTAAATGTAAATTAGTTCTTAAAATTTTGTTATATTTGTAACGAACACTGTATTTAGATATAATTATCCGAACAATTCAAATCGTCTCCTAATTTTAACAAATAACTTTTAAAAAAGTACCTTGATATATTCCCATATTTGGTACTATTTATGTTTTGATCTTCATTTTAACAATAAATACTCATAACTTATTTCACATGATTGAATGTAAATTATTTCTTAAAATTTTGTTATATTTGTCCTAAGAAGTTTTAGTAAATAGTAATTTCCTAAATTTATTCCCTTTTTGGTACTTTTTTGCAACCTTTAGATGTAATAAATGTTAATGTTTGGTATAACATTATTGTTAGTATTATTGTATTAACATTATATTGCGATTCTATAAAAAATGTTTTAATAATTTTGCTCATAACTAAAAAGAATTAAAAAAAGGCATCAACTAACTTACTAAGAGGTTACTAAGAAGGTGCTGAATATCTAGAAAAGTACCAAACTTATATTTCCGAATGTTTATAAAGTTTTGAATATAATAGACATTTTATTTCTATGTTTAGGCGTTAAAAATATACATTGGGCGCCAAAAAATTGTACTAAATAATTATTTTTTACATTCTCTCTCTAAATGGGTCGAATTTCGAGAAAGTACCATAATAATTTATTCATGTTTTGATTAAGAAGATAAAAGGTAACTAGTTTTACCCTTAGGTTTTTCAAAAATCCCGTTCGAATGGGACAATCGCATGTTTTGAGCTCCAGGTATTGGGAAAGTAGGACAATTTATCAGTTATGTAAACAACCAGTAACAATATAATTTAAAATTATTGTCAAGAGGTTAAAACTTTAATTAAAAATCTATTGATTTTTAAATTTTGTAATTTAAACCACTTTCTTGTAATTTCATATAATTTTCTTCCTTTTTTGTTGGTTCATGCTTTAATAACTTTAATAAGTAATTTTTTCTTTCTTTCTTTATTCTTTAGAAGAAAACTTTATAAAACATTTATTGAATTTTCTTTTATATTGCATTCCATTCAAAAGTGTCATAAATCACATTTTCTAAAAGACGCTTATTCATGATTTCTAAGAGAATAAAAAATGATTTTGTTATTTAATCACGTAAATGCTATTTTCTTTCAGCAAATATTTTTTTCCTTACAAAATTTATTGAATTTAAATAACGGATATTAAATAACTTTTTAGTTTGAAAAGCTGCCTACAAGTATGCAACAGAAGTTGTGTATAAATGGAAAAGAAAAAGAAAACAAATAAATAAAATTAAAATTCTCTTTAATTAAATTAGTTTTACTGTATTTTTTAATGAAATTTAAATCCCCCCTTGAAACCTAAATTTTCTTATAAATCACTTATTACCCCCCTTTGTTTGATATTAAACTTTGAATTAAATATTTTTAAATCATTTTAGAATTATGTCAAAATTACTCTACTTACCAATAAAACATCGAACATCATAGCTGGTGCCAATGGGGGCTCCATAGTAACGTTTAGCTGGCACCAATTGTACACTGGGTGGTGCTTGTGCCGTTAGTGTGAGTGTAAAAGGATGTGCTCCTTCTCCTAAACGCTTTAAAAGTGCTTCCTAAAGAATATAACAAAAAAGGGAAAAGGAAGGAAATTAAATATTTAATTCTGAAAACTTATTTATTTGAAATCAGAAATGACATCTTTGTCGTCAGTCAGACAGGCAGATTGAAAAGCTCCAACGTCATGTCACGACTGGTATATAAATGGAGGTAAAGGTTGGCAAGGTTGGCTATATCTTCTGATACAACATCATTCAATTTTAGTGCACGTGTTGATATAGTCAAGCATGGCTCCGCATCTAAGGAAATGGAAGTTCTACAGTAGTGCCATCGTTATACGTTTTCTCCAGACAAAACATAACTCATAATTCACGGTCTTAAGGATATATCGGGACTGTTATCTGCAGTTAATAGTACAAAGTGTTGGGCAAATATGCTAGTAACTACGATTGATCTTTAACGATAACTATCGTAGCATATTCTCTGATAATGACCAGTACTAGTAAGAAAACGGAATCAATTTCTAGGAGAACATCTTAGAGATTTTTCAGGATTTACTAGAATATCTCAAATCATCTGAGTCATTCTAGCTCTATAGAACTACGGACAGTAAGAAAAAGCAGATTTTTTCTAGTGAATTGAATGTGTTTGTCATAAGGGGGTCATTGGACCCTACTTGAGAGTACGGGCGTAAATGAACTACCATCGTAATCTTACCTCTTGCTATAAATAAAGTATTTTTAGGTTTTTATTTGACAAATATTCCTGTTGTAAAGAACTAAGGACCTGCCTTAATGATTTTTATTATCATTTGGAATACGTCTTTTCTTTTCAGTGTATTCCACATAGCATTTCGTCTGATGATATGAAGGCTTTTTACTCTATGAAGAGTAAGTAAAGAGTATTACTCTAATAATTGGCGTTTTCTATGCAGATCTATTATTTTCTTTTTTGATCTCAAGTCCTTCTTAAATATTAACATTATCAATTTCTTCACAAAAAACAAATCAACCGAAACAGAGCAAATGCTCTGTTGGGTTGGAGAGGTTTTTGGATTATGAGCTCTTGAAATCTGACCTGATAAATCACAAAAGATATACTGAAAAGCTAGAAGCGAGCAATAAACGAAAACTGATCATAATATTAGATCACATTGACGTCACAATTTTCAATCATGACTACTTTCGATTGACAGTTCAGAACTAATTTTAAAAATTGTAGTTTCTGTTTCTTGTATACAGTTTCTTATTGCTTCTGAACACCATTTTCTTCAATCAATCGATCGATCCAGTACCAAAAATTTTCTTGATATATTTCCTAGACTCCTGGTCGGAGTAGTTCCTTTAAGATGGGAAAAAGTAGTGGTAGTTTTTGAGATATTTTTTCAGAACTCATTTGTTAGGAATGGACTGTTTTTTTATTAAAATAAAAGCGCTTAATATGGTAATTTCTTTTTTGATTGTTAATGAGCGTAAAATTAGGTACTGACGTATAGACAGAAGCCTGATTAAAGTGATATATTGTTTCTTCAGGGTGACCATTTACAAACTCTTATTACTCGCTTGTAGTACATTTCCGTATTTTTTTAAAAGCTTTTTATGGTCCTCTTCAATTTCTTATAAATTAAACTCAATTGCTGTAAATAATAACTTTTCATTGATATAAAATCTACAACTTACCTGTAAAGGACTTAAAGACTCTCTGCTAGGCTCTTCATTTCTTGGCCATATTTGATGCAATGACATAATGGCCTCATTACAAAATCTTAGACCCATCACTTCCTCATCCTCACGGCCATAACTAAATGAATGTAACAAAATGAGATAGAGAGAGAGAGGTGGAAAGAGAGAAACAATAATAAAGAGAACATTAATAAAGGTTAAAAGTAAAAGTTTTCAGTTTCATCATGCTGTACGAACTTTCTGTTAAATAAGTTGGAAAGACAAAAAAAAAAAAAAAAATCAATAATTCACTTCACTTAATTGAGTATTCAAGTATTCCTGAGCTAATGAATGAATGAATGTATATGTGTGTGTTTGCGACTAAGTATGTGTAAGTGAAATTGAAATAGATAAAGAATTTGATTAGTTTCAGATTGTTTTAGAAAAAAAAATGGTGAAATGTTCAGGAATGTGTGAGTGTGTTAACAGATAATTGAAAATGTTAAAATGCTGAATGAGATAAAGATTTGGAGAATTTATGGTTGATTGTTTTTAGCTTTTTAGGAAAATCATTTGAAAATTGATTGTGTTTAAATGTGATGAATGTGAAGTTTTATTTCATAAAATTATAAATCGGCACAGTTATCAGTTTAAAGATTCTTTTTTACTGAACCGGTATATCCGGTTATAAAAACCAATCGTTTCTTTACATTAATAAATATTACTGGCTCCAGCATTTCGATTGGACAGAAACGCAACAGACAGCCGGTCTGATAGATGAACATGACTCAGTTGGAGATCCAAACTTTTCGTTTAAAGAACCGATATACTTTGTAATAAACAATTATGATTCCAACAGACAGTAAAACAGACAGATGGACATCTTAACGGACACAGTTATCAGTCTATAACTTCTCTTTTACTTAACCGATATATCTGATCAGCTATCGTGTCTCTACCTCAAAAAACAATTTGGACAAATTTTAGACATCTGCATCATTCGTTTTGGTCGTGATCACAACAGACGTACGATCAAACGGACATCTACATCGACTTCGATATCAGTTAATAAATTTTACTTTACTGAACCGATATACCTGATTTTGCATGGACATGACCGCAACAAACAGATAGAATTTACGCTTAGCATATAAATGGAGTCAGTTATCGATCCATAACTTTTCGTTTCAGGATAATCCAGTCAAATTTTTTAAGCTGCTACGTTTTGTGTCGACATCATCAGAACAGATAAAAAATATGCAGAATTGGACATGCTTGCATGCTACTCAGTTATCTATTTGCGACCTCGACAAATTTTATAGTGTTCCAACACATTATTTGAATGACCATAGCAGATAGACGGATGGTAGGGAGACATTACTTGGTACAGATTTTGATTTGGTTTAAGAACATATATTATTTATATAACAAAAAACTTTACAAACTCTCCTTTACCACTCGTGTTGGTTCTTCTAACCTTGAATTTCTAATTTTATTAATCATTATGTTCCCAAAATTTTGTTATTATTTTCATTTGTCTTTTTATCATGTCATTTTTTTAAATTACTTACCGAAATGTTAGTGTCAATTGGGCATAGACACGATATCCTTGTATGGCCTTTGGATCAACAAATACAATGCCACGCAATATTGATGGACTACTACCAGACAGGGTGATTTCACGTGATGGTAAGTACAATGTTAAAACACAATTGGGTGAGGTTTTCTTATAGACACGTTGTGTGCCATAGTCATCTTTATTTAGACCTCTGGAACATGGTTGATGTATTAAATAGAAAAGAAATTACAAATTAATAAATGTAATTACATTTTGTTTATTATTATTAAAAGTTTGTTATTGATTAAACTAATTGTAATTGGGTGCAGCTTTGCGTATGATTATTGAAAATATTACTCATACGCCGAAGGTATGTGAACTATTAATTAGAGTTAAGAAATATATTAATTGAAAATCAATTAATTAATAATAAACTTAACTGTGAGTTTTTGAAGAAACAACTTAATGTATTTCTAATACGAATTAATTAACAAAATATTACTCATACGTCCCCGATATCAGTTATTTTTTATTAAGAAAATAATAAATAAAAAAAGTTAAGAAACTTGCAAATATTCTTAATCTCAATCGCTTGATTATGACCAAGAACCAAGCGAATTCAAATTAATAATGATCCATTAACCGTTTTGGGGACTTCTCCTCAATTATTCGTTATAACCAACAACCAAATGAATTCAAATGAATTTCTTGCCTAATAATTACAGACTGATAGTACAACCGATCTGTTTCTATATCCCATTACTATTTATGTTGTTGTATGATCCTCGTTGCCATTATTAGGTCAAAATTATTTGCACATTATTACGAGGTTCCTTGCTGAAAAGTTCCTGTAGGTTCTTTTGTCAACATTAATCAGTTTCATTTTGTTTGAATTTTTCAAGTCCTCAAATTGGTTCCATATCCCTCTAAACAGAATTCGTTTATCATTCAGTACGATTGCAAATAATTGTGGTAATAAAAATATCCCTTAGTTACTCCATCGTTTGCGTAAAATGGTTCATTGTCTATCCGGCTGTTAAAAACTGAGAGTTCTGCTTCTGTGATATTCATTTCCTTCTCAATGCTTTCCATTTGCTCACAGGGTATTTACAGAAAATTTCGCTGTTCAATTTCGATATTCAATGCAGTCAGTGTTGTCAGATAAAATCTCGAATTGGTAAAAAATACCTTTTTTCTGATGTGAAAAATCTCTGAATTTTTCCCTCCTCTATAGAAACTTTTCAGTTATATTACGTTTTTATTAAAAACTGACATTTTATCTGGTATAAACAACTTGTGGTAATGGAGGTTATAAAAGAATAATATGCAGGAAAAAACCCTCATTCTAAAATTTCGTTGAAAATTCTTTATATCAGAATGCTTACAGTTTTCGTTGGAACTTAGCAATTCATTTTTGGCCGGAAATCTCTTTTACTAGATAGATTTTTTTATTTTGTAAAGGACTGAGTGTTCCGCTTCCTTGTCCAAAACTCTGAAGATTTATATGATATTTCGAATTACATATGTTCAAAAAGAAATTATTGGGGATTACGACGTTTAAGAGATTCTTATATTATAATGCGTAAATTGTTGCCTTGATCTTTAATGCTTCTGTCTGGCCAGAAATCTACTTGTTTATATCTTAAGCATTTCTGCATTTCGCTTTAAGGTTTTGTATTCAAAATTATTGCAGTTTTTAAAGTCTCCCATCGTCAGTAATTTTGGATGCTGACTGCATTCTTCTATGGATAAAATGATATACATCCATTGAAGTTCAGCTGAGGTTTCGACTTTTAAAGTTGAAAACAGTAATTATATTGCATTTTATCCTGCAGTTTTATTGCTTTTTAGGTTGGAGTAACGTTTTCTCTTTCTAAGCTTGTTTTTGTGTAAAGAAATCGAAGTTTTGCTGCACCATTTTGGGAATACACGCAGAACTCGGTCATCTTTGCATCACTTGTGCTGAAAGAAGTTGATAACCACAACTTCTTTTAGATCAGATGCTCTTTTGAGTTAACCGTACTGATTTCCTTCAAACTTACTCTTGATTTTTGTTTGTTGTCATTGGGAGCATGATTCCTTTTTAACTTACGATGGATAAAACAATTAAGCGCCTGGTGTGATTTTATCTTGTTGTTTACGTAACACTACTGCTCCTCCTTTGTTGCTACTTGCTGAAATTTTTTATAACTTCCGACCATAATGTGAAACGTTTAACAAAAAATGAGCATTCGAAACGAAAAGCACTTCGTGTTATATGCATAATTATTCTAGTTCTCACAATTTGGTAAATTGTGGACAAATTCAGCAAGTTTGATTTGAAGGAATTGAGAAAAATATTAATGTGCTTATTCTACAAAAAATTAAAACTGAACATCGATTCAAAATCTGAAGCGATCAATTAATAACTAGAACGGTCAGAGACGATTATTGGCTGAGAGGAAGAGGTATATATCTCCGATTTGGAAGAAATAATGAAACAAGTAAATTTTTGATATCTTTTTTATTCAATCGAAATAGATGATAATTGGAAGAGTCAAAATTTGAACCAAAATCGAGTTAAATAACCGAATTCATCCGTTTTTTATTGGTCTTGCAAAATGCAGTTGATCGTTGTCAGGATGTTATGTTAAAGTTTCTTAGTCTCGTATACTAATCCCCTGTGATCATATAATCTTTTTTATGTATATTTATAATATAAAACTTCTTTCTGGTCCCATCACATATGGTATTGCCTTAGCGACTTGAATACTTGTTTTTGGTAATGATTTGGCTGGTTGGAGGAGTTTAGCCTTTGGATTTTTGCACTTGAGATTATCGTTATATATTACATTTTTTCGCCAATAAAAAGAAAAACTGACATCTTCCTGTAGTTTTTCAGACATCATTTCCTGTCAACATCTTAAGATTTCAATTCTTATGGAAACCAATTTCCTTCATTTTTTTGAGAACTATTATTAGATTAATTGATATCTAAGACAATTAGATGAATAAAATCATAGTGTAAAGGTCATTGAAACCTTTTAAAAGTTCTTATCATCTCCTAAGAAATCCAAAGCATAAGAGATCTGTTTTAAACTCTACGACAAAGAACTCTTGTAAAATATTATACCATCTTTTACACTTATATTACATTAAATAATCTTTACATTTTAAATCACTTAATGTCAATTACAATACCTTTCTATGTATTCATTGATTTCGGCATTTATTAAATCCAACAATAATATTTCACTTTGTATACTAACACATGAAGAACGTGGCTGATTGGATGTAGATAAATACTGTTGATGATACTCCTCTTCACTTAAATTTCTAGCAGGTACCGATAAGTGGTTTAGATTTGTATGACTATTACTATTTTTAATACTAGTGCCACCACCAACAGCACCTCCATTACTACCACTATTACCGCCACCACTACCATCACTTGTAGCCCCCGTAATTGTCAACTGACAAACAGCATTTGAAATAACATTAGTTGCAGCTGCAGTTGCAGCATGTGGTGTTATAGGAGAATGTTGTTGAGATTGTGTGTTACTACTGGCACCGCTATGATTTGCGGAATGCTGTTGGCTTGTTGGTTGCTGTTGATGGTGATGATGATAATGTCGGGGTATATTTAGTAATATTAAAAACTGTGATAATCTTTTGCCTCTGTGTTGGATAAAAATTTTAAATTGAGATGTTTTTTTTTTAATATAGAGACTAAAAACAATTAATTCGTTTTCAATTTATTTATCTGTAGTTCAACATGCATGTTCAAATTCCAGTCTTATTTGGATGATGATTTGCAGCCGATAATTTTCATATTTCAACAGACGTTCACATTTAACAAAATTTATATCAGGGATTTAAATTTTAGTTTAAGTTTCCCCATTTCATTAAAATATATTCATTTTTATAGAGACATGCTTTCAACCAAAATTCTGACACTTAAAAAGGTTAAAATTACCAACTGAACGAACTTTTGAATTAGTCCACTTGATACCAAATAATTTTCTTTGAACTGGATCAAAAGTGGTTTCTTTCCATTTTCATAAATAAATTATAGAAATACATATTTTCAGTAATTAACTAGAACTGAACTAGAACTGAACATGAACTGAAATAGAACTAAACAAGAACTGAATTAGAACTGAACTAGAACTGAACTAGAACTAAACTAGAATTGAACTAGAACTAAACTAGAACTGAACTAGAACAGAACAAGAACTGAACTAGAACTGAACTAGAATTGAACTAGAACTGAACTAGAACTAAACCAGAACTGAACTAGAACTGAAATAGAACTGAACCAGAACTGAACTAGAACTGAACTAGAATTGAACTAGAACTGAACTAGAACTGAACTAGAACTGAACTAGAATTGAACTAGAACTGAAATAGAACTGAACCAGAACTGAACTAGAACTGAACTAGAATTGAACTAGAACTGAATTAGAACAGAACAAGAACTGAATTAGAACTAAATTAGAACTGAACTATAACAGAACAAAAACTGAACTAGAACTGTACTAGAACTGAATTAGAACTGAACTAGAACTGAACTAGAACTAAATTAGAACTGAATTAGAACTGAACTGGAACTGAATTAGAACTGAGCTAGAACTGAACTAGAACAGAACAAAAACTGAACTAGAACTGAACTAGAATTGAATTAGAAATGAACTAGAACTGAACTAGAACTAAATTAGAACTGAACTAGAACTGAATTAGAACTGAGCTAGAACTGAACTATAACAGAACAAAAACTGAACTAGAACTGTACTAGAACTGAATTAGAACTGAACTAGAACTGAACTAGAACTAAATTAGAACTGAATTAGAACTGAACTGGAACTGAATTAGAACTGAGCTAGAACTGAACTAGAACAGAACAAAAACTGAACTAGAACTGAACTAGAATTGAATTAGAAATGAACTAGAACTGAACTAGAACTAAATTAGAACTGAACTAGAACTGAATTAGAACTGAGCTAGAACTGAACTATAACAGAACAAAAACTGAACTAGAACTGTACTAGAACTGAATTGGAACTAAACTAGAATTGAACTAGAACTGAACAAGAACTGAATTAGAACTAAATTAGAACTGAACTAGAACTGAATTAGAACTGAACTGGAACTGAATTAGAACTGAGCTAGAACTGAACTATAACAGAACAAAAACTGAACTAGAACTGTACTAGAACTGAATTAGAACTAAACTAGAATTGAACTAGAACTGAACAAGAACTGAATTAGAACTAAACTAGAGCTGAACTAGAATCTTAATTTAAAACTAAACTAGAATCTGAACAAAGACTGAACTAGAAATAAACAAGAACTGAACTAGAACTGAAATATAACTGAACTTAAAACTGAACTAGAATCTAAACTATAATCTGAACTATAATACTAATTAGATTAGAATCTGCTATACAACCTAAGCTAAAATCTAAGATAGATTCTGAACTAAAAACATTAAAATCTGGACTAGGATCTGAACCAAAAAACGTGGAAGATAACCTAGAATCCGAACTGGGATTTAAAGCGGAATCAGAAGTAGAATTTGAACTTTAACTGAACTAGAATCTAGACTAGAATCTGAACTAAAACTGAACATGGAACATGAATTAGAACTGAACTAGAATCTGAACTGGGATTTGAAGTATAATCAGAAGTAAAATTTTAAATAGAACCTGAACTATAAATTAATTCTATTTGAACTAGAATTTGAACTAGAACTGAATTAGAATCTAAACTGAACTGGACCTGGACTAGAACTGCACTAGGATTTCTACCAGAATCTGAATCAAAAGTGAAACCACAATCTGTGTTCTAATAATTTTTGGTACAGTGATGTTTAAAAATTTAACATCATCCTCTTTTCTTTTATACTTGTTTCAACAATTAAATACTTAATCTTTAAGTTTTATTTACATAATTTGTTAAATTCTCATAGATTTTATAATTTATATTAATTATGATCAAATTACATTCACATAATAACCTAAACCTAAAAAAGACTGCAACACATATATTATGTCTTTGTATATTATTTATGTCAGAACATATGTAATTTTGTATATGTTCGCCATATGTTCTGTATTCCACACATCTTTTTCTGTAAAGATAATTAATGACCCGAAAGACTGTTTTGGTAAATAAGAGAAATATTGTTTATTTGTATATGAGACATGTAAATCAGTAGCCGGCAGAGAGATGCATATGTGCGTGTGTACTATATTTATTTTCTCACATGTACATGATCTTAGTTTGTTAAAAATGGTGTTGTTTGATAATTTTTAAAATACACTCAAAGAAAAGTTCAGTGAGATATGAATGTATGATCTGCTAAATATTAATTTATTTCAAGTTGAAATAATGTTATTTTGAAATAGTGGTTTTATTTCATTACATAAACTTATTGTTTTTGCAGTTTACCTAGAGTAAAAGACATTTTTGTGACCAAATAAGTAAATATTTTTTCGATGTACTTTAATAGAAAAGTTCTCACATATACAAGCACAAAATGTGGAAATCACTTTCTGCCGGCCACTGATGTAACTAACATGAAATAGAACATGATACATCTAATTATAAATGCTAAACATGTAGTGGTAGTTAATTAGTATTTAGGCATAAATTAATTATGTTTGTATATTTGTTGTAATATTTTATAGCAAATAAATTACATGGTACAGAAAAAAGGAGAAAACATAATATTTTAAACCAATAAGATTTAAATAAAATTATTTGTAACAATTTTATTATGATGTTTTTTTTGTAGCAGTTTAATCTAAATCATGCACTTTTTGTTGACTAATTTTGTATATGACAGTTTTTGAAATTATAGCGATTTTTAAACCACAAAATATTTTAATTATAACGCATAATTGAGTATTTGTTTTAGTACAAGTTTTTACAAATTTTTAATTAAAATTTCAGTTGCATGAATTAATTTCATATTTAGATACAAATACAATTTTTATACCCTACACCTGATTAGGTCAGAAGGGTATGTATAAGTTTGTCATTCTGTTTGTATATATATTCTGGATTGGTATGAAAATAAGATATTGATTGAGCTGTGTCCGTCCATTCGTGTTTTGGTTGAAATCAAGTTTATGAAGCCGACCTATAGTTAACATATATGATATGTATATCAAACGTTTGGAAATGTTTTCGAGAATTTTGCTATTGAGATCAAGGGAAATTGATTTATAAATGGCTCAGATATAGCAGAAAAACCGAAGGTACCTTAAACTTTTTTTAATTTTTTGAAGAATCGACTGTAGATAAATTTCAAAATATTTAGCTGATTTATGCACTGAAGACATGAAATTAATTAGTTCCTGAGTTATAGGCACCAGCTATATAAGATCTATATGATCTGGATGGCTATAATTTATAACAGCATAGATTTGGGTAGGCCATCAGGCAGGCTTGAAGACTTTTCGCCGTTTCAAGAGCGAATTTTCTGTTCATCTAAACAGCAGGTAACCAGTTGAGAATCGCAAATTGGTCTCAAGTGCTCCAATCATGAACAGGTTCATTCTTCGAAGGACTGAGTCAAGTTTCCATTCGAGAAGGTCTCACCGAGGAGTACTATTGGTCTTACCACCGATTGATAAATCCAATTTACATTTCTGCGACTAAGTCCAAATGCTACATATGTAGAAGCTGGAATTCCTTGAATATACGAGTATGTGTGTTGAAATTACAGGTATTTTGTTAACGAAAACTAAATCAAGCTACTTATCCTATTTTAGTACTGGTTATACAAAGTTTTATACCTCCTGGTAAACAATACCAGCTTTGTTTTCAATGGATTGACACTTAGTTTATTCCTAGTACCCCAGTTGTAAAGAGTTCTTAGTGCCAGTGTCTTAGTGTTTCCAGATGTTTAGCACGACATCCCTTGTTGAAGTCTTTGTATATGTTGAAAAAAAAGAAATAATGACTAAAGGGCATAAGGATATACCTCCCAATTTTTTCAGGGAATTAGTTTCACATAACAGAGTTGGTCTTTAGCTGCAACAGTTCTTAAGTTGTTCAATAATATTACGATGGATACCACTCTTCCTTTAATCCAATGTAAAAGTAACCCTCATATTTTAGTAAAAATTTTTGTATTCCTTTAATAGAAATCAAATGCAACTTTAATCCTTGACATTATCTTTAAGCAGCAATTATATTAAAAGCTTGTCATAAAGCTTTCCAGCTTTTCATTTTAAGTATCCAACATACGTTTCTCAATGAAATCCTAAGTACTGTATTTTATATTAAATTTTTCCTTGTAATAACACCTGCTATTACAGTTTCCTTTTCGTCCTTTTTTCCTATGTTCAATTTATGTCACTATTTTATGTTTTATATTTATGGTTAAGTGTAAATAATAAAACTCATTTATTTGTAAACCAAAAATTACCGATTTTATGTGACTTTAACGTTTTTACTTTCCTCGTTTTCGATCCTTCAATCGTAAACCCTATCAAAATAGTTCTTGGCATTTTTTTTGTTAAAAAGTCCTCAGGAATATTGATAAAAAGTCATGCTTAAAAATACATTATTTTTTTGTTTATTCATATCCCAGAGTATGCTGGAATGAAAGAGAAAAATGATAATTGATTAGTTTTCCGGTTTATTTTTGAACGAGTGTGACTACATATTTTGAGGCCGAATTTTTAAATCTTGCATCTCTTAGTTAATAGAACTAATTAAGTCTTCATTAGATTGACACCGGAGGTATCATTCCAGTCACTCCAGATCTTCAGTACCGACTTTATGCAGTGTTAAAACTTATGCTGCGGAGAGATAATAAAAGTATACAAAAGTACAGATTCTTGGATTCATATCCCAAGTAAGTCGAATAGGATGCTGTATGTATATGTAGAATTATTAGTCCAAGAAAGCATACTATTAAGCACCACGCCGAGATATTTCCATGATCGCGAGTGAAACTCCACGTATTTTGGAGGCGTGAATTATTTATGTTTGCATCTCTTAGTTAATTGAAATAATTAAGTCTTCATTAGATTGACACCGGAGGTATCATTCCAGTAATTTCGGATCTTCAGTGCTGACTATATGCAGTGTTATAATTTATGCTGTGGAGAGAAAATACTTACCATCAAGTACGCATAGCAATCAATTTACAACTATATTTCATAAAAATGAAACAATGTCCCTCCCTGTGAAAACCCATATTCATAACATTGTTAAATTTACATGACCTTTGACCTATATGGCGATTTCTCTGAATTCAGATTTAACATAGTTTAAATCACCTTTAACAACCAAATGTATAAAATCTCTAAATATTAATAATTTCCCAATGAGGATGAAAAGTGGTCCCATACTGGTTACCTCATGAATGACCCTGCATTGTACTAAAACCAAACATATCGGCCAATGGTCCTTAGGTTTCGTGTGCGATAATTTATCTCTTTATACTTAATTGTCTTTAAAATCTATTGTATCATACGGCTTATATTCCTTTGCAGGTCAGCAGGAATAATACCCTCAAGTCCCGGTGATTTAAAATGGTCAAAGCTTCTCACTTGAAGCTTTTTACTCGAAGTATTCACCGTGAGGATATTAATGCCATAGAATATATCTCCGATATGTGCTTCAGCTCATCATACAGTGTGTACAAATCGATTTTTTTAAATAATTCTGTAGTTTTAGAACTATTAGAGACCTCTTATCTAACTTTTAGTCAATGTATTTAAGGCGATTTCTCTTAGTATTACTTTGCAGCACTTGTGCTGGTGGAGGTTATTAAGAAATAAAGTTTCTTTTTATACCCTCCACCATCACATGTGGTGAAGAGGGTATATTAACTTTGTCATTCTATGTGTAGCGCTAACACAGACCCCATAATGTATATATTTTCTTGCATCAAATCAAAATCTGTATCGATCTAACCATGTCCGTCTGTCTGTCCGTCTATCCGTTAGTCCGCCTGTCTGTTGTGGCACGCTCACATCCACAAAAATTAACAGAGTTGAATGACATTTAGACAGAGTATATATTGTGGTCCTGAGAAGTTTCCCATTTAAAATAAGTAAAATCGGTTTAGCATGTTAAAAGATATAGACCGATATCTGGGGCAACCTCTAAATTAAAAGGAAGAACATTCGTAATATTGTCAATAAAATTTTGTCATAATATTGGATTATATATATTTCAATATCATTCCAAAAGTTATCAATATCGCTTCAGTAAAAAAGTGCCACTAATTTTATGACCCATTAACTATTTCGAGTTATATTTGAGAAAACGTTTATATAATGTATCATATGTGAGTGTATGTCTGCATGTATATGTACAAAACAAAACGTATTTCACACAACTTTGTGGTGTAGGGTATTTAAGATTCGGTATAGCTGAATATAGCATTTCTACTTGTTTAATTTAATTTATTTTAAAGGGAAACAAAACGATATCCTTCTTAGTAACGTTAAACAATTTATGTTCCCCTAAAAGTAAACATCAGTTTTTTTGCGAAATTGAAAATATAACAAGTTTTTTTGTATTGCTAACGGTTTTAAGCACTTTGCAGTTACCATAAAAGCTTCAAAGGATTTTCTCAAGATATTCCTTTTAAATTCAATTTACTTATTTATATTCATGCCAATTCTTGTTTATATTCATGTAAACATTCATAATACATTCAGCAATTACAAATTTGTTGACAATAAAGGGAATTTCCCTTAACTTCCCTTTTTCTCCTTTTTTTATTTTGCTGTGAAACAAATCTCTTTTAAATTTTTGGAAAAAAAGAAACTAAAAATTCCATTTAAATGCAGAAAAATATCAAAGAAGTAATTTTATACCCTCCACAAGTGGTAAATAGGGTATATTATCTATTTCATTCCGTGTGTAACGCTATTTTTGCATCAAATCCATTTATGAGGCGATTAAACAAAGTCCGTTTTTCTGTCTGTCTATCCGTATATCTGTCTGTCCGTCTGTTTGTATTTAGCCCGCTCACATCCACAATTATTTACAGAGCTCAATGAAATTCAGCCTGAGTACTTCCTGAAGTCATATAAAGTCTCCTATTGAAAATCAGCAAAATAGGTTTAGTATATTAAAATGTATAGACCGATATCTGAAGCAATCTCTAAGTTCTATCTTAAAATTTTCTTAAAAACTGTTAAATTTAAATCGACAAATAAGAATAAGATTTTGTCATACAATAAAGTCATATATACTTCATTATCATTCCAAAATTGATCAAAATCGGTTCAAAAGAAAAAAAGTTATAGCTAAAGATATAACTAATTTTATAACTCATTAAGTGTTACGTATTTAAGAAAAACGTTTATAAATTATATATTTTTGTAAGACTTTGTGTGACTGTGTATGTACGAAACATTTGTGGTGAAGGGTATTAAATATTCGGGATAACCGAATATAACATTCTTACTTGTTTTTATTTATTTTAAAAAATTTATATTCATACATTCATGTATTTTTAATAACATCATACATAAATTCATATTATTTTCTTTATTTATTTGTATACCCTACACCACTACAAGTGGTGAAGGAAGAATTTTTATTTTGTCATTCCATATGTAACGCTAAGAAGTAGTCATCTCAGACCCTATAATATATATATATTCTTACATCAAGTCAAAATCTGAATCGATTTAGGTACGTTCGTCTGTCTGTCCCTTGGTATGTCTGTTGTCGGCACGCTCACATACATAATAACTGATAGAGTTCAATGAAACTTAGCCTGAGTATTTCTTATAGTCCTAAGAATTTTTCTATTCAAAACCAGTAAAATCGGTTAAGTTATTAAAAGTTATAGACCAATATCTGAGGCAACCTTTAATTTCAAGCAAAAAAAAAGCTTTCTTAAAATTGTCAATTATAAACCGACAAATGACAATAAAATTGCCATAATAATAAGTTACATGTACTTTATTATCATTTAGTTATTAAAATTAAAAAAAAAAATATCAAAATCGGTTCTGTAGAAAAAAAGTTATAGCTAAAAATATAACTAATTTTATGACCACATTAAGTGTTCACACATTTGTAGTGTAGGGTATCTGAAATTCGGCACAACTGAATATAGCATTCTTACTTGTTTTCTTTTATTACTTCATACATGTCTTACATTTGTTTGCAACGCAATTGACCAGAAAGCTTATATATTTATGTATTACAAGCCAATAAATTGGTTGTTGTATGTTGTATTATATTTTTTGTTGTTTTGTTTCCAAAACGTGCCTGGAATATATAATGATTTCTTAGAAAGAAAATTATTCTTTTAAAAATATATATTTTTGTTAAAATTAAAAAAAAAAAACTGAAATTTTGTTAAAAAAATTTCTACACACAATTTCTATTAAAGTGGTATTGTCAGTTGGTGCGTATGATTGATTTTAATTGGCCATTGTTAAGAAATTCTATAAATTATTTTATTAAATATTCAGATATGTTTAATTGTTATTTAAATAACATTTTAATTGCTTAAATTAAATAATAAATTAAGAGAAAATCATTATTTTTTTTTTATTTATTTTCCTTTAAATATTTTATATTCAACAATTAATTTGCTCAATTAGATATTCATTATATTTAATATTAATTTTTTATAATAAAATATTACAAAGAAAATCTTTTCATTTACACACATACATATATGTATTTTAAAATTTTTTTTAAAAATATAATTTTTATAATTTTCACCTCCACAAGTTTATTTAAGTCACTTCTTGTATAACGCTGAAAAGAATTTATCTCAGACCTTAATAATTAAACATCTTTAATTTAATTTGGCTTGAGAAGTTTCTTATTTACAAATTATATTAATGATAAAAATATATTAAAAGATATAGACCGATATTTGAGGCCACCACTAAGTTCAAGCTAAATATTTCTTAAAAATGTCAATTATAAATCGACAAATTAGAACTTTTAAAATTTTAATTTTGTCGTATATTAATCACTATATACGTTACTACTTTTCCAAAAATTATCCAAATCGGTTCAGTAGAAAAAAAAGTTATAGAAAAAATATAACTAATTTTATGACTCTTTAAGTGTTTAGTGATTAATTTACGAAAAATTCGTATATATTGTAAACATCTGTGAGTGTATGTGTGATTATGTATATACAAAACAATAACGTAGTTACTTCATATGCTTTTGTTGTGCAGGGTACTATAGATTCGGCATAGACGAATATTGCATTTATACCTTTTAAAATTCTATTAATTTCATCATACGATTTACAGTGGAGCAAAATCGATTTATTTTAAAAACAATGTAACGTTTGATTCGCTTTCGCATGAAATTTAAAAAATTTGAACCGAGAAGTGTGGTATTAAAACTTTGTTTGTACCCCATTGGGTATCTACGTGTGGATCTGTAGGTGAGCAAATTGGAATAACACGAACATTATTTTTTTAAACTGCGTACCAAATTTTTATTTCTCATCAAATTTTTTATACTGCCTTAAAGCCTTAAATGAATCCTTGAAAAACGTACTTATGTGTGCTATTTTTCTCTTAAGGTTTTTGAGTTATTTGCATTTAAATTTTCAACTTTCCAAAACTTTTCAAAGATATTGTTTCAGTTTTATACCCTACACCGCATTAAGCGTTTGAGGTATTATGCGCTTGTGCTGATGTTTGTAACATACATAAAATGATGTTACATCTAATAGTAAACCGTTCGATTTAGAATCCCTTTTTGAGTCTATTAAACGTCGATACATCCGTCTATTTGTCCGTCCTATTGGCTGTCTATTTGAACGTTGTGAACATTCTAGAAGTCGCAATCTTCAGATATCTTGACGAAAATTTGTACACGTTATTATTATTGTTATTGTTATTGTTATTATTATTATTATTATTATTATTATTATTATTATTATTATTATTATTATCATTATTATTATTATTATTATTATTATTATTATTATTATTATTATTATTATTTTTATTATTTTTGTTGTTATTATTATTATTATTATTATTATTATTATTATTATTATTATTATTATTATTATTATTTTTGTTATTATTATTATTATTATTATTATTATTATTATTATTATTATTATTATTATTATTACTATTTTTTTTTGCCCAGGGATGAAGCCTTTTAAAAGTGGCCTTGTTCGTTCTATTGTATCAGGTACCTGCCATACAATACCCTCCTGGAATAAGGTTTTAAGGTCATAAAAGTTCTATAAATAAAGCGATTTTAACGAAACTTGCAATACAAGTCTTATATTCAAAAACGGTATGCCAAATTATGTAAGAGTCGGTCCATTGGAATTATATTTAAATTTACCATATAACAAGGCTATACAAGCGAGGTAAAGACCTAAAGATATATTCTTCTGGATGCCCTTTTTAGATAGGGGTTGATACTTTCAATGGAAGAAATGTCTTAAGACCTTCAATATGGATTGAAATTTTGGGTATTTTGGTATGGAAGTGTGGGTATTTTTACCTTTTTTATTTTTTTTAATACAAAATTCAAAACTTAAACTTTTCGACATAAAATGACACTTATTAAAATGACATTTATTTTTTCTTTAAAAATCATAAATCACCAACTTCTAGCATTTTCATAGATACCAAATACTTGTGTGAGAAGTTTATACCCAGGCCGATAATCCAACAAAATCCTCTAACCATATTAAGTAGTTTTCCATTTCCGATTTCTTTACTTTATAATACCAGAGTAGAAGATTTACATAATGAAATACTGAGATTGAATTGCACGATTACCAAGAACCTGTTTGAACAAAAATGTTGACCCTTACTTGATGGATATGACAACTAATTGTCGAATTTTGTATGACTATTCAAATGCTTAAGGGAAAACAGTGAAGGAATCTTGTGATTAACATTTGTTTACGTTTGAACTTAAAATATGGTATCGGAATTTGTTAGAATTTCTCAAAAACGGAGCAGTTTTTTTGTGGTAAAACCTTGTGCTCTAAGAATTGTGAAACATGTGTTTGTATTATTCGGTTTAGACCGACTTTTAATGAATGACATTTGAAAAATTTAGATGCTATGATTTTTCTATTCTAAAGGGATCCTCGAAAGATTAGAGCTCCGTTCCAGGACGACATTTGTATGGGAGCTTAATAAAGTACTAGACCCAACATGACCATTTTATCCGTCCTTTGCTCCAAATAATATGTAGTAAATTTCTTCGAGATATCCAGAGTGTTCACATGATAGATATTATTAAAACGACTCAGAAAGTCTACCTGTGGTAGCTTAGGACATAAAAAAGTGTAGGTCACCTAAGGGCAATGTTTTGGATAACATGTTAAAGATTTTGTTGTTAAAATCAGTATAATTTTCAACAACATATGGTCGATATTATTAATTTATATACCTAATGTTGACTCCTCTAATTTTATCCGCAAACCTGACTTAAATAATCTTTAATTATTTGTGATTTTAAAACCTTGTCACACAATATCTCACGTGTTTATTGGACAAAAACCATATCTGACTAAAGGTTCTGGCTTAGAATAGGGCAACAAAAGAGGGAGTTGCAATAAAGCGACAACACTTTTGAGATCAATATAATTCCATAGATGAACATCTGCAAGGAAACAGAAGAAGAAGATGGGTACATGTGTTAGGAGGACAAACTGAAGAAGAAAACAGAGGTGACAAGAGTAACGAAAAATTTTTTATATTATCGCTTCTTTTTATATGTCGATTTAGGCAATATTATGAAAAGTGTTATTTATTGATTTTTATACAAAAATCATGAAAAAGTTGGTAATATAAAATAGCTTATGGTCTATTTGTCATCCTTTTTTTTGGAAATTAGAATCAGTGAAAATATATAAAAATGACACCTAAATGATTTCTGATTAGTTTTATATATAGAACGACAAATCACAGTGGTTCTAAATGCCTTTTTAAATAATTATGTCACTATTTTTCAAAAAAAATTCATAAGGACATTTCTAAGGTGTTTTCCAATTAACTTGGAGAAGGATATGTTTCTAGTGGGTCACGGAGTTGGAAAGTGGACCTCTCAAGTTAATCACCTTGGGTATAACGATTTTTGAAAAAATCAGTAAAATTTTATTTATGATTGAAAAGATATTTAACAAACATATAACAATTATAATTCCCTACAAAAAATAACTCTTATAAGTTAAGAAATATTAAAACCAAAGTGAAATTTTGACCTGTTTATTGGACATTTTTTATAAGTTTTTTTTTTTTTTTTTTTTTGAATTTCGTGGGCTCTTATCTATGTGAATTCAATAAAAATATATTTTTTTTTGAAATAGAAATTTAGAAAAAATGTCAGTTTTACTGATTTTTGCAAAAAAGTAAAAACATTTTCCTTCTGAACTATAAAACTTTCTCTTTATTCTAAAAAGTAAAGTAAATCCGAGAACATTAGAGGAAACAATTTCCCCGCTATCACTATCGGAATGTCCTTAATTTTCATATAATTTTCTTTAGAGTTTTTTGGGGAAGAAAAAAAATTTCAAAGGCAAAAACGTACACTGATTATATAGCTCCAGCTTTCAGCTACCTAATCAAGAAATCTGTAATGGGCCATAACTCTTATAATGGCAGTGTGAGTAAATAACTGAAAAAATTGAATATTAAAAAAAATTTCCCAGATTACACTTTTGGGTATTTTTGAATGAAAAAATGGGAATCTTTTTACACACCTACTTTGAGGATAACCTCGTCCATATTATATTAAAATTTCATATTAATATTTTACTTTTTATAAAATTTATTGATTGTCAAATATTACATACTTTTTATATAAACGCAACAAAAATAAAAAAATTTTGAATTTTTGAAATTTTTCTTAAAGATATTAAGCTTAAATAGTTTATTATGTCTATATTATTATTTTTCCAGAAATTACCTTTCCAACGTTACCAAACATTTATATAAAAATTGTTCACCACTCTTCAAAAATTAATTGAAACAGGGGCTCCTCTTCAGAAGTTTGTACATTTCCCATGTAAATGTGTGCTACAGCATTAAATATAATAATCGAATAGCAAAACCCGTTAACATATTTAAGCGAAATTTTGTACAATTATTTATGGACTAGTAAGGAAGAGCATAAGTTTCTAGCTCCTCTCGGGACCACTGTGTAAACCTAATCTAACCTGGTTTGACACTTATGGTGGTAGAAGAGGTTTAAAAAAAAAACTAATAAATATTTATAAATTCTATAATCAGGTCAAATAAAGTATATATACGTATAAGTAACACTATATATCTATAAGAAAAACATGAATTAAATCAATGTACATACATATACATATGTTAAAGTAATTTGTCATACACATATATACATATCAAATATTCCGTTGTGGCTTTTATCGTTACTTAGTTAAATAATTATTTTAATACCGAAGCATATTTACTTGTGTATGTATACATGTGAGGAAATGAGTTCACGACGTGACATAAACTAGTGCACCAATTTTTCAAAACGTTTTTAAACTAAAACACTTAACAAAACATCTCCGGAAGTAAATTTCAAATCTCAACGATTACAAAGTGTTTTTTTCAAAAATTTATTTTTAAAGAATTCTTTAAAATTTGGTTAATTGGTATATACATTGATAATAACACTATAATTTATTTTTATTGTTATCGCTATTGTTAACTAAATTGTTAACTTTTTAATGGAGGGTTTTTAGTCAGTACACATGTGTTAACTGAAAATGCAACAAAAAGAGAGCTCTTTGAAAGTAATAAAAAATACTAATTGCTGCAACACTGTGGTAAAACTAGTTACCTTCACATACGCACTTGATATAAATTTTTAAAGTTAGACATTTTTAACAAATACAAAATTTCAAAAGGACATATAAATTTTAAACAAGAATCCTAACTATATTTTGAACTACAATTCGAACTAGAATCTGATAAAGAGTCTGAGCAGGAAACTGAACGTAAACTAAAAAAATGAGCTAATATATGAACTATTATCAGAACTAATACCTGAACTAGAATATGACTTAAAATCTGACCTAAGTCTGAACTATAATCTGAAGTATAATCTGAACTAGTATTTAAACTAGAATTAAAATTAGAATCTCAACTAGAATCAGAAATAGAATATGAAGTTGAATCCGGTATATTCACCTTAATTATATATATTTTTTAATTTCAGTGTTGAAAATAGCGGCGAATCTGAACTGAAATCCTTGCTAGAGTCTTTACTAGAATCCGAACAAGAACTGAACTAGAACTGAACTAGAACTGAACTAGAATTAAAATTAGAATTTGAACCAGAATCAAAATTATAATCTGAAGTTCAATCTGGTATATTCTCCTTAAATATACATCTTTAAAAAAATCCAATTTCGGCAATAGCGACAAATCTGGACAAAAATCCTTACTAGAATCTGAACGAGAATTTCACTAGAATTGAACTAAAACTGAAAGAGAACTGAAATAGAACTGAATTGGACTAGAACTAAACTAGAAGTGATTTAAAAGTGAACTAGAACTAAAGTCGAACTGAACCAGAACTGAAATAGAAATTTTTTAAACTAGAACTGAACTAAAAATGAACTAGAAATGAACTAGAACTGTATTAGAACTTAATTAGAACTGAACTGGAACTGAACTAGTATCTGAGCTGCAATCTAAACACGAATCTAGACTTGAATTTGAACCAAAAGCTGAACTAGAAACTTAACTAGAACTGAACTTAAATCTGAATTAGAATTTAAATTAAAATCAGAACAAGAATCCTAACTATGAACCAGGATACGAACTTGAATCTGAATTAAAATATGAACAGGACTCTTAACATGGATCTAAACTACAATTTAAACTAGAATCTCAACTAGAAACTGAACTAGAATCTGAACTAAGTAGAATACGAACTAGAATCTGAGCAGGAGCCTTCGACGCGATTTACATTTCGAACTAGAATTTTAACTAGAATCTCAACTAGAACTAAACTAAAGATTTAACATAAAATTGAATCTTGACTAATACAGAACTCCATGTAATCCTTATTTAAATGTCATAATTTATATCAGCATAAATTATTATCTCCAAAACTTCACATTTAACTTAAAATAAATTTCACATTTATATTCTCCTCCCTTTTATCTGTCCTTTAGTCCTCATAAATCATGAACTTTAACAGCATTTGCATTTGTATAATAAATTATCCCCGAACATATGCTTTACAAAAGTGAATTCCTATATTTTGTTATTAGTATGCGTGAGAAAAAGATGAAATGTTTGTTTTTTAAAGTTTGTGATGACATTTTCCTTAGATATAAGACAGTGGAAGCAAATAAAAGTTGACAGTTATTTTCCAAATTGTTTTAAGATTTAATTTGGATTAGAAACTAAAATTATTGTTTAAAATATAAAATTTAAGTTTAATGTTTTTCAATTTGATATGCGAAGGAAATTTTAGTATAGAAAAATTAAAATATCATATTATTCTTTAGCTATTTCTTATGCCCAGAAAACCTTCATAACTAACTTTTTAACCTCTTGATATTTTCCATCTTTTCTTTCATGGTTGAAATTTATTATTCTTTTTTTTACATAATTTATTTCCTGCCTTTTTTCCGTTACATTTCTCTGTAAACATTTCTCGTTGCGTTTCCAACTTTCTATTGCATGTTTGAAAAAGCATATTTAAAAAAAATTTTGAAAACATGCAACACAAGTTGATTTGTTTAAAACCACATACTCACGCACATATACGAACCACAAAGGGTTCTAGGAAAGCGTTAACTCTCTAGATTATAATTTAAAAAAGTTTACTCTTAGTAACAAAAAAATAACCTCAATTGAATAAAAAGTAGCAGAGTGCAAACTTATTTTAAATTAGATTATTTACTATAAAAACTATTAAGTTAAAAAAAATAAACTAAAATTAGTTTTAAATTGTAGAACAAGTGGAACTATTTTACATAACGGTGATACGGAAAAAATTTTAATTTGAAAAAGTTCAGCTCCAGTTCAGTTTAACTTTAGTTCTTGTTAAGTATTAGTTGAGTTATACTTCATTTCTAGTTCAGTTCTGGTTCAGTTCTAGTTCAGTTCTAGTTCAGTTCTGGTTCAGTTCTAGTTCAGCTTCTAATTCAGTTCTACTTCAGTTCTAGTTCAGTTTCTAATTCAGTTCTAGTTCAGTTCTGGTTCAGTTCTAGTTCAGTTCTAGTTCAGTTCTGGTTCAGTTCTAGTTCAGTTCTAGTTCAGTTCTACTTCAGTTCTAGTTCAGTTCTAGTTCAGTTCTGGTTCAGTTCTAGTTCAGTTCTAGTTCAGCTTCTAATTCAGTTCTACTTCAGTTCTAGTTCAGTTCTGGTTCAGTTCTAGTTCAGTTCTAGTTCAGCTTCTAATTCAGTTCTACTTCAGTTCTAGTTCAGTTCTGGTTCAGTTCTAGTTCAGTTCTAGTTCAGTTCTAGTTTAGTTCCAGTTCATTTCTTATTCAATTCATTGTCTTGTGCTCCTTAGAGATTTCCGACAGGGTCCAAAATTCGAATAGCTGCTTTGATATAATGTTTAGGTGCTCACGTGATCTCTTACACTTTTTCGGTGTTCATGGGAGAAAGTAATTAAAAAATAAATATTAGCATTTTATACTTTTCACTGTATTTCATATTTAAACTTTTCTAAAGAAAACAACTAAATTCAAATATAAATTTTCTTTTTCTTTAACTCATATTTTTATCTCATATTATTTGTATTTGCTCTGCAATCCAAAAGTTGAATTTAGTTTATACTTCAATTAAAGTATTAAACTTTATTTATACAAATAAATATTTATTTGGAAGAATAAAATATATTTGACGAGAAATTTGTATTAAAATTGGAAAGAAATTTTTTAAGAAAATTTTTGAATAAAGAAAAACTTTCGAAAAATTTGGCATCTAAAAAAATTGGTATACAATTTCAAAGAGTTTTCTTAAAAAGCTGGTTTTCCTATAAGTTCCATAATTCCAGCGAAAAATGGTTAGATCTGCGGAGTGTTTCAAAAAAGTTCTGGAAGGTATCTTATAAAGCTAAAATACTCCAAATTTTTGGTGAAACTAAAATTTCCCTACACTGTTTTCCTGTTCGTTTTTGACTAGTCTTGCATAATGGGGATGAAATGAAAGGACCTATAAGTGAACGCGAATTTCATTAAGAGAAATTCTTCCGGCCATATGAAATGTCATCAAGGTGTATCATGCATTTCGACTGAAATATCCTTTATTTCAAAATCTAATATTTTGTTTAGGTTAAGTTGAAGAAAGAAGTCCAACACTTTAAAGGAGGTTTCATGAAGTGGGCTTCCAGAACAGAAATGCGATCAATATCTGTATTATCATGAGAATTTTGGAACGTGTATGAACTTCCTCAATACTTTTGAGATTCAGAAATCTTGAAATTGTGGAGATTGTGTTCCAATGTGGTTGAAGTGTATCTGTGTTCACTCAAGTTCATTAAGCTCAAAAAACCTTGAGTTATATAAATTTCCCCAAAGTATATTCGTAATTTCTGTAAAAGACATTGGACTATATCTTGGAGCCCTATTGCAATACACACCAGTTTATATGATTGCTCGTTTCCAGTATATCTCTGGTGTCCAGGTATCCATATTATACTTTATAATTCTTTAAGCTTTAAGCTCAGTATCTTCAATTGAAATGGCATTATTGTAAGCTTTTCTTTTGCGTGATCTGCCTTGCCCCAAGTTAAGAACTCTATCGCTCTTTTGAGGAACGGATTTATGGTTAGGTAATCACAGGAAATTTCAGCTTTCTAGTTCTTCTATATAAAGATCCATTCTGGTCCTATTGGAGTCAACCTGTTTTTTGATATTGTGTGGTTACTCTAGAATTGTTCAACGATAGTTGGCTTTTGAGCTTATTTCAGAAGCTAGCCGGATGGACAGATTCATCTTGATTCAGTAAATAAACATCTGGTAAATAAATATTGCCACCTTTTTGGAAAATAATCCAGAACTTTGCACCTTTTTTCAGTTTAAACTAAGACAAACTTAGAAACTAAAACAAAAAAGGGCTACAAATGGTTTACAAATGTATTTCTGATTGAGTATCTCTTAAACTGTAGGAGAATACTGAAACGTGGAGATTTATAAGAACTATATTTTATCTCTTATCATCAATAAACTCTTGGCAAATTTTCAGAAGAAGCAACATGCCGGTGAAGGTAATCTTTGGAAAGCTTCCGACTACCTTCCTAATAAGATGGAAGCTTGATAACCTTTAAATCAACTCGAAGTCAACTCAGCTATAAATATTTTATATTAAAAAACCCTTTTAAAGTACTGTGGTGCGTATGATTGATATTAATAAAAGATCATTTAAAGAAAACCGTAGTTTTATTAAGAGATTTATAAAGACCTTTTAAATAGCAAATCGTTTTTTTTCGAGAGGCTCATCTTTGGAAAGTCATCCATTAATCTTATTTTTCATAGTACTGTGGTGCGTATGATTGATATTAATAAAAGATGATTTAAGAAATGCGTAATTTAGAGATTTATAAGGACCTTTTAAATAGCAAATCGTTTTGATTTTTTTTCGAGAGGCTCATCTTTGGAAAGTCATCCATTAATCCTATTTTTCAAAGTACTGGGGTGCGTGTGATTAATATTAAAGATGATTTAAAGAAAAGCGTAGTTTCATTTAGAGATTTATAAGGACTATTTAAATAGCAAATCGTTTTGATTTTTTCGAGAGGCTCATCATTGGTAGGTCATCCATTAATCCTATGTTAAGCAGGGGACCTGAAATCCCTCAAAACAAGCAAATAAGTATCTCAGCTTTAAAGATGTTACGTTTTACGTTGAATTTCTTTGGTGCGTATGATTGATATAAATAGAAGAATTTTTTTAAAGAAATCTGATAATATTTTCCTTATTATGAATATAAATGCTTTTTGGAAATTTACTTTATTAAAGAAATTAATTTTAACTCATTTCCAACTTATATTCTTTTAATATGCTTAATGCGTTATTAATATATAAAAACTTTTTCATGGGTATCCAGACGATTACATTTCCAATAATGATTTTTGTGAAACACATTATAACATTTTCTTATAATTCTCCGTCTTTTTGTATTAATAAGAAAAATATTGATTAATTTATTAGTAAGTTAATACTTGAATATGTATTAAATATTTATAAAATGTTCTTAAAAAGTGGGGGGGGGGTTAAATATTTATATCTGTGTGCTGGACTACAAAATGTACATAATGTAAAGAAATTCCATAGAAAAAAATCTAGTTCACCTTATTTAATATATAACAATTTTTTTAGCATTTCAAACTATTCTAACAATTTTCTTTCCTGTCATATTTGCAATTGTTTTCTATTATACCCAAGTTGTTTTAGTTGTTGTCTAAACTGAAGTGTGTACTTGTAGTTGAAGTATATTTAACCATGTAAATATCTACTTACACATGCTATTACTCTTAAAATAACCCAAATGACCATAAGCTTAAAAGATTCTTTTATTAATAAATTTATTTAAATTTTCCCTTCGTCTAGATTTTGATCAATTGGGTTGTTTATTGAACTACATAACTTAACTATTTTCGATTCATGTTTCTAGTCATGGCTCTTGAGAACTAAATAATCATTCTTTTATTTTCTTACATCGAGGGGAGCTTAACACGCTAGTGAATACTAATATGTCAAGTAAAACAAGGTTTCCCCTTGTGAGTATATGTAAGAAGGAAATGTTATCATTATTTCCTCTATGGGTAACTAAGTGACCTTTTTACTTAAAGTTGTTCTAGACAAATAATATAAAAAATAAATACAATTTAGTCTTTAATATTATAATTTAGTTTAACTATTTAAAAATCAAATAATTTACTTAAGTATGTTGTTAATGAGATAATATTTAAACTATTTGAAAGCCTCTTATGAAGGTCAATAATGGATGAAATGTATTTGAAAAACCATATAAATAAAATAATATGTAGTATGTGTATATTGGCTTGGCAAATTTTGCTGAAATTTTAACAGACTTAACCCAAATATGACTGAAAATATCATAGGTTATAAAAAATTCCTTTTGGTCCGGAGGGAGGGGTACTCCCCACACAAAGAAAAGTTCTCAATTTTGTCTCCAACTACTTTCTCAAGGAACTGTTTTACTGAACAAAATATAGGATGGACCAGGACCAGAGGGAGGAGTATACCCCACACAAAACAATTATTGATTAAGGAATGTCTAAGAACTATAAGAGAAAGAGAGAGAGAGAGAGTTTTTCAAATAAGGCCATAATCACTTTCTCAAGGATCAGCTTTATAGGACCTCAGGGAGAGGTATCTCTCATATCAATCAAATACTGATTATCGAATATTTAAATTTGATTTTAATTACTTTCTCAAGGAACTGTTTTATGGGACAAAATATAGGATAGTTAGGTTCAAAGAAAGGGATAACCCCCATGCTATTAACTGTGGAAATATTATAGCTAGAGTTAAAAAAAAATAGTTCCAATCACTTCCTTAACACCATAGTACTGTTCATGAAACTTGTGCAGTTGGCATTCATAAAATAAGCCCCAATAATTTTCCTACAAAACAGTTTTTCGTGAGAAAATGGAAAGTAGATACGGTCATACAAATAATAAAGAGCTGACTCTATATTTATCTATGAAACGGATTTATTGGAAAATTTAAGAATGGATAGTCAGAGAGATTTTATATAATCTCCATTTTATGAAATTTTCAAAACTTCGTAATTTGTGAAACTTCTTGCGAGTCCCATGACTGACGAGAATTTTTATGCAGCAAAGCACACCGGGTAATAGCCAGCAAATAAATAAAAATTATAAGAGGTAAAAATGTTATGTTATGCTCCAAATCTTCAATACTCTCCACTACATGTGTGCGTTAAACATTTACACTCTTATAATCAATCTGATACAAGGTTATATAGACATTATGGGGCTTTGGAGGGTTCCTTCTTGATGTTACACACGGAATGACAAAGTGTTGGTTTAGGCTATAATATTATATTCGGCTACGCACAGTGATCCAAAAACGATTTTTATACTCTTAACCACCACAAGTGGTAGAGCAGGTATACTAACTTTGTCATTCATATATTATTGGATCAAATAAAAATCAGAATGGACTAAGCCATGTTCGTCTGTCTATCCGTTGCTCACATGCTCACATCCACATTAATTGGCAGAGGGCAATGAAATTTTAATTTGTTCACTTTAGAATTAATTGTTTTGCTCTGAACTGTACTGTAAGAAATCCTGCGAAAACACTTTCTCCTCTAGTCCTATCGGGATTTCTAAATTTCTTTTGCTTTTTGAGTGGAAAGAATGTCTATGGATTAAATTTAAAAAAAAATACCGCTTAGATTTGTAAAACGAGTAATTTGCTAAAAAATCAGTTTTTCACAGAAGTTTTCCCCAGTTTGAAATTTTGGGTATTTGTTGAGAAAAAAGTGGGAATATTTTTATAGTCCTACATTAAGAATATCTTCGTCGTCCTCCCGTCTGTCCATCTGTTTGTTCGGATGGTAAATTTTGAGATATCTTGCTGAAATTTGGTACAAAATCAAATTTTTAATGGATGTGCCAAATTATATGAGGGTCGGTTTATTGCTTCTCATAGATTCCATACAAGCAATTGTTCTACTTCGAACAGATTTGCTGTGCTAAAATTGAAAAACGTAATTGCTTTGTTAAAATAGACAATTAAGGTCCAGATTGGTGTTACGAAATTCCAAAATACCAACGAAGTTGTTATGTCAAAGTTGCAATATATGAAACAGTCAGTTGAA
This sequence comes from Cochliomyia hominivorax, assembly GCA_004302925.2. Taxonomy (NCBI): domain Eukaryota; kingdom Metazoa; phylum Arthropoda; class Insecta; order Diptera; family Calliphoridae; genus Cochliomyia; species Cochliomyia hominivorax. The sequence goes on along the minus strand of PYHX02000495.1, from coordinate 82,372,729 downwards.
GTTCCTGTGCAAAGTAATTCTCTGATGATTGTAAAAGTTTCAAGAGACATCGAAATATTGTCTTATCGAAATTAAAAAAAAAATCAATCAAAATTAAAATACTTATTTCAAATCTTTTATGAGCTAAATGAGAATTATTATTTGAAATTGGTTACTGAATAATTAAATATATTGATGCAGTTGTGTCAACGAATGAGAGGAATAATATATAAAAATGAAACCGCTTATAGAGTCCTCAACTACCAAAGCGTTTTTGTTTAAATGTTTACAGAATGCTCCCAATATATCCCATATTCTGTACAAATTTTCAGCAGGATCTGAAGGAGAGGTACATAAATATCTAAGTCACAAAGTATTATAAAAATGTGTTCCCAGTAACTTTCTCAATGAACTAATTTAATGGAAAAAATGTGGGACGGGTAGGATCAGGAGAAGAGATTGCATCCATAGAAAAAGGTATTAATTATCGATTATCTCTAGAATGGTAACAGCGAGAGTTTAAAATTTTAGTTTTTTAAAGAAATGCTGTGGTTAAAAATATAAGGTTTATATGACCAAGGAGGAAGATACCCTCTTTACAGCAGGGAATATTAATTGCCAAAAATCTAAAGAGCTTTTACAGCAAAATTTTCTAAATGTAGACTTAACCATAAACCCAATTTCTATGGTAAAAACCTTGGAATTTGGCCAAATCTCAATTTCGCATATCAGAAAGTACAACAGAAGAAGGACATTCCCTACCAGCAGTTATACTAATACTACTACAACAGTGAAGTTTTCCAGCCTTATTAAGAGTTTGAAATATTAGTGCTAAATTTCGTCAAGAAAAATTGCTGATACACGGACAAACTGCATCGTGATGCATCAACAATCATGCAAGAATCAGTATGATGGATCGATAACTATAATGGTATATCGGGATATGAACCTTTAAAATTTTTCCTTTATAGGGTTTCTAAAGGTTTATAACCTACAACTAACAGTTGTTTAATTGTAATTGGTATTCGTCCCCCCGGTTCGCATACGTCCCCCAGTTGTTTATCAAAAAACGTGTAGTTTATCTTAATGCCACAATTTTAACGCTTGTTTTATGAAAAGGAAGATAATTAATGTTTACACTTTCACAGGATCATTTACACTATAATTATCGAATACTTTATATATATTATTACGTATTCGCCACATTGACTTCTAACCATAATTTGGGGTTTATTTTAGTTAAAATGTGTGAAATTAACAGCAAAAAAGGAACATTTTAAGGCTTGAATTTTTGTTGACTGTCTTGAGGAAATATTTTCATTTAACGTCTTTTAGTCAGAAACTAAACATTTCCATTATAAACACACACACACACACTTATATAGGTATAAATCCAACAGGGGATTTAATATTATTTACATACATCAATATTATATTCCTTAGGGATTTTTTTCTTCTTAAATTTAGTCGTATTCAATTATATACTTTTCTATTAAAATTTGATTATGTTTTGATTATTTACATAGAATAAGAGAGAAAACTTAAATCTAACCAAAAAAATATACGTTTAAGCTTTTTTGGACGTATATTGATTTAGATTCAATTTACAAATACAAATATTTATTTTACAAAGAGCGGAGGGAGGCGTTTTGTAATTGATATGAGATTACTTTTTTTTGATTTATCGTATATTTATAAAGTATTTACATAGCATTTGGGGAGGAAATGAATGGTTTTATCCCCTTTTCACAGTGAGGCAGAATAAAATAAATTTGACTTAAATTCAAAAACTTTTAAAAGGCATGATGGATTTTAATAAATTAAATACGCTGTCACAGAGGAAGAGTATATCCTTAAAATTGTAGAAGAAAGATGTCATAGCTTGTCTGTAAGTGGAGATATGAAGGCTTAAAGTAGGATATCTCTAGAAATATTTCAGCTGGTAAAATATTTCAAGTTAGTGGTAACTGATTTTGAGAGCTTAATTTAATATTATAGATTAAGTTATAGAAGTCTTCTTCCAAAATTGCAAGGATACACTCCTTTACTATGTCTATGCTTATCCAGCCATTTAAAGGTTAAAAAAGATCATGCCAGAATTTTTTCTATGGCCACTAACAAATTATAACATTTTCCACCAATATTCATTAATTCTGCCCCACTGTTCACATCTATTTTAACTCAAACTTACCTGTCATGTTGGGGATGGGACTGTTGCTGCTGCTGTTGTTGTTGTTGGTGGTGGTGGTGTTGTTCATTTTTTATTGATTGCTCTTTTGCTGTTTTCTCTAGGTGATGAACATCTTTATCTTGTATTACAATATCCTTGTCCTTTTCTCTTATGATTTCACCATCTGTTTTCTTAACCTTGTCCTTATCCTTGTCAACAATTTTATCCTTATTTTCGGTCATAATGAAAGTGTCAGTTGCTGCCTTTTTTGTTGTTTATGTTGTATTTTAAAGAGCTTAAGTTAAAGTTTACTTTTTTTGCTATAACTTTAGCTCTTAATAAAAAGTATTTAATTAACAAATGTTAATTTATTTGAGGACTTAATTTAAAATTCATCCTTTTCTTTTGGTTGAATTCTATTGCAGAGACTAAAAAGAGAGCAACAAAGAAAAAGTAAATTTTTGATTAAAAGTTTTGGGTTTAATGATTATCAATTCATCATTATGATCAAAAAGTGATTAAATAATTATACAGTTTTATTTTTTGAAGGATTTAAAGGATATTTTTAGGGGTTTGTTGTCCTTTTAAGGCTTCAGTAGTGTTAATTAGCAGAATGACAAAAATGTATGGTTTCCTTTCCTTCATTTTTAATATTTTTTTCCAAAATTTTTTGCTATCACGTATTTGCTTTCTTTTTGCTGTAATAACCTTTGATGACACGTCCTTTACAAAAATCAGGTGTTGAACAGAAATTTATTTTTTCACAACATTTTTTTAAAGAAAAAGTCTATTGTTTCACTGTCATGTTATTTATGACAGTATCTCGCTAGGAGCTTACAAATTATAAAACAAAATGCCGCAGGAGTTCATAAGAAGGACAATTTGTCTTTATGAAAATTAAAAAAAAAAAATATTGAAAGGAAGAAATTTCAACAGCATTTTAAATTAATATTCTTGGAGTGTTTTCCAATTGTTTTGAAGAAGGATATACCTCTATTGGATTCTAGCAAAATTTTTATTTAAAAGATCCCATTTAAAGGTGTTTTGTATTTTTTATTTTTAAAGTGCAGGTTTCTGTTTTCAATTGGTTTTTAGTTTTTATTACTTTAATGGCTTTTGAAGGTAGTAAATTTACTTAACCCTTAAGTGCTTTATTTATGGTCTTTATTGCTTTTGAGTGTTTCTTTTGTTGTTGCAGTGTAACTTGTTATCATGTTCCGCTACACGGAGTAGACTTTATAAGGACCTTTTTGGGTACTTTGCAAAGCTAGTGATCATAAATCTGATTTTTGTGAGTCATTATTATAGGAACAGTTGAAATGTAATCATATTGGAGGATAAATATGTGTAGTTAAGTTGTTCACTGTAATCAATATCTAAGAACGAGAGAGGGGATACTCCCCTAATCCTGAGAGGAGCTAAACACTTATGTACATTATTATGTAAAGAATTATCCTTAATGTAGTATTATGATAATATTCCCACTTTTATATTAAAAAAATCCCAAAAATTCCAATCCGAGAAAAACTTGTTTAAAAATTTCTCTTTTTTCAGTAAATTGCTCATCCTGCCGTAAGAGGTGGCTAGAGGGGAAATTGTTTCCCCTTATATCCTTGGATTTGCCTCATATACACTGATGTTGGAAATTCTTTCAGAATTAAGAAAAATTTGTATAGTCTAGTGGAAAATATTTGATTTTAAAGTGAAAAAATGTTCCAACATTTTTTTAAAAAATCCAATTTTTTTTTAATTTATTTTTCAAAAAAATATATCTTTTCCATTGAATCCCCATAGGTATATGGTTCTTGGCAAAAATTATTTAGAAATTTGTGCATAATTCAAACAATATTTTAGAATTTATTTTTTTGGCCGAAATGGAGTCCAGTAAGTTCAATTAACTGAAAAGGAGACCTGTCCAAAAAAGGGACAATATTTTTATAATATCTCTTACAGTGTAAGAGATATCACACCCATGTAAGCATATTTTTGTAAAAAAATTATAAGGGCTAAATTCATATAAAATGATAAAAAATTTCTGCTATTTTGTGTTTTACTTCCCGACTCCAAGACCTACTTGAAACATGTCATCTCCAGATAAAATGGAAATTAATTTATTAGAAGTTAACGACCGATATCTAGACTTAAAAACTAAATGGATTTAAAAAAATTGACAATAATATATCAAAAGTCGGTTCAGATATTATGCTCAAATAATAACTGTGCTCAACTAAGCTCAATAAATCACCCATGAACACAAAGTTCATGGATGATTTCGGTACAAACAGTGGAAGTGAAAACAAAGATCTCGGCACTGAATAATCAAATTCTGTCAAAACTTTCAACTCGTATTTGTCTTCCTGTGTAAGTGAATACACAGGAATTCACGTAATTAAATAAACCGTAGATGTGGGAGTTGAGGATGAAGAAGCATTTTACCAGATGTCAGAAACAGAAAAGTCACTTGGAAATGACTATAAAGAAAAGAGATGAAAGGAAATACGTGTTTTGAAATGTAATTTGAATTCAAATTCAACGGTTTGTAATGATTTTCTTTATAAAATAAACTGAGGTAATTTTTCTCTTTATTAGATAAAAATAAATAATAATTTAAAAATCTTTACAGAAATTTTGAGAATAAATTTCTTTTTATGGAAATTTTTTTACAACAAATTTCTTTTTATGCAAATTTTTTAGAACAGACTTCTTTTTACGGAAACTTTTTAGAACAAATTTCTTTTTATGGAAATTTTTTAGAATAAATTTCTTTTTATGGAAATTTTTAGAACACATTTCTTTTTATGGACATTTTTTAGAATAAATTTCTTTTTATGGAAATTCTTTAGAACAAATTTTTCTTTATAGAAAATTTAAGAACAAATTTTTTTTTAATTTTTTTATAATAAATTTCTTATTATGGAAATTTTTTATAACAAATTTCTTATTATGGAAATTTTTTAGAACAAATTTCTTTTTATTGAAATTTTTTAGAACAAATTTCTTTTTATGGAAATTTTTTAGAACAAATTTCTTTTTATGGAAATTTTTTTGAACAAATTTTTCTTTATAGAAAATTTGAGAACAAATTTTTTTGTAGAAATTTTTTATAACAAATTTCTTATTATCGAAACTTTTTAGAATTAATTTCTTTTATGGCAATTTTTTAGAACAAATTTCTTTTTATGGAAATTTTTTAGAATAAATATTTTTTATGGAAATTTTTTAAAACAAATTTCTTTTTATGGAAATTTTTTAGAACAAATTTCTTTTTATGGAAATTTTTTTGAACAAATTTTTCTTTATAGAAAATTTGAGAAAAATTTTTTATATAAATTTTTTATAACAAATTTCTTATTATAGAAATTTTTTAGATAAAATTTCTTTTTATGGAAATTTTTTAGAACAAATTTTTCTTTATAGAAAATTTGAGAAAAATTTCTTTTCATAGAAATTTTTAGAACAAATTTCTTTTTATGCAAATTTTTTAGAACAGATTTCTTTTTATGGAAACTTTTTAGAAAAAAATTCTTTTTATGGAAATTTTTAAAAACAAATTTCTTTTTATGCAAATTTTTTAGAACAAATTTTTCTCTATAGAAATTTTTAAACAAAATTTCACTTTATTGAAAATTTGATATAAAATTTTATTTTACAAAAATTTTAGACCAAATTTATTTTTATAGAAAACTTGAAATAAAATTTCTCTTTACAGAAATTTTGAGTAAAAATTTTCTTTTATAAAAAATTTGATATCAAGTTTCACTTTTTAGAAAATTTGAGATCAAATTTGTCCTTACAGAAATTTTGAAATCAATTCCCTTTTTATTTATTATCTTTTGATATCAAATTTATCGTTATAAAAATTTGATGTCAAATTTCACTTTGACACAAAAAAAATCTTTTTCTACGCTTACAAAGGACGACGTTTGAGTGAGTTCTTGAGGTTTAAAAGCCAGTGACTTGAACACGTTTCATATTACAAGATTTAGAACCTGCAAACGGCGTAAGATGGATAAAGAAGAATGAACTTTTGCTGCACCAATTATTTTATCAGTTAATGTACTTAGTTCTGAATTGCTGCAATTGTTCAGATAAAAATGTTATTCTTCTTTTAATCGCTTATCTTGAAAAGGACAACTTTGCACTCACTTATACACGTGCCGTATATTTTGCATTCGTTAGTTTTTGACATGACAAGTTAATATAAATTTGTTTCACACAAAATATCAATTTGTACCTTCATTTTATATCCTCCAACATCACGAGTGGTGAAAAGGATATATTAACTTTGTCATTTCGTGTGAAACGTTAAGAAGGATTTCTCTCAGACTTTATAAAGTATGTATGTTCTTGTATCAAATCAAAATCTGAGTCGATTTTGCTGTATCCATCTCTCTGTGGTTAGCACGCTCACATTCACTAAAATTGACAGAGCTTAATGAAATTTGGCCTGAGTATTCACTATAGTTCTGAGAGGTTTCCGATTTTTTATGACTCATTATGTGTTTCAGCGTTATATTTTAGAAACGCTTTTATATTAAGTATACGTTTGCGAGTGTATGTGTGTGTATATGTATATCTACTGAACCTTTGGCATTAACTTTACACGCATTTGTGATGGAGGGTATTAAAAATTCGGCATAGCTGAATATAGCATTCTTACTCATTCGTGTTCCTTTTATTCTTTTCTTTTTTATTTTCGCAGACATTGTGAGCAAATGTTTATGTGAAATGTTTGCTTTTATTCCCCAGATGTAAAGATTTGTTGAAAAATATAAAAATTTAATACAAGATGAATTGAAAAAGATTTATATATCAGACTGAAAAATAATTTGATAACATCAGGTCAGAATATCACTTTATAATATGGAAATTGATAAAGGTCTTGTTATGAAGTTTCCAAAAGTTTTCTATACCCACCATCACAACAAGTGGTGAAGAGGGTATTTAAACTTTGTCATTTCATGTGTAAAGTAAAGCAGGAATTATCTCGTTTTACATAAAGTATATATATTCTTGAATTTAATCAAAATCTGAGACGATATAGCTATGTCCGCCTGTCTGTTTTATTGTTGCATGCTCACATTCACAATAATTTACAGACCTTAATGAAATTTGTCCTTAGTATTTACTAAAGTCCTGAGAGGTTTTCTATTTTAAAAAATTGTGTTGTATGTGTTTATGAGTATATGTGTAAGTGTATATGTACGAAATATATCATATTTACTTCACACTTTGTGATGGAACGTATTGGAGATACGACAGAGCCGAGTGTAGCATTATTATTTCTTCTTGTAACCAACACCACCATAGGTAATGGGGGTATTTTGAGTTTTTGCAGAGATTTGTAACGGGCAGAAAAAATAGTCCTACCATCGTTTTTAAATATACCGTTCGACTCAGAATTACTTCCAGAGTCGATATAAGCATGTAGGTTCATCCGTCCGGTAGTTTTGAAGTTATCTTTGTGAAATTTGACACGAGTTATTACTTTGGCCCAAGGACGATGCCTATTGAAATTGATTAAGATTAGTCTCCTATTTCATATAAGTCCCATATAAATGTCCCCCCCAGTAATGAAGTTTTTAACCCATAAAATTCCTAAATGTAAAATTTTAACGATTTGAGCCAAATTTTGCAAAACTAAATTGTATTATATTCTAAAACGATGTGCCACTTCATACGAGGATCGGTTCATTATTTCTTATGAGTCCCATATAATCACCCTTCCAAATATCACTTTGGAACTCATAAATCGCACATATACGCGGGTATTGTAAGATATTTTGTCATATATGAGATGTATATAAGAGAAACGAGGGTCGGTACATAATTTTTTATTTTTTTAATTTCCACATAAATCTACAGAAAAAAAATTAAAACGCATGATTTTTTGCATAATGAATAAAGCAAATTATACGAGGGTCGTTTATAAATTTTTGGTAGCTGACATTTACAATTAACAATGTGGTGTAGGGTATTAAATAGTCGGACTTGACTGACTATATTATTTTTTTTATTATTTTTTTTTTGCTTTTGATTTATTAACAACATGTGTTGTTTTACTCGCAATAACCTTATGACCTTTTAATAATTGAATTTGACCTGAAATATTATCTTAATATTAATTTCGACCAAAACTTTAGTGTATTTGTTTCATTTTCATAATATCGATTGAATTTTATTTTATTAATATTTATTGAATTAAACGTTTCTTTTTTTTTTTTCAAAAAAAAAGGGACTTAACATATGTGAAACCCACACACATACACACATTATATTAAATATGGAATAAAAAAGTAAAAGCACAAAAAGTAAAATCTTAAATAAAAATTGAAAAACTTTTTTCTTCAAATCATGTATTTATGTGTAAAAAATAAAATATTTCAAATACATACACACTAACAACAAAATCAACAAGAAAAAAATTTATCGATGTATACACAAACACGGCCACATCGTTTTGCCTACATACAATGTCATATTGAGGTTTACAGAGTACAGTGGTTCCAAAGGGATTATTTGGGAAAAAAATTCTGTTCTTTTAGAACCATTAGAGATATTTTGATAAAATTTAATACAGTTATCGCAGAGATGCTTTTATGTATACTAGCAGACCTGCAGGCCTTAAGCTGGTCAACGGTGTAGTGTCTGGTCTATCAAAATTGGGCATCTACAGGGTGCATGGAGTTCCAAAAGATATTTTATGAATAATTTTTGTAACATTGGAACCGTTAGAAATATCTAAATCAAATTTTCACAATTAAATTGCTCCTAAATTAATTTAGAGAATTATGCCCTCCCAGCTAGTAGCGGGTGGTCTCTATTATGTTGGTTTTTTAAATTGCCAAATATTTACTTACGAATTGAGACAAAAGAAATGCAGATAGTCCCTGACGATCTCTGTAAAAATATTCTTACATGAGTAGGAGTAGGTAGGCAGTTTTAGAGATATTTAAGTCGAAATAATTTTTACGCATTTGTACGTTTGTAATCACATGTAGTAAAGAAGGGTACTCTTTGTCATTTTGTGCGTAGCGTCATGAAGGAATCATCTAAGACCCCAAATAAGTATATATATTCTTGCATCATAACAAAATCTGAGTTGTTTTAGCTGCGTACGTTTATCTGTCTGCTGGAAACATTCCCACACCTTCAAATTCAACGAAATATAGCCAGATATATACTGTTATTTGAGACAACCTTTAATTTCACATTTCAAGCCATTTTTAATATATGTAACTAATCTGACAACGACCAGTATTTATTTCTATAGGTCCCGCACCTGTGTCCTTCCCAATTCCATGTTTTGTGAATTGAGCAAAATTTCAATAGGAATCCAATATAAAATTTTAATAAATTTGACTCCAACATTGAAGAATCTATAGGGACTGACATATTAGCATTAAAAATGTTAAATTGTCCTCAAAACCCACATATTAACTTGTATATCTTTTTGGATCTGTTGGTTTAAAACTTTTAGATTTTATTCCTTCTGTATTTCTTAAGCAGAGGAACTAACTTTATTAAATAGAACTTTTCAGATTCAGGAGGATTTCGAAAACTTTTGCTATCTAAAAAAGCTTAATATGTGAAATTGACAAAAAATATAGAATTTATATCTGTTTTGCACCGTCTGTTTTCCATATTTGTGTGATAAGTTCCACTAATGAGTTTCATTATTTAAAAGTGTTAATACAGGAGACAAGATTAGGGTTGGTCTGTCGAAAAGATTTGATGGAATCTATTTATAAATTATAATCATACAATATTTTATTTTCTTACATCATAGAGCCATTGAATACATTATAGACAAGGAAATTTGGTCCAGTTCAATTAAAGTCGGGAGATGTTTTGCAGCTATTTTCCACTTCAATGTCAATAAAAGTAGTTATAATTACCACGTATTTTTAGAGTTGAAAATCGTATTCCCCTCTTCTTTCCTATTTTAACTTTACTATTGATTCTGAAAATAATTTAAGAATGAATTTGCTTAGGGGAGGGGTTTTAATCTCCTCGATTTAGCTCAGTTTTTAGAACCAAAAAGCAAATTAGATCTTTTTTTCATAAATTATGTTTAAGTTATAATTTTTTATTAAAAATTTCAGAAGAATTTTCCTTCTGAAATCGGTCTATAAAAGTCTTCTTACTGAATCGATGTTGCCGAATTTAATAGTAAATCGAAGATGAATATAGTAACATCTAGGCAAATAGCGTTAGAATCGATTCATTACTGTGTCAGAGAGACACACTGTGATTCATATGAAAGATCAGCGTAACTTTTGAACATCTTAACCAATTAAATTTCACAAAGCGATAGCAGAGGTATAAGCTTAGAGACCAAACGGAGCTGGTTCACAGAGCTCCAAATTTGGACATCTTGGATTATAAAAAAATTTAATTATTTTATAGATTTTTATATCATTAGTGATTGAAATTATTTCCGTTTATTTTCTTGAAAGATTTTTACCATAAACAGTGTTTAAAAACGGAGCGAATTCATTCATATTCACTGTTCAGTTATTCACCGACCACTTCGCTTGTGATTCAGTTAACTTAAGGAATGAATTCTACTTATCCTGAAAAGCATCACTCCATCACAACGTATTTCTTAAATAAAAACCACTGTGCATTATATTGTTAAAGTTTATTAGCCGAAGGCGCAACACAGACATCTTTCTCTACAACATGTTTTATTATTTGGAAGGTTCCTCCATCATCACAAATGGTGAAGAGGGTATATTTACTTTGTCATTACGTGCGTAATGCTAAAGGGAATCATCTCTGAGCCTCATAATGTGTATATATATTGTAGCATCATATCGAAATTTCCTTCTGTATGTCCGTCTATCTGTCTGTCTGTCCGTCTGTCTGTCTGTCCGTCTATCTGTCTGAATGTATGTTTGTAGTTGGCACGCTCACATCCACAATAATTGACAGAGCTCAATGAAACTTGGTTTAAGTATTTGTTATAGTCCTGAAAAGTTTCACATTTAAAATAAGCAACAAAATCGGTTTTGTATATAAAAGATATAGACAGATATCTGAGTCATATTCAAAGTTCAAGCAATAATTTTTCCTAAAATTTTCAATTATAAATCGACAAATTAGAAATAAATTTTGCCGTAGTATCAGTCTATATATCTTTTATTACCATTTCAAAATTTTCCAAATCGGTACAGAAAGAAAGTTATAGCCAAAAATATAACTAATTTTATTACCGATTAAGTGTTACATGTTATATTTCAAAAATTTATATTATCGTCTGTAATCGTATGTGTGAATTTGTATGCATGACAAAAAACGTATTTCTTCACACGCATTGTGGTGGAGGGGAAGTGAAGAGCGAGTATTGTATTCTTAGTTTTACTGTTTTTTTACAGAAAATGAAAATTATAACATTATAAAATATTTAACATAAAATTCATAAAATTCTAAAAAAATAGAATGTAAAAGAGAAATTTATATAAAAAATTTACTTTTTCATATTCCGCTTTTAAATGTTTCCTTTATTAAATTTGGGAGATTTTTTTATTCCATTTCATCCCTCTTTTACTGCTACGTTTTCTGTTAATAAAATGTTCTTTAAATGTGACTTAAACACACATACATTTACCTATATTGATAAAAAATCTATTTGTGTGTATGTGGGAACTTTCAAAAAAAAAAAAATAAAATAAAAAAAAATAAAAAATAAATAAAATAAGAAAATCCTCCCACTAAGTAAACACACATGTTATATGCGCTTTATTTATTTTTATTACTCACACATGGACAAACAATTGTATCGTATACAAATACATGTTTTTTGTTGTATTTTATTTTTTTCTTTTTACTTTTGTCGAAGGTGAACAAATAAAAAGTTTTTCTTTGTTTTTTATTATTATTTTACTTTTCCTTGTTGTTATTTTAGGAGAAATTAAAAAACAACTGTTAATTTTATGCTCTGTCTGGACGAATTTGAATATCTTACCACTAGCTGAGGTTTTAATACTCAAAAGGATGACAGTAAACATAAGGATAAGAGAGTTATGGGATTTTTTAAATGGGATTTTTTATGTTTTTTAAATATTATCCAACGTAAACCTAAATCTCTTTTGCAGCTTCCATAGAAGAACTGCTATGATTTTGAGGTAAATTCAGATACCCTGTTTTGAAGTAGGGTGTATTCCAATAAAAGCATTTTGCATCAACCGAAATAAGGCAATGCCAGTAGGGGTAGAACCTGGGTGACTTAAAATTCTATTGACAGGTTTTGGAAAATTTGTCCGTTTCAAATAATCTTTTAATTGTTCGCTGCTAAATGTCTTCAAATTAAGCAATTAATTATTCATTATCCAAATGACTTTTTATTCCCACCAAATACAGAACTTTGAACTTTGACGTCATAGATAACAGACTTTGCCGAGGATATGTTAACTTGTTTGGACTTTATATACGATCTTTTCCACTAAGGATTAATGTAAAGTTGAATGAAAAACTACTTTCCTCTGAAGCATTTAAGCCACATTTCGAATTGGCTTTATGATCTCTCAACTGCTGTTCATATGGAGCCAAAATATTGGTATTTTTTTTTTTATTTTGAGAAAAGATATGAACCATTCACCGATGTATTTGGTATCCACAAAACGTTAGAATATAAAAATTTACAATTCGCAAAGAACAATTTAATGAAACGTCATTAGATGAAAACGAACTTGGAAAACAACTCCAACTCTAGATACTACAGAATATACAATGATGGCTCTAAGCGATTTGGAAAGGTTGGAGATGGATTCTATATTAAGTTTAGAGTTTCATTTAGGCTAAAAGACAACATCAAATTCTTAAATGTAGAAGTCTCTGCCATCAAAAGGGCGGCCAAGTGTCTAGAGCGTAATTCGATATTTGAAGATATATTGATCTTTACTGATAACAAGCAAACCATCAGATCTATAGCAGTTATACATGTGATGCTTGGATTACTTGAACATTAAAAATTGATATAATTCCTTTAGCCGATCAAAAGCAATCAAAATTTTTGTGGAAAGTATCGAATAGTATTCCACAATTCCACAATAAATATAGATTTCACCTTAAAAGTGTAAGAATCCGTTGAGGTCAGCTATATAAATCAAAGATTTTATTATCGATGATATGATTTGTGCTTTCAAACCTTTTCATTTTCTTTGGGAAGTGAAAGGTATTGGAAATAATGAACCGATCCATTTAAACAAGCTAAAAAAATATTTGGCACAACCGGTAAAGTAAGAAATCGGAAAATGTGAACAAAGAAACACCAAGGACGGTAATTAGTGCCACCATACCACCTTTTGAGGAAATAGAGGGAATGACAAATAATCAACTATTACAATACATATATTATAGGGTGTTGTATTTGCGAACCTGTAAAATTTATTTCTGCTTAATTTCATCGACATATCTCTAATATTACGACATGCAAAGTGTTCAGAAATTTTACATAGAGGGCTCGTCAGTTGTGCAGTCATCATTTAATTGCCTCAGAAGATGGTTCCATTATTTTTTCATAGTACTTCAATCTGCTATGTTGGTGTAGGGTATATAAATGTTGTTTCTTTAAATTTGTAAACTCTCTGGGACTTTTAAATTATCTCACTATATATCTATCGATTATAGTACAAACTTGTACACGCACAAGTTAACACAAACACATATTTGTAAAAAAAATTAACAACCCTACAGTTCTGCCAAGGAGCAAGTATCCTTGTTACTCTTAATCTTATTGTATAATTTAAAACTTAGAAATGAGTTCAAAAACTTTCTTTGGAACATACCTGCACCTGTTCATATATATGTTATTTGAGTCATTTATACTAAGAACATTTATACTGTCGTTCTTTATGTGTGTAAATGTTTGTTAACACATATACACTCATATTCTTGTAAATAAAGATTTTATTTTTAACATTTTTGTGTTCTCGGCGTGTTTTTTTTATTCTGGCATTAAATAATTTAAACAACATCACATTTATAAATTTATCCCCATTTTACGTTTGGGGTTTAAGTGTTGTTAACAGAAAAAAATGCTTTTAAAGTTTTTTATTTTCCCTTTTTTATGTTTTTCGTTTTGTTCCGTTTAAAATGAATACGGTTTTTGTTGTTTTTAGTAAATAGAATATTAAGAGAAAAAAAGCAAGTAAGAATGTTATAGTCGGCTGTGACGAAGCTTTAAATACCCTTCACCACTAACATTATGCAGAAATTAACATGAGTGGAAGAAATTACACCACAAAAGTTATTAGTTCATTTCCGCCGATTACAGAAAAAGGCCCCTATACAAACTACTGTAAAATATGGCAACAAATTTTTAAAAATTACATACAAATATTAGTACTGAACTATAGATTTTAATGACCAATTTTGCCAAAAAATAATGATGAGAAAAAGAACTTAAAAAATGGACCGATATTGGTCAAATTAATAATATATATATTGAAGACACTTAGGAAGACAATTGTATTTCAATAGAAATGATCATTATTTACTATTTTCATAAGCTTAACTTGCTTTCCAGAAAGATACGGACCGAGATCGTATATTCCAGGAAGGTACCTTATGTGGGAGCTATAGAAAAATGTTTACTAAGATTATTTAAAATATATATCATAATTGATCATTATTTACTAGTTTCATAAGCTTGAACCTGCTTTCCGTGAAGATACGGACCCAGATCGGACATTCCGAGAAGAGACCATACATGGAAGCCACAGCAAAATGTGCACTGAGATTGTTCAAATAAATAAGCTCAAATATGTTTACGGAAGGGGCGTTATATGGGAGCTATACATATATTCAGGAAAGCTCGAAAATTATTTGTGTCGAATTTTAATATAATTTGTCCTTATTTAATAGTTTTTTTTAAGCTCAAACTCGTTTTCGGGGAGGTCCGTTTAATGGGTGCTATAGTCAAATATAAACCGATATTAATAAAATTAATAGCATATATTCAAGACTGTTAGGAAATAACTTGTGCCGAATTATAACAGAATCGGTTCATAATTAAGAATTTTATAATCTATAACTATTTTCCGGGAAAGCGCTTTATATGGGATTAAGTCAAATAATGACTTCTAGTTTCTTTGAGTTTATTATGGTACCAAAATAAATATATATGGCAAATTTCATAAAATTGTCTTTAAAATTGCAATCCATACAGTACACAGATTTTGGGGTGTATCAAAATTTTGCATACTTCAGCCCATTTGATGATTTTTTGTCCAGTTACGTTTTATTGAAAGAAATTAGAAAAGTTCTGTACACACCTTTTAAGTAAACCGTCCGACTCAGGATCGATTTAATCATGTCCGTCTGACTGGCTGTAAGTCCGGTTAACTGTCCATGTGAACTACAAGTTCACATACAAACAAAATGGAAGCCAGAATTTTAAAAATATCTTAAAGAAGTTTGGTTTGTGTCATTATTTTGGTCCAAAGATAATACATTTTGAATTGGAAAGATGGATCCATTATTTTCCCCCGGAATGAGGTTTTAATTCACAATGCACAATTTGTAAATATAAAGTAATTTTAATGAATTTGGCACAAATTAATCTTATGATATTTCAACACGA